>CM042748.1:3582320-3587320 GCA_022496165.2 Catalaphyllia jardinei
CCATATAAACCGTGGAGTAAGGCAGGGGGACCCCCTCTCTCCTTACCTTTTTATCACCACAGTGGAAATCCTAGCGATTGCTATACGAAATCAAGAAAATATTAAAGGGATAACTATAGGTGGCTTAGAAACTAAATTGCTGCAATTCGCCGATGACACAACTGCTGTCCTATCTGACTTGGATTCGGCGCGAGCCTTGTTTGAATTGCTTGAACGTTTTGAGAAAGCATCCGGACTTAAACTAAATGTAAAGAAAACCGAAGCAATGTGGATTGGGTTACTTCAGAACTGTGAAAATGAACCGTTAGGGGTCAAGTGTAAAACGTGCGTCAAATTTTTAGGAATATATATTACATATGATGTGCAAATATTAGTAGAAAAAAACTTCAAACAGAGGTTGAAAAATATTAAAAACACAATAAATCTATGGAAGTCAAGAGGATTATCAATTTACGGGAAGGTAAATATTATTAAAACTCTTTTATTTCCAAAAATGATCTATCCTAGTTCGGTGATTTGTACTCCGCATGAAGTCATTAAAGATTTCAATAGTTTGATTTTTCGATTTTCGTGGAAAGGCAACGACAAGGCTACCCGACGTTCAACATATGCACCCTATGACCAAGGTGGCCTTAAAATGTTAGACTATGAAAATATGGTTAAGGCTTTGAGGCTAAGCTGGTTAAAACGAATAATTGACCCAGATTACTGTGGTTTTTGGAAATCTTTGATCATCTCTTGGTGAACGAAGGGGGTTTATTTTTAATTCAGTGCAATTACGATATTAACCAATTAACAATCTCGGCAAATTTTTATCGAGAACTATTGGATTGGTGGTCAACATTAAGAGAAGGATCCCGATAATATACATAAATATATATTTTATGGAACAACAAAGAAATAAGGATTGACGGCAAAAGTGTCTTCTATAAACATTTCTTTAATAATAATATCATATACACAACTCATCTGCTTTATGAGATGACAAACATTGAGTCCTTCAATGTCGTCAGGGATGCAGGATTGAAGAATTCCAACTTTTTAGTATGGACGGGTTTAAGGCAATCAGTTCCACTGAAACTGCGTGTTCAAGTGCCCAATTTTGAGAATATCCTTGATTTAGAAAAATTCAAGTGCCGTGATTATTATCATCTTCTTATAAAGCAAAAATACGAAAAACCAACGAAATGGGCCAAGTTGAGAGTAGAATTTAATCTGGAGGATAAGCAACTTTCGGAGGCTTTTGTTATGCCACTGAGAGTTGCAACTGAACCTTATCTACGTTCTTTTCAGTATAAAGTATTAAATTCTGTTCTATATACAAATGAATTACTTTGTAAGATAGGCTATATTTCTGACCCCAACTGCTCCTTCTGTCATCAGACTACTGAGACCATATCTCATATTTTTTTTGATTGTTCCTTTTCTACTTCCTTTTGGAATGAGACGTGTGAAAAAATTTTAAATAAACTTAATAGTTGCGTTTGCCTCTCTTTAGAATATCGTGAGATTATTCTTGGTTAGGATTCTTAACGGGGGAGATGGATCTGCTTAACTTTATAATCATTTTAGGAAAAACGTACTTGTGGACTTGTCGGTGTAAAGATACGAAACCATCTTTCAATCACTTTGAAAGAATTTTATTAAATAAATATCAAACCGAAAAGTATATTTCTTACAAATTAAATAACATCAATCCGTTTAAGAAAAAATGGAAAATTTTTGAGGAATTGTTTCTTTTAAACAATTAAGTCTACAATTATGTGCTTGTTCTAAATAGTGTAAGTATTAGTAGTGCAATGTAAATGTAAGTATGAAATGAGAATTGTAAGTAGTGTGAAGAAAAATAAAATGGGAAAAAAAATATTGGGGATGCACCTTTGGCGCGACTTTTTTATCTCTAGCGCGACCTTTTTTTCTGGTGCGACTTTTTTTTCTGGCGCGACATTTCTTCGCTGGCGCGACTCTTTTTTTCTGGCACGACTTTTTTTCGCTGGCGCGACCCCTGGGTGCGACTTTTTTTCGCTGGCGCGACTCTTTTTTCTCTAGCGCTCATTTGTAGACCGCTACTAGATTTATTGCGGGCTCAAGTTACGAACACATGTAGTTGTGAGCAAGATGGCGGACTCGGCGGACTCCGATCTAAGGAAGGTAAGTAGCATTGAATTTAGGTCTGAATACTGCCGTATTCGTAAACGAATTACAAGATAGCTAGTTCTATTGTTTCGCTATTTTCTGTGTTAAGAGTATGAATTGTCGACCGAGACCTTTCAATATACACACTATTCCGCTTGCCATCCACCAGACATTAAGAGAGGCTTTATTAAAGGAGAAGCAATCAGACTTCTTAGAACAAACTCCTCGGAAAAAAATTTCCAGGAGGCCATGTGTAACTTCAAAACACGACTTGAAGCACGTGGTTATCCAAAAAGCCTAATTGCAAGGACGTTATCAGAGGTTTCCTTTGCCGGACGGCAGTCGGCGCTAAAAAAATAAACCAAACGGACTAAAGGCAAAATTATGCCTTTTGTAACGACATACCATCCAGGGGTGAAACACTTAAAACAAATACTGATGCAGAAATGGAGTCTCATCCAAAATCAGCCACTGCTGAAAACAATTTATACAACGCCTCCTATTATATCATATAAAAAAGGCAAATCGCTCAAAGATACGCTCGTCAGAGCAAAACTTTAGAGGCTAATATGCCGCTACCGCAAAACCACATAGGGGAGTCTGTGTCGGCCTGTCTATGACCTTTACTAACCGTGTATACAAAACCCATAAGGTTTCAGTTTATCATCCGTCCAGGTGCCAAATAAAATTTGGGCCCTTTGCGTGGTATTGTCACCTTTGGAGTCTATGCCTTGAGCGCCTTTGTACCCCTTCAGGGTCAAACTAGATAAATTGCAAAGCCGTGAACGAAGATCCTGCTTGATTAAACGTTGGATCTCAATAGAGATCTAATCAGCCAAACTTGAAAAATAAAAACGACGAGAAGTCAAAGACTACTGCAAGGCTGACACAACGTGATATATTAAAAACAATATTTCGGCTGGCCAAACCAGCCTTCTTCAGGTTTAGATGTTACTAACTTACAAAAATGAGATTACAATATAATATAGTGGAGAATGTCGTAATACATATTTCGAAATCAAGAGGAGTGACGGAAATGACGAACAAAACAAAAAAAATAAAGTAAAGATAAAACAGGCTTTCTAAGGTTACAAATTTTACGATTCTTCACGTCTATTCATACCGTCAGGTTCCATTATACCTTCAGGGTCCATTATCCTTAACGCATTTCTAACAAATTCCTTTCTAATAGACAATTTATGGTCAACAACTAATCTCTGCCACAAGAAGTAATATTTCTCGCAGAGGGGAGGGGGTGTTCTATACTGGGAAACGCCGTTGCGAAGTTCGACCCCTTTCAATACTTCCATAACTGGCCCGCATCCGCCAGTCCTGCAGGCTACCCGTATTATGGATAAATCGCCAAACCCAGAAAAGAGGAATTCAAAACTGTATAACCACAGCAACAAACAGCATTTCATTTTGGTCATATCTGCCGTAGGGATCAGTGTGCCGTCTATATTTTGTATCCAGAAAAGAGGTCTTGCCATTTTTATGCAGTGCCTAATAAATGATATGGAACAGCCCTATTAAAGGCGCGTCTGTCCAAAGTATTTTAAATTTCCAGGCCCTATAAATGACTTAATGACAAATTTCCATACCCTTTCATATCATACGCCTCAGTGAAATCCCAGTGTGAAAACGAAACGGTACCCCATTTAGACGAAACTTCCCCGTATAATCCATTATAGGGAGTACCCCGAGTAAGCTCCCCGGGTATATTTCCCATTTTGTCGTCGACTTTTGCCAAGCAGGACATTTCCCATTTTAGTGCTCGTGACGTCAGCGCAATGCAGCAGCCTCGTTCATCAACAGGAGGTAGATGAGAGAGAGAGAGAGAGAGAGAGCCTGCGAACGAAGTTGTCACATCATACCATCGCTTGCGATCTTGAGAAAACTTTAACTCGCTTCCCAGCTGCTAGTCAAGGGGAACGCGCACTCAAAGTGCTTGATTGGTGACGACACCACCAAGCAATCACGGTAGGGAGAAGGACTAAGTGACACTAAGCTCGACCTCACAAAGCTTAATTTTGGCCAGTGTTGAACATTGAAAAGAAAAACCTTAAGTGAGGCTACAATTATGTCTGTTTTTTAGTCTGCAATAAAGCCTAGTTTTAGCACATTATCTGATTTTAAATGTAAATTTTTTGGAATCGTTCTCAGTTATATAATTCATTTTTCTTTCTACATTGTTTTGGTTTTAGAACATACTTTATTTCTTTCATTATGTGATTAATGATTTATTTAGAGCAGAACCTCTCTGTATATCAGCAGGCGAGAGAGCTCCCTGTAATATTATTATAGTCTCGCTAAACTCATTGAGGACTGTGTCTGAAAATTATCGGTAGTCCTGAGTTCAATTCCTCGACCGCGTTGTGTAAATAGCCAACTGGTCAGCCTCCCACCACTTTTAAAGCTAAGTTAAGGTCAACTCTCTTTCCCCATTGTTATAATATATAAGCTATTTGATTTCTCTTTTTCTAGGCGTGCATCTATTTATCACACCCGTCTTAGACTTGGTTTTTCTTGTCTAAGAGAATATCTGTTTAAAATTAACCGTGGTGCATCGCCTTTTTGCGAGTGCGGTCTTGATACTGAATCAGGGAAACACTTCTTTTTGTTTTGCCCCAGGTATGCCGCCCAACGTAATCTTCTCCTTACCTCTGCTGCCAATATTCTCGGTAAAACATGGTCATTCAGCAGCGATGCTAAGAAACTAAATTTTCTTTTGTACGGCGTTAAATCTGCAAATTATGAGATCAACTGTGCTCTATTTTGTCCAGACTTTTATAATCAATACTAATCGCTTTTCGATGGCCACTGTTTAACTGTCTAATTAATAATTTTTAATTATGGAAATTTAT
>CM042748.1:3592320-3609820 GCA_022496165.2 Catalaphyllia jardinei
GAGTTGACCTTGCTTTGATACAAACCTCTCTGCCATTCAAAGACCAGGTCACTGAGCAGACAACTCAACCTCGCTCCCAGGGCTTTTTTCCTGACCTGAGCCTGACCATGTGTGAGTACAGTTACAGTATTTTTTGTTATTTTGGCCACATTGAAAATTACCTTATAATTCAAGGAAAACTGAAAATAACAGTTTACTAAGATGGAAATACACTAACGAGATAATAGTAAACCATCAAGGAACAAGGATAGCTAGGGATGGAGAAGATTAACACAGATTACAAACGACAACTTGAAAACTTTAAGCTAAACTTTTCAAATTATGGAAACCGCGGTGTTGCTCCTTGTTTTAAGTTGTTACTTACATCAACATCTCTGACATCCAGGATTTTTGCTTCAAGTTTTTGTCCCAGCTGTCTGGTTTGTTCGATCTGTGCAGCTAACACATTGTATGCCTAGAAGAAGAGCACCATTAGAAGTAGGCAACAAAGAGATCCGACCTACCTTGAGATGTTTGGTACTTCTGCAATCACAATTTTTAAATTATCCATTAACCAAATTATTTATCATTATCGGCAATTCAGGGTAAAATTGGATCCATAAGTGAAAAAAAAACAACGCATTTTTTACATGGCATTCAATAATAGCTAACAAGATTAGCCGGAACTGCAATCCAATGTTGGCTCATGGCATAAAAAGAAAAAAACTGCTATTTGTCTTTCAGTGATGAGGAAATTGGAGCTAGGTTTGGGGCTGAGATACAGGGCACTTTCCATTCAACCAAAACTTCCGGTTTAAAATTACGGAAATTTCTACTGGCAAATGAAGCAGCATTTTCTGGAATTTCCCCTAAAAAAGGACAGCCCCACAAGGTCCGCAAGATATACCACCAAAAAAATTTTCGAAACTTTCTCACCGGAATAACGGTTAAATTTGATTTTTTTTGTAGCAGAATTTCCAGAATTTTTTTTCATTTCGGAAATTTAACAATTATCTGATTTTCAGGAAACTTTTCCCGCAAATTTCTCCACCAATTACCCGAGTTTCGAAAGTTCTGGAAGTTTCAGTTGAATAGAACGCGCATAGACTTACGTTAAGTCAAGAGTTCTAAATCCTTTTCGTTTATCGTTAATAAGGAGCGGACGATGTGTACTTCGGAGAAAGAAAATGTCCGAAGTGAAAACAGTCGAAATTTTTTAGGGTCAGAACTATTCACAGTACAGCAAAAAAATTTTAAGAAGTTCCAAGGTTCTTTGTTTCCATTGTTAAGCGAACTCTACAGTGAAAATGAGATATTGGTTGAGATACGTAACGACTTGATAGAATTTGTGGTGTGATTCTCTCGTCGGTGTATCTCTAAAAACCTTGAAGCTGCAGTTAAGCTGTCATAAGGGAGTCAAAGAAAACCACAGCGGCAACGAAAACGTCACCCAACAAAAAGTTTAATGAGCAGAACAATGGCTGTGCACGTGAGTTATAAATCTTTGTACATTTCTTTGCCGTCCTCTGCAAAACGACGTGAAATGACTAAATTTTGCGTTGCCTGGGGAACGTGAACTACAACGGCTATTTTTTTAAAATTTCGATTTCAGATTTATGCCCTTTCAGTCTAATTCGTGTTTTCTGACGTAACTTTGCTGTAGCTGTGTTTCCTAGGCCTGTCGTAAGCTTGTTGTATGCGACAAAGTCGTACCGTATAAATCGGCCTTTAACGCCCGAAATTTAACATCTGAAATTTTTCCAATTAATGCACATGTTTTAGAGGTGTTCTAACTTGGAATAGCCTGGGTCATTTTTTAACTAACAGCTTCAACAAGATAATTAACCGTTAATTGTTATATTAAGACGAAATCCGATAGAAAATAGAGCAATTTCAGGTTTTAGTGGACAAAAATCAGTACCAGAATAACTAAGTATTTTAGTCATTTTTACATTTTCTTAAAGCTAAATACATAAGTAATTCCCTGCAGTAACACTGAAAACAATTTCCCATGGAAACGAGAAAAAATAAATTTCAAAGTTCAGAGAACGTGTGTAAACACAGGAAAAATTTCATCATCAGTTTCCTTTCACCAGTACTTTCACGTGTTTCATACGAAGTTCAACATTCGTTTGCGACGTTTGGTGTTGCTAGGAATGATTTTTTTTTTGAGAAGATATTTAAAACAGTCACACAGAAGTTTGCAATACGATGCAAATAATCTTGGTGCTAGATTTTTGTCCACTTGTTACTCGAACTCCTGGTGGATTCCGTCTTAGTTATTTAACAGATTAATTAATGCAGTACTTACTGGTTCGTGGCACCAGTCTTTTAAGATATCCAAGTCACCTTTAAGGAAAGCCTAAGAAACACGAGGATACAAATCACATCTAAATGTGCTGTTGAAAATCATAACCGCATTTTATCGCATTTCCGTTCCGGCAAGGGAACTGCAAAACGGCGCGCAGCAGAGTATTTTTAACGAGCTTTGGAAATGTGTTAATGTGTTTGAAATGAACTCTATAACGAAATTAAAACTACGGAGAAAACATAGAGATAAAATCGTTGAAATATATACTTATTTTAAAAAACCCTTTCGCCTCTGGAAAGCATTCATGTGTTTGTGACTTCCCCATCAGGCTCATACTTTTGATTCTGATGAGTTGTTGTGTAGGGCTCTAATCATTGAACACAACATTTTTTGGCGGGAAGAGCTGCCTGGTATTCTCCTATCTAGCATCATACCATATTCCAAGCCGAATAACTATAACGTTTGTACCATTTTCAGACCTATCTGCGACTGGTTTGAGGGGCTCTCATTCACGCAAAACACAGAAGAATATTTTACAATAACAAGAAGTCGAGGTGTTATTTTTCTGTTCGTTTTCCTTGAGGCGGCTGATGACAAGTTTCCTCTACAGTATGAAAATGATGACTGCAAATAACATACTCTCCTTATGTTCTGCATTCTCTAAGCTCATAGCCACCTGGTAACATCTCAAAGAGCTTACCAAGGCATGGACCGTGTTCAGAATAGCCAATTACACAAACGTAAGAGCACTGGGGCGTTTCTTATATTGAATAGATTGAGAATCTAAACATTTCAACTGAAATGTTAATGAATGAAAAGCAACCCAGCCAAGTTTAAGAGTCTTCAGCGGAAAATTGTCCATAGGGAGCCTTGCAAAAGTTTCAAAACTTCAAACAAACCCTTACAATTTTGTGGCCTGTCTACCCAACTCATACAAAGTCTCCGTTTTGGGTGATATTTGAGGAGCTGCCATTTTGCCATTTTCTTCCTTCAAATACTTCTATTCGTAGTAAAGACTCTCAAACATTTGAATATCTTAGTTTTTCAAACAAACGGAAAACAACCATACTCTTTCCAAGTCCTCTCACGTTTCTGCAATTGCCTATAACTTACCTCCAAAACTGAAGGGATAATTTCAAATTCACACTCTTTTAAAAAGCTGTCCTTATTAAACTGTGGATCAATTCTTGAGATTTCAGCCATTGTCTTCGCCGTGTCAGACTGTGAAAACACATCGCCTAAGAGGAAAGAGACCATCCTTCCTCGTTACATCTGACCTCATAATCCTTTCCCTTGGATATGTTTTTTTCAGCTATCTACCACTAGCTATCTCAAGCCTCCCACTCTTATGAGCTTCAGGTAACGCCCAGGGCCAGGTTGTTAGAAAGCCGGTCTTAGAGTGAACCACAGTTTTAATTCTTCTTGTATAAACATGTTATTCATTGCTTACGTTTTGTGTAGTTTGAGATTACCCTACGTCAAATCTGAGCAGGGTTCGTACACTTATGACCTGTCAAAATCTCATGACTTTTTCCATGACCTTTTGAAAATTCCATGACCTGAGTTAACAATATTGTCAGGACTCTTGAAGTAGTGTCAAAACAATCGTTTATTCAACTGAAATTAAATTTGATTTTTGGACTTGTCAGTTAATTTTGGATCTTATTGCCTCTCATTCATAAAAAGCATACTGATTTTCCATGCCTTTCCATGACCCACACCTAAATTTCAGGACTTTCCAGCCCTGGAAAATGATAGTCTCCTTCGCAGCCGTTATTAGGGTCGTCACGCAACGCTTCTCCACCAGTTAGTGGGGGAGAAGCGTTGCACGACGACCCTAATAATGGCTGCGAAGTAGACTAGGAAAATGATTACTAGAAAATTCCATGACTTTCTAGGTTTCCCATGACCCATATGAACCTTGTCTGAAGGACAAACAATATAAAAAGAAAATTCTGCCAAAAAGTTTCAAAACTGCAATCAAAATTCTCGCTAATAGCCTGAAGTGGACTGCACTTTTGACATCATTTTGACATCATCAGTTCAATAATCTGCAGCGGGCTGCACTTTTCACGTCATTTTGAGATCAGGGCTGCAGTTTTGACATCATCAGTTCAATGTGACAAAATTCTTTCTCAATTTGGTCAACAGCAGCTGGTTATGGTGAATCATGCATGTGGTTTTAATCAATCAATTATTAGAAACAAGGAAATATTATGAATGAATATTAAGTGGTCACAGCAAGATGAAATGCAGTTCACTTACTAAAAATATCTTGTAGCTTGTCTGTCACAACTCTTGTTGCTCTGACCATGACATTGTCACTTTCATCATATTTTGTTTTTAGATTAAAGAGACCTGACAACAAAACATGCTGATCAGTAACGTATAAGAATCATTATCATTCCGCTAGCAGATATTTACTGTACCACCACCATTTTATAAACAAGATTTTCCCACATCAAGTTGTAATAGCTTTTTACCAGTGACAACAGGGTTATTATCTTTGAATTCCTTCCACTGTTGGTACCATTTGGAGTCCTTGTGCAATACAACTCCAGTGGCATCCCTAACAATCGGAAATAAAAAAGAAAGGTACTATGGTTACACTTGACATGCAATGGTAAGAGTAAAGTTGACATAAGAGCCACGTGGCCCATCAGATGGGTGCTTATCTCTGATTTCATTAGCATGAAGCGACTAGGAGTATTTCTACTTCCCCTAAATGGAGAATTTAGACACGTTCCTAGATGGAGAGAGCCAATGTGAGAGTGAAGTGTCTTGCATAAGAACACAGCACAACATCCCTGGTCGGGCTTGAACCCGAATTGCTTGATCTTGAGTGAAGAGCACTAACCATGAGGCCATCGTTAAGTTAGTAAACATGAAAATAGCTTGATTCCATGAATTTCAAATAGAATTATCTGGGCACATGACTGTTAGTTTCAAATCAACACCATTCCTTTCTGGTGATCACTGCTCTAATTCCTACATTGTATATCTTTTCTTTATGATATTTTGAAAATGTGAGGAGAAAATAAAGGTTGATCAGTCTAATGGACTTCTAAAAGAGTAAAAGTTTCTTCCTTTTAGCCATTGCTAACTTGCAAATACACAATAGGATAAACTCTAGAATCCTTAGTTCCATCAAAATTTGTCAACTTTTGCACTGGCATGGTACGTAACTACATTAAGGTATGATTTCTCCAGTATTTACCAATCCACATTATATCTTTTGGAACATGTTTGCAACTTGAGGGTTAGGACTTCAGAAATATGAAATACAGTGGCAAAATTGGCCACTGACAGAAGACGAAAGATAGATTATTGGAAAACCTACTCGTTTGCTTCAATTCTTCTCTCTTTCTTGGAAATTTCTCCTTCTGCTCCAGTTCTCCTCCGAAGCTTCTCTAAATCAATAAGTTGCATAAACAGAGCAAGAGATCATCAGCACAATCCTTCTAGCACACCATAAATTGAGGAAGGCCAGGTTGGTTGCAATTCTACCTGTCTGTGCAGCAAGGGGCATTCTTATTATTGACACAGCTCCTCTAATGAAACATGTTGGCCTTTGAAATTTATTGTTGGCATTGAAATTGGATATTGCAATTCGAGAGTTTTCATTGGCTTAGCCATCATGTTATATGAGCCATTATACCATGATCCACAAAAATGGCAAAAGTATGTGTGATTTTTTTTATCCTTTTTGTTTCTATTGTATTCTAGTTTTCTATATTTTGGTGATGTTTTTAATAAAACAATAATATTATTCTATTCACACTTGTTGGATATGAATCAGCACTACGCGCCTTGTTGGCTACCTATCATCTCATATCCAATGTGCACTCATGGAATAATTGTTAAATATGATGGAAAATGTACCTATATGTATCTAATCTGGGTGGACACAGGATTTTAGAGAAGTGGTGTTGAGATACAGATCGCTGAAGGTGGTCTCCTTTAAGGGGGTGGGGGACTGGGGGCATCCTCCCCTAGAAGAGAGCAAGTCTCTAGTTTTCCAGATGCGGTCTGTGATTGGAGAACCAAACAATAGATGACACAACAGAAACAATGCCCCTAGCCCTGATAACAAAGGAAGCTACAATTCATACGGACGAATGAAAATAGAGGTCTGGAAGAGCTACAGGATTACTGCTGGTCCTTGGAAATGGGATTTCCAGCATTATGAGGCAGAGTCAGCGTGTTAGAATGTCTCTATTTTTTTAAGTTAAGGGGTTAAACAGTTACTACGACCTTCAGATGTACTCCAGTATTTTAAAAATCTAAGGAATTGAATAAAAACCATTGTATACCTCCCACCTCAAATACGTTTTCTGATTGGAGGAGAATGCATCACGTGCTGTGGGGTTAAATCTCTCTAACTCCCTAGGGCGAATAAAATTCACTAACTTCCTAGGGAAACAACAACTTGAACTTTGGACTCGCACATGATCACATCGTGCACCTTGAAACCGCGGGAAATTTGTGTACCAGTGTCTGTACCAGTCGGCTTGTTGTTAAAAAAGCCATTGAAGTGGGACAATGTTGCTTATTTATAGAGACAGCATTCATTATTCAAGAAAAGGTATTTATAGTCGTGATTTTTCGATAGGACAGGTTGGTTTTGGCAGCCGCTCAATTTTGCAAGCGCAGCCAGTGTATGCAATGACGTCTAGCATATCATTTTTTTTGGAGTTTTTTTTTATTTTTGAGTTGGGAGGTATAACAAAACACTTAATGACTGGCCCCTCGGGAAACAGTGAGTTTTGTTTCCCCTCGACCTCAATGTTCCCCGAGGTGAAAAACATTGAGGGTCTCATGGAAACAAAACTCACTGTTTCCCTTGTGACCAGTCATTAAGTGCTTATTGATACTGGTTTAAACCCAGACTGCCAAGAGTAGCCCGTCACTACAAAAATCACAATCTTATTCACTGTCTTGGCCAGGTACAGCTGTACCCTACCAAGCTGTTCTTTCCAGAACTGTTCTTTGTTGAACTATTCAGAACACATTTAATTTGTCTCTAACCTGGAGTTTTGTAGGGTCTTGATTTTTGCAGTTCTTCATCAAGAACCTCTTGCTTGACAGTTTTTAAGCCCTGTAATTTACATGGTAATCGTACAAAGAGGTTAGGCTTACTACATCCAGAGAAGCGTTATGTTCAGTAAGAAGTACAGAATGGCCAAATACCATCAACATGGAAAAACATGAATTTGAGACTGTTTGGGATGACAATTTAAACTTTCTGAGGATTGCACTAAGATCCAGTGCTAAATGAGCATGTATATGTCTTTCAAGATTTTCTGACAAGAACTCCAGATTTGAAGAGCCATTCTACATGTACATACATGTTACATGTCTCTGATCTCAAACACTTGGCCCAACTACAGCAAGTAAACAAAGAGAATACTCACTGCAGACACAGCCTTAAATGTTTCTGTTTTTCCAAGAATTTCACCCTGTTCTTGAACCTTGGATGCAGCTTCCTTGGCAGATTTGGCAAACTATAAGAAAAAAAGAATACCCTTTTAAGTTAGCATTGTTAATGTTTAAGTACAGTTCTCCATCAAAAAGATGAAAATTAATTAGCAATCTTACTGTCTACATGTTTCCACTGCAACAATTATCAAATTGACTGAATGCATATCAGAATATCTAAAGTAGGCCTCCACAAATAGCCTCCAAACTGAGTGCAAAATAGATCTTATGTTTTGAGTGGGATTTACCTCTTCAGTAACCTCTTTTCCCTTTTTAAAGGCCTCACTTGTTGTTGCCTCTTCATATGCCTGATGAAAACAAGATGAATGAACTAAAAAAATAACTTCTTACAGTTCAGACATTTCCTACTGTGGTCAAATGACCGACTTCTTAGGGTTACTAAAGACTGCAGTAAAAATTAAAGCACCTAAAAAATAAACACTCAAGATTCACTTCTGATCAGTAGCACAATCACCATACCCATTCCTGTAACATACCCCCCCCAAAATTTTTTTTTTAAATTGTTGCAAGATCCCTTCTTTAGCTTTATTTCATGCTCAAACTTAATAATCTACAGTTTTTTGGCAAAATATTACATTTTCGTCTCATTAAGCTGTTTTTATAACTTACCCATAATCCCTTGTGGGCGTGGTCTTTATATATATACATGATCACTTTTTCGAAAAATTTTTGTTGTACTTTTGATACTTCTGTCTGCTCTTCTCCTTCTGTTTTCTTCTCCATTCTACGATTCGAGAGAGCTTTTCAAGCTTGTTTTTCCCCATAATGAAATGAAATAATTTTGAACTCACACGCAGTATTTACAGATTACTCAATTCCCGGAAAATTAAATCCCCTGAAAAATGTCTGAGACCTCCCCTGTAACATCCATTTCAGGTGAGGTTACTAAGCTTTTTCTTCGACACGAAAGCATGGCGTCTTTGCGAAGCAAATTGCGGATTCCACAAGGCCTTTTAGCAAGGTTATGGCCACATCCCGCTTTCAATATGGCGTCAGCATTGCAAAAAACGTTGCGACTGATTCGGAAAGTAATAGTTCAGCCGTTTTTAGAGCTTTTAAGACGAAAGTATGGCAATAACAAGAGAAACTTATGAGCATTCAGATTTGCTCAGTTCTGGAACCTGGTTGTGCCTTGTTTGGATCATGACGGTCAAAAAGAAGGTGAGTTTTCGAAAAATGTTATTGCGTAATCGTGTTTCAATAAAGCGTTACAACTTTTTTGAGTTCTTATTTCATCTCTGTTTTTAGTCGATGGTTTTGACTGATTTTTTCCAATGTTAAAACACAGCATATGAGCATTCAGTTGATATGTTCTTATTCCCACAGATATCAACTTGAGCCTGGCCGTGGACAACAACTTGGTGAACGGCTAACTTCCACAATGTAGCGTTACAGGAAGCATATTCAAGAATGATGAATCCTTTTAATGTGTTTTAATAAACTTGAAATCTTGTAGTTTTGCTCAAATGTAGTGTATATTGTGTGTTTGCATTGGCTATAATTCGTTTGTCCATGGGAGCTTCCTTTTTTGTTAAAAATGTTTTTGAAAATTATTACCATGAAGATTGTGTTACGCGTTACATTCAAAATTTGCTCATTTTCTTACCTTTTTTCGTTATTTTCTCAAATACAATAATGTGGTTTACCATTTTTACACCTTTCTAGTAACGAACAAAGTGTACCTTAGCTTTAAGCAAAAATCTGGCTTTACTGAAGCCATTAAACAGAAAAAATCAGTGAAAGTTTTCCTACACCCCCTAAATGGGCATGGTGATTGTGCTACTGATCTTCTCAAAATATAGCTTTCGTTCCTAGTATTAAAATTATTGTGATTTAGAAAATTAGAATAGTTCCGAAAAGGACTACAATCATTGTCTTGTTGAAAACAAATAGCCAAGCCTGTGCAAATAAATACTTTTGTGTTGTACTCAGGAGGACACTTCTCCCTGATTATTTTGACAACTCCCCACAGCACCATTGGTTATTACCGGTACTACAAAACCCAGCAGTTAATGTAAATAATCTGTTCATAATTTCTTTATGATTGATGAAAAGTATACAATGTACCTTGGAGACTTTTGTTGAAAAGGCTCCTGAGAAGCTCTTGACTACTGCAGAAGTCCTCATTGATGCACCGGATACACTATCCTGATACACAATAACAACACGACAGTCAGTCACTGATTCCTTTTTATTTTACACAAAGTTTCAATGGTTTCACTCCATGAAACCATTGATTTTTGTATGCCCTGTGATTCTAATACTATCTAATAACTTAATATCATTATGAAAAATTGGTAACTTGCAACCCTTCAGCAGCATACAGTGTAACAGTGCTTGCAATGTAAGTCACCATGATCAAAGATTCTTTTAGATGCAAAACTACTGACTGTACAATGTACATTGTAGTAAAGCTCCAAGAATCTGATACCTAATTGCTAAGACTGACGTCATGTTAAATAACTTGTCCTATTACACATCTTAATGTAATATTGTGTGATATTGTGTAATATGTGATGAGTTGGTTATGTCACCGATGCGGAATAATCCCAGATAATTCTCAAAGCTCACCTTTATCTTGTTTACAAACTTCACTCTGGTTGACAATGTTTCTGACTGCTCATATTTTTTAGCTTCTTCTTGAAATTTCTTGATGTTTTCCTAAAATGTGAAAACAGACCTTGAAATGAAATTTTATGTTACACTGTTCACTTTGTGCAAATTATACAATTAAGAAGACCCATAATATTATTATTGAACTGTCCATTATTTCCAGAAACATTTCTAACAAACCTGCATTTCTTTATTCCTCTCAAAGCCCTCCTTTATATTTTCTATAAACCTTCCTATTAATCCAGGTTGTTCATTTGGCCGTCTGTAAGCATACCACCTAATCTGTAATAATATCAAAATTAAACGACACTTAATTAGTATTCCCACATAAAGTTAAATAATGGTTTTCTTGCTACTGGAGTTTGCAGAGGAGGCAAAAGCATAGAAATGGGCACATTACTGTATGTGAGGAAAGACGTGATCCAACAATGAAAATAATTTTTGGACCGAAGCAATTTAATTCACTTGGAAGATAAAATGTTTAGCATGTCACAAGTACGCGATAAAGAAAAAACCTGACTTCCCAACAGGATTCAAACCTGTATGACCTCCCAGATAATGGTTGGTTTCTCTAAACACTGAGCCACCGATAGACTCATGGTTATCTAGGTCATGTCAGGGCTCAACTTTAGGAAAAAAAACCTAAGGGCCAGCTGGCTCCTAAGTTTTTAGATTTGGTCGCCAGCACAAATGTTTTGGTTGCCAAAGATTTTCGGCCCTTCAGGCCAAAACATTTTACTTGATATTTCTGCATTACAAACTGTCAACACTGCCTTCTCTTATCACTTCTCCTATTGCTCTTATCTCGATCACTTTGCCTAGATTTCTTCAGCACGAAGGAAAAAGTAAAGATAAAAAAACATATAAAAAGAAAACCCTTAAATAAATGTTGCATTGCTTTGTTTCATTATTTTTCATTAAGCAGTTATAAAAAATATTGTAGGAAGAAAATGTGAGTTATAGCTTTAATATGCTGGTTTCTGTGTTTATTGATGAGGGGCGACTGCATGCCGCAATTCCATGTGCATGTGTGTAAAGCTATAATTGTAATTTGCAACCGGCGGGAATTGGAAGAGTTCAAAATGACACGCAAGCTTGTATTAAATCATTTTTGGAAGCTTTTATTCTCTTCCTTGTATTTTCTGTACAAACCAAACCAAAAACAGAGTTACATTGGAATGCAAGTCGTAGCGAACGAAAAAACATTTCAAAGCTGAAATACACCTTCCTTATTCAAATTGGCTTGATCATCTTTCCGCCGTTTAAACAGTTTATTTCATGATCAGAACACTAACCACATTGTGGAAAACCTAAAAATAGTTTAACTGGAATGTGAAATTTTCATGTTTCAGCGTTTCATGGATCTTAGGAAATGAAAAAATAAATAAAAATAAAATAATAACTTGAAATCGCGGTGGCCAGACTGGCGACCACACTTGAAAAGTTAGTCACCAGCAGACCAAATCCAGTCGCATTGGCGACCCCACAGGTTGCAACTTCGAGCCCTGCGTGTATTAAGTTCATATATAACATGCATCCTACATACTGCTGCTGTAACAACAGAAACATTGTGTCCTGTGTGATATGGGTAAATGAATGTTTGTAAATTTTAAAGGGGCTATGTCACGGTATTTTGAGTTATTTTGACCATCAACAAAATTACCTTTAAATTGAAGGAAACCTGAAAATAATACTTTAGAAAGATAGGAAAACACTAAAGAGATAATAATAAACTGTAAGAGAACAAGGATGGTTAAGGATGGAGAAGATTGACACGGATTACCAACAACGAAATTGAAAAATTTACGCTAAATTTGATGAAATTAACAAAATGAAGTCAGTTTTTCATGTCTCTGTCCTGTTATTGATCATGATCCATGAGGTGATAGCCAAGTGGATTCACAGACTACTTTGATAATATTATGATGAAATTCATTGTCAATAAAAGGACAGATGCATTAAAAACTGACATCAATTTGCTTTTTACAATACAAATTGTCAAATTGTCCACTCTCGTTCGTTGACGCTCATTGTCCCCTTCTTGACAATGAGAATTAGCCAATGAGCATGCAAGAATTTCTGCAGTTATCGTAAAAAAACCTATTTAATGTATAGCATCTATACCAACTCTCTCACATTATCTGGGAGTCTCCCAGATACAGACCAAATCTTCTTGTCTTCTGTAAGTGTCACTAAATCTTCCAGATATGAGTGAATCTTATTACATGAAATTTTCCCAACACATTTACTTTTGCGATTTTTGGGGTGCACATATTTTGCAACACTAAAATTCTGTGATTTTGCAAAAATGTTGCATTTCAAAACACTTTAAATTTGCATTTTTGAGTAACACAAAATTTATTTCCTTAGAAATGTGACTTAAACATGTCCTCACATTTGGTAACCTGACTTTATCAAAGGTAAAATTGGTTCCAGAACATATCCACATCCCCACCATGGAGGGAATTGGAAATTCCAAAGGGGAGGGGGGGGGGGGTCAAAGACCCAGGACATTCTGGAGGGGGGAGGGATTAGACAGTCGACTTAGTTTTCAGACAGTTGATTTGGTTTCAAAAATCATTTCTTACCTTCTAAGTAGATCTTTCACATGAAAAATAGTAGCTTGAATACTTGTGTTTGAATTGCATTATATTTGAAATGAATTTTCTTTCTTCAAAAAGCACTTTGTAAGCTAACAAATGGGAAGAACGTGGAAACGTTACATGGAAATGGCCACCATTACTTGTTACTAGTGTACTGTACAATGGAGGAACCATGTGGACTGAAAAGCACTGGTGACTAGCCTAGTTTGTTTTCACATTGCTCTTGGAAGCTGTCGAGTGGCGGTCAATTTCTTTTGTGAAAATGAGTTTCTTTATAAAGGTAAAAATGATGTTACAATTTCACAAACTTGAAACTTCTTATTCTTGTTTATCTCTGTCCATTTGTATGTAATTTTGCTGTAAAATTCGGTTTTGTTGCAAGTGTGTCGGCGATCGTGTTCTTGATTAAAAATATGGTGTCAATTTCATCCACACTCATCTTATCAGTCTGCCAATTAAGGAAATTGTACCACAAATGTGGTAGAAAGTAAAAATAGAAAGGGACTAAGTGGTTTAGGGAAGGTAATTTGACAATTTACCATTTTATCTATTTTCTTTTAAAGCATGTTTAAATAAATTGCTGTGTGTTTTCTTTGTGCCAAAACTACTTTTTCCAGAGGTTATGGGGGTTTACATAAAACTTGTGGAAATTCTGGAGGGGTGGAGGGGTTATTTTTGCATTTAAAAAATGGAAATTCCGGGCAGGAGGAGGGACCTGCATGAGATTTCCTCTGTGGTGGGGGGTATGGACATTTTATGGAACCGCATAATAATGTCAAACGTAAAAAAAAATGCAACGGCTATAATATATGTTAACAATAGCATAATTTTAGTCACTTAATTTTCATGTCATGCTATGTTTGTGGCACTTATTGTTTGCCTCACTTTAATTTTGTAATGAAATAAAAAATTCACGATACTTGGTTGATTATCAACATTTTTTGGGGGAAGTTTTGGAATATCTGATGCACCTGTGTAGTTGAAACGAGTGAACGGGAAAGGAAGTGTGTGTGTGTGTGTGTGGGGGGGGGGGGGGGGGGGGGGAAAAAAAGAGCTGAAAATTGCTGATCTTCTGGATTTCAATTTCTTTTAGGTTGGCAACTATGCTGCAATACCCCTTTAAGTTGAAAAAGTTTACAGTCCCGATATTTCTGTACGAGTTTACGTAAAATCTTGCTCAAAACCAGGAGTATCAGCAGTTCATATATTGTGATCTTCCGAATGAGGTTAATTTGTGATAACTTATTGACATCAGCTCTCACACTAGCTAGACATGGTGCAATTGGAATGCACTGGTACTAGTACCTGTTGTGAGCTGCACTCCCCTTGTCGCAATCTGTTTGGTAGAACTGAAGCGCCAACGAAATATTGATTTGCACGTGTATCGTGTAGGCCGACACGAGACAAGTTACGACAGCTTTGACAGACGTATCTTCCGAGTAACATCTGTTTTAAAGCAAATAATACGGTAGATAACCACCGTTAGCACAGTTTTCAATAGTTTCATACAGAATATAGAAGGAATGACACATTCTCATGACATAAAATTGAAGAATTTCGTAACCAACCTGTGCCATCTTGAATTTTCTTGACATCATGAAAAGCATGTGCAGATTTGTACAGACCGAACGCGGGCTCAGATATCTTCTTTGGGCGCCATCAAGAAAATTTTACCGTTGCATGCAGGCAAGATTAAGAGAGATTTAGATCATACAGATCATTCAATACAGTGTCGATATGAAGTTTGCTGTTGAAGGCTGCTGTCATGGTGAACTGGACAAGATTTACGAGACTCTGGAGCACTTGGAAAAGAAAGAAAACGTAAAAGTTGACTTGCTCTTGTGTTGTGGAGACTTCCAAGCCGTTCGAAATGAAGCTGATCTGTCTTGCATGGCTGTTCCACCAAAATACCGACACATGGAAACATTCTATAAGTATTATTCCGGTGAGAAGAAAGCTCCTGTGCTTACTGTGTTCATTGGAGGCAATCATGAAGCCACAAATCATTTATGGGAACTTCCCTACGGGGGGTGGGTTGCCCCTAATATATACTACCTCGGTTATTGTGGGGTAATCAGTTATGGCGGAGTTAGAATTGGAGGACTCTCTGGTATTTACAAAGGACATGATTACAACAAGGGGCATTTTGAGAAGCCCCCATACAATGAATCCACAGTTCGCAGCGCATATCATGTTAGAAGCTTTGACATTTTTATGTTGAAACTTATTTCCCAGCCCATTGATATATTCATGTCACATGACTGGCCTCAAGGGGTTTATCACCACGGAAATCTTGAAGCGTTATACAGGTTTAAAGAATTTCTCAGGCCAGAGATTGAGAACAATACTTTAGGAAGTCCTCCTGCAAGAGAGCTGCTGGCTTTGCTGAAGCCAAAGTACTGGTTTGCGGCACACTTGCATGCTAAGTTTCCAGCACTGATACCGCATGAATGTCAAGATGGCGTCAAGTTCACAAAGTTCCTTGCACTGGATAAGTGTCTCCCAAGGCGTGAGTTTTTACAAGTAATTGATGTTGGCCCTGCGACAGCACCTTTAGAACTAACTTATGATCCTGAGTGGCTTGCAGTAACAAGGCTTACAAATGCACTCAACAACTTAACACCAAAGAGAACTGTACTTCCAAATTCAGAGCAAATGTCACGCTTTAGACCTGATGATAAGGTAATTGAATCCGTTGTCAAAGTGTTTGGCAATCCACCAAAGATTCCAGAGAATTTTCAGATTACTACAGCTCCATACAACCCAAAGGAACCTAAGAAAACAAAAATGAATCAAGTTGTTCCTGTGATCAACCCTCAAACAGACACCTTTTGCTCCACACTCGGAATTATTAACCCTTGTTGTCCAGAGAAGACTTCTACTCCTTGCCCCAATCCTGAGGAAATTGACCTAAGTGATGGTGATGACAATGATGCTCTTGATGGAAACCCAGACAAAACTGACATTGATGATGGTGATGATGATGGTGATGATGATGATGATGATGATGATGATGGTGATGGTGATGGTGATGATGATGATGAAGCAATGACGACTGATGGTAACTCTGATACTGATACCAAAATCAGTGCTAATAGCATGAATCGACCTCGCCTTGAACTTCCGAGGCCCATAAATTCTTGTTCTGGAGACATAGATCACAGTGTGAATTTTACAGATGATAAGTCTCTAGCAGACAATGGAACATTTGAATGCAAGGAGCCTGAGGAGGAAGTTCAGGATAACTCTGTTTTAGAACCTCAGAAGAAAGTCATGAAACTAAAACGGAGAAATCAGTCTCTTTACACTTCAAATGACAGTGAACAGGACAGTGATAACTGAAATGTTTTTTCCTGTTGAGTAGTTAAATACGTTTCAACATTTTAATTTTTATACTGCAAGGCACATTGGCCCAATATATAGGTGCAATGTTTTACTCCAGATCATAGTTATTAGAAGGGTTGGTTGGGAAACCTGGCAAAAGTCTTTGTTGTATGTTTTAGTTTGCTACTTTGGGGGTTAATTGACCCTGCACAAAACCTAGCAAAATACAACAAGGGTGTTATGTGTGACACCATTCAACTAACCAATAACTAAAGAGCATCGAGATTATGTAATTCATGTGAAGTTGATAAGCATAAAACAACAGATGTGCAGGGTCAAGGACCTTCCAACATAAATCTTACACTGTTTGCTTGTTTTTTAATGCTTACCAGCCTTCCTAACCATTTCCTTATATTAACCTAATTACCTGGCCAGGACTCAGGGTCCATCAGTGATCCTTGTGTTTTGTTCTTAGGCAATTTATTTGCTTTTATTCACCATGCCTCTCTCTACCCAGGGTTTTAAATTAGCACCAGATGAAACCATGGGCTTGCTTAGCTGGGAACACTACTTTCAGATTTTATCAGCAGCCACAATTTTTTAATGTTACCTTTATGGGATTGCTACTTTTGGATCATAACTTTTTAACTCATTAAAAGTGTATACATTGTGAAAAAGAAGCTTGCCTTCCTAACCATTTCCTTATATTGACTATGTCTTAATTAACTGACCAGGGTTCAGGGTCTTTCAGTCATCCCTGTGTTTTGTTCTTAGACAAGTTATTTGCTTTTATTCACCTTGCCTCTCTCTACCCAGGGTAATAAATTAGCACCAGATAAAACCATGGGCTTGGTCATGGGGTCACTAGTTTCAGGTTTTATCAGCAGTCGCAGTTTTTAGTGCTTTACCTTTAGGAGATTGCTACTTTTGGATCATAATTTTGTAAGGTCATAGTTGAGTGTATACATTGTGAAAAAGAAACTTGTTATATTAGATCCTGAAGTCAGAATCATGCAGACTTTAGTTTCAGATATTTTAAAACTTTTAGATTGTAGAGATGATGACAATGTAAGTGCTTATTGTCCAAGGAATACTGAAAATAACTTAGTTCTTCCGCAACGTCAAACTGATTATTTTAAGAGAAGCCTTTCATACAGCCGAGCTCAGTTGT
>CM042748.1:3614820-3627320 GCA_022496165.2 Catalaphyllia jardinei
CTTATCAGTTGACTTATGTCTGAAATTCCCAAACTCAACCACCCGAGTCGTCCTCAATTCCAAATTCAGAAAGAATTTGGTGTACTGTGCCACAATTTTGGAGGACCATGATTTTAATCGAGCGATTTATCCAACCACATAAACAAATCTGTGACAGTGAGAAGACATCATAGCTATGTTTGGCACGATACAGGTACATGTACTAAATAGTTTCCTCGCGGCAATGCAAGGAATTGGATCGGATACACGGTTATTTCTTGATCACATATTTCTCTAGCTGGCTTGCTGACTCTCTTGTGGGTAATGCACTTGAATGTCAGGCACAATAATAATATTTTTCTCTGCCACGGAGGTAAGGAGTGTGTTCATAAACAGCCCTCATACATGAGAAGCCCATCATATTTTGCCGCCTTCCTTCAAACTCCGTATTTTTATTATTCCAAGGTACATGCCGTTGGTTTTCTCCAACATTTTGAGCAAGAGAGGCCATTGAATTGTAAAATTAATCGCTGAGTATTGCGCTAAAGAGCTCATGAGCGCTGTTGTTCTATACGTTACATTGCTCTCAAAGAAGTACTGTAGCCCATGGAATGGTTTGTCTGAGTTACACCGGAGGTTAAATTTTTGTGACATCATCTGTTCGCGACACTATTGCGGCAGTAAATGACAAGTTATTTATTCAGTGGAGAGTTGTTTAATACTGCTTTAAAAAATGAATGAAATGCAGCAATATATGACAAGTTATTTAGCAGTGGGGAGTTGTTTAATGCTGTTTGCCAGTTTTATTCCTTGGTCCTAATTTAACCTGCAGAAGTGAGCACAGAAAGTTCAAACTCATACTGTAAATGTTTTTGTGTTTGAATGTTTCAGGTGACGCATCTTCTCATGCACAAGAGCAGTATGAATCTATGGAGACTGATGAAGGTGGCGAAACTGGCCCTGCTCGTTGTAAGTCTCTTGCTTTACTAATATTATAACGAGACGCTTACACTAGTTTGTACCAAGTACTCAATAGCATAGCAATTTGTGGTATGCTTGGGAAATATTGATACATCATACTTGTCACCAGTCTTGATTGCTTTGACATTGTTACTTTATCTCATGACGTACAGTGTACCATGACATACCAAGACGTATGTATGAAGATCTGCTTTGCCCATATAAAAACATGAATGCTACAGTCAAATTTGCTTGCGGTGCTTGTGTTCCATTTATGTGTATGTCTGTACCAATGAAAAAGGTGCATTTACAAAGGAAGGAGAGCATCCTTTTGAGGTGTGCAGAAACTACAGCAAAAGAAAAGTGCCAGAGGCTGGCCTGAAATTGCAGGCATCGCCTGTGCAGGAGATGACTGTAATCTCGGAATAGAGACAGTCCTTTGTTTGGCTCAATAAATCACATTACATACCTACAAACACCAAGGCTTCAATTACGATTTTGAAGGAAAACGCCTAATTATAGCCAATTGAAAACTGGTACATCTATGTATAATATTAGTGTCAATTGGTACAAACCATTGCACAACATTAGCAAGCTTAAAGGTAATTTACAGTAAGTACTTTGCACTCTCAAGACTTTGTTTGATTCTTACATTAAAGACGCCACAAAATTTAACATGTTGCAACTAGTTGCATGATGTGAATTCAAAGTAAATATGCAACTAGTTGCATGTAAATAATATGCAACTAGTTGCATGATGTAAATTCAAAGTTTCATGTCAATGACAATCATGGATGCTTTGTTCTTTCTGAAATTACTTGGTAAGACAACTCTGTAGCTGTAAAAATGAAAGAAACTGTTGGATAAAGAATACAGTGTATAAAATGCCTCAAAGATAAGGCAAGCAGTTTGTAATGAATATTATTACATTGCCATGTTTCACAATGACTGGAAATTACCGAATTCACGAATTTGATTAGGTAAGATCTTTATTGAAAGCAGTCTACTGTAGATTTACCCATCTAGACTGGCATCTAGGCCAGTATTGTTTTGTGGTGAAAAAGTTGCAAACTAAAATATATGGGTTGTTGACCAAGTGTGAGGTCAAGATGGCTGGATATTGGCCAAGTTCTTTTTTTGCGTGTTTATGGACCGAGACGAAGTCGAGGTCAATAAACTCGCAAAAAAGGAACGAGGCCAATATCCAGCCATCTTGACCGAACAAACTTGGTCAATAAAGGATTTATTATATGGCTTTCAAGGGAATTTCTCTTGCGGGATACAGCGGGTAGTCCCGTGGGGGCAAGATGGCTCCATCTTGCCCACTCGGGTAGCTAATCACCGCGCGCAAATTGGGTCATCTTGCCCGCTCACGGGCAAGACAGCCGTCCTTCTTCGCTTCACATGAAGAATGTCTGCGATTCACCGCCGAAAATTCCATATTGATGACAAAAATCTGTCCCGCATCTGGTCATGAGCGCTGATTGGTTCGATCGGTAATTATGCGTAATTAAGTTTGTAAATATGCGGGACAGTGAAAATACTCACCAAAACAAATCTGGCATAGCGGTGGTTTGGGTTTGACAAGCCTACACGACATCGACAGTGTTTCACATCTGTATATTTGCCGTTCTCTGTTCGGTTACCTTTTTGTTGCTTCACTAGTGTTTATGAAGGGCACTTCATGCTGTGTTATAAGAAGGAATTTTAAGAAGAGTTGAGCCGTTAGACCGTGCCATGGCAAATTTTAGAGGTCATAACTCTACATGATTTCCGCTGATATCTGCATGTTACTTCGTGGATTTTGACACTTCCGTAAACAGTAATTAGAACTGTTTGAGAGTACAGAACTGATATCACATTTGCCCTCGTACCTTTTTCTTCAGAGACGCTGTAGCTTTACTTCAAGAAAGCTATACACCAGCTTGTCTAGTGAAATTCTAATTTTTCTTTCAGCTATCTGATCGAGCTTATATGTTTTTTAAGCTTGATGTAATGACCTGATTCAAATGCAACTATTGATGCGCAAGTCTGTTGAATGCATCTCATCAGTTACCGGTATTTCTTAAATACTCTGTACGTCTGAAGTTGCCAGCATAACTTGTACATTTGTGAGAATGTAAGACATCTGCGGCTTGGCACAAACCTTCCGTGACTGCAAATGATAATTTATTCAAAATTATAACGTTCATGCTTACGTCATCAGGATGGAATTTTCAGTGGTGAATCGCAGACATCCTTCATGCGAAACGCCACTCGGGCCGGGAGCGAAGGGCTGCTGTTTTCGCAGGCTACCAAAAAGGCTGATGAGAAAAAAGAGTAAAGAGGACCAGCAAATTTTGGCAGAATTAAGTTCAGCTCATTGCTGTTCATAAGCAAAATGCCAGCAAGTACAAACCAGTTACATCAACAAAATTAAATTGTCCTTTGTTTGTGCCATATAATAAACATGTTATTAACCGAGCTTAGTCGGTCTGTGTGGACTTGAATTGTGACTTCAGTCTTAGTTACAGATCTCACTGCATTTGGTGTGTTCAGTTTGCACTCATGAGCTTGGTCAAGATTCTCCCAAACAGACCTCCTGATCAGTTAATAAGAGCTAAGTATTGATTTGGCTTTCATTGGGTCAGACTCACAAACATGGGGGTTCCAAGACTGTGCAGTACAGACTGGAAGTCATGTTAAAGACTTAACCCATACTGTACAAGGCCAATCCCTTTGTTTTTTCTGGTAGGGCTTACAAACTGGGAATATATCTAGGATCACTCTCTCTAAGATTTGGATTATCTAGAAAGGATTAAGGGAATTATGTCATTTTTATTTCAGCTGTTGAAGGTTGGATTCTGTTTGTGACCAATGTCCATGAGGAAGCCCAGGAAGATGATATTCATGACACCTTTTCAGAGTACGGGGAAATAAAAAACCTCCATGCTAATTTGGACAGACGAACAGGATTCTTGAAGGTAAATTAAAAACAAACATCTAGTTGTGCGGCCCCTGCAAAAATGATTGAATCACCTCTACTTGGCACATTCGTACTCGTACTAACAGTACTTCTGTAATTTGAATTTCTGTGTAAAGTTTCAAAAATCTTCACTTACCTGTCATGCAAGTGGTGAAGAGAATCTACCAGCACTACTGAAAATGGACCCGCTTTGCGCTATTGAACACATCTTTCTTTGCATGCTAATGTTTCAAAGAATGTTAAATTTCAAAAGATAATACAGTAAGTGAACCTTGAAAGAATGGAAACTCGTTCATTTAATAATTGTAGGGTTATGCACTTGTGGAATATGAAACATTCAAGGAAGCAGAGGCAGCAATGGAGGCACTGAATGGATCAGACCTTCTTGAACAGAAAATATCTGTTGACTGGGCATTTGTGAGAGGACCACGGAAAGCTTCTGGGTAACTGATAATATAGAGCTCAGTTCATAATAATTATTGATTTTGAAATTGTTGCTGTATTTCCAACATAATTATGTTTTGCTTTGTTCTTTAGATCAGGAAGACGAAGAGACACAAGAAGATACTAAACTTTCGACCCGCCACTGCTTATGACTGGCTAGTTTGTTTTTATTGCTGTTTGTAATATGGATCAACTGTACAAATTTCATTCACTGGTATTGACCAATGATCAGGAGGAACATAGAAATAATGTACAGCCAACCATGACAAAACATTCATGCGACCTCAGGTTGATCAAGTGATGTTCTACCCCTAACACACAGACACTCCCTGTATAGTTTAGTGGGTGTTTATGAAGTCCTTTTTTCACGAAACAGGTTTTTGGGATATGTTCATCTGTGCTCTGTGTGCCCATTTGCCCTTTGCTGTTTGTCATGATTCCAGCCAAGGCGACATCAGTAAATCTTGGTATGACATCCCTTCGAAAAATGTCAGACAGGGATGACATTTTCATGAAACTGTAATTTACTTTGTAAACGGAGCACTTAGTATGCATATACATGTAGTTCTCTCTTGGTGAATGCAAGGGAGTTTTGTGACTTGATTAAGTCATGGATGGAACTTTTTTTATTTTACTTTTTAGGATAGTTTATTTGCCCACTAACCCAGCTGTCATGTGAACAAAGGCACTGTTTGTAGAATACAGTTCTTATAACTAAACCATTCTGTTTAAGTCTGGTTGTTTTAAAATACTGCATTACACATTTTGCTCTATTAGGCATATTTTATCAGCCATTGAATGTGGGGCAAGCAAACTATTTACCTCTTTTTCTTTTTGCTTAGTTTCGACTGTTTTGATTTCAAGCCATTGGAACAGAAATGGTACAAACTGACATCTATTACAACACAGACCTCCTTTTTTCTGTGCCTGTCCTTTTCACTCTCCATCTCCTCTACATTTCAACCTTTCCCTCCTATGAGTTGCCATTGGCAGTTTAAACAGACAAGGAGAGTCTGAGTGGTAAACATACTGCAGACAACATTTCTGTGGCGTAAAATTCATTGTACTTTTGGAATTTTGTAATATAAATGATTGTTGTTAGTCAATGTTCACTGGATCCAAACTAAAGCAGTGTCCTGTTGTATGTATGGCATCAAAGGCTGAGTCAAATCTGAAATAAGGTTCCGAAAATTGCAGGTTTTGATCTCAAATACACACCACACACTTCACAAATGATTCCAGACTCCACCCCCTTGACATGTTACTAAAAACGGATAGATATTTAGCAATACTGAGCTAGAAACAAAGCTGTGAGTTTGACCATACAGTGGCCTCCTTGTTGGTGCGCTTACCCCTGCATTGAGACCTGCAGGGACTCGTTTCTCAAAAGCCCCTAAAACCCATAAACCCGTAAAATCTCAAACCTTACTATTACAGAGCTGTTTTATTTACATGTTCTTGAAATATGAGCAGATGTTCTCTTCATGCAAACAAACAATGGGAAGCGGGAGTGAAAACCTCGAGGTCTCTCTTTCCCCTTCCTGGCATTCCCCGCGCACTTCCGTGTTTCCATCTACCCAGACTCCAAACTACCAGCGTTCGGTCAAAGCAGCACAAGAGGAGAGCTGCAGCACCAAACAAAATTCAGGCAACCCGGTTTGAGGAACCAAGGCCCACTCTACAAAGTCACTAATGAATGAACTTAAAGGTAATTCCCTTGAAAATGACGTACTACTCAGATTTTTTAAATACTTGTCACAATTGATACCCATGCATAAGACATTGAAAAAATGCAATAAAAAGATGGGGTCACCCTGCTTGTTTTCGCCCGGCATGCCCATCATTTTAAGGTTTTTTCTTACTTCGTTGCGCGAGAAATGTTGGAAACCTGAACAACCGGAAAAATTGTAATTACAGAGCAAAAACAAGGAATATTACTGAAATCTAGAGCCTATTCGTTTCTATGGGCTATAATCTTTCAGCAAAGGGATTTCAAATTGCCCAATCTTGGAAATAATGCAAGGAAATTGAACCGCTACCTCATGATCTCATGCTCCTCCCTCGCTCCAAATGCAGAGTTTAGGTTATCTATCTACAAATTCTACAACTTCAACTGCTCAACTTTTTCTTCTTCTTAAAATATGTTCTTTATTAGACTGTTTTTAGCAAATACCTGAAAAAAAATCGGGGATCACCGTGCTCGTTTAAGAGAAAAGGAGAATTTATTTCGCTATTGAGCTTAGTTTGAGGGAAATCTCTTACGTTTTGTACGTGCACGCGCTGAGGACGCGAAAATCGTGCGCAGTAGGGATTCGCAATGCAATACTAAGTAATTACGTGAACTGACTGAGCTAACCAATCTCCAAAGGCGCTGTTACGCCAGCAGTAGCTATAAATTACCTATTTAGTTGCAGGAATTATTTTTTGGGAAATTGCACACCCCTCACCTCCCGCAAACGATAATGGTGTGTCTCTTGTCTACCTCGACTTGGGTGGTCACTTAATATCAGTCATCAAACTGTTAGCACCTCTCTAGAAGTAAACACTAATGTAGTGCTTGTGGGGGGAAGTCCGTGTGATGGCACTGCACTGTTACAAATTGAATTGCAGAGTCTGCAAAGTAAAAAAATGAAAACGTTCAAAAATACCTTATTCCTTTAAAATATTGGGTATATCCCCTAACAATAGCTTAATTTGCAGTTCTGGGTGCGAAGATTTTTAACACACTCACTTGACTCGAAAATTGTCAAGCACAATAGTTTCAAAAACTTTAGGGGTGATTAATCAAGTCTTATTCAGGAGGGGGGGGGGGGGGGGGATGTGATTTTATGGTCCTAATGTAAAGATCTCTCACTGATCTTGTTAGTGTCCAAATTTGAAATGAATAGGCCAAATATTAAGCTTATAACATTTTGTGTCATATGGCACTATCGGGACTTCAAGGGTTAAGGTGTATGGAAGGGTTGGGAAATCTGTCGTTTCGTTATTTTAAAGGGCCTTTAATTGAAATATTTCAAACTGATGCGTCTTATGGCTGTGGGCACTTCATGAAAATGGCAAGACTTCCTTTTCTGGCGTTTTATTCATTCCTTAACATGGGCCACTTACGAAGGTGTGTTAAAGGGTTACCTTTCAATACAATAGGGGCAGCTTTCCGTCAATGGCATACAAAACTTGAAGTATGTTGAGGGAAATGGTTGATCTCAGGGGGAAGCCTCCCTGTATAAAACTTTGAAGAGTAACCCAATCTCCGGGGGATATTCGCGGCAATAGCGTCAAATTGAATCGTCAGGGTAGCAATGATACCCACTTGCTTTGAATATTGAAGATATATCAGTAGGGTCACTTAAAATCTGAGCCCGAGATTTCTATCGTGCGTGATATAGGGCAGAGCGAAGACGCTTCCAAACGTACCCCAAGAAGTGCCATCATTTGGTTTAAAACCACACGCTGCCAGGTTACAGGTGGAGTGGATCCTCGATTTCGTCGGTTTGACGAAAGATATTCTTCAGCCCGGCCAAATTACACTTGTAACTCCAATCATCCTGAAACGGTTATAAAATATTTTGTAACTAATCTTAATATAAACTCAGCATCAGGAGCGGACATCTCGTTTATTGATCCAGGATACAGCGAGCGTTAAATCATCAAAAAGTAAATACAGCGATGAACAAACAGAAAAATTAAAAGCAAAGTTGAAAGAGATGCCTTCGAGTGGGTCTTGCATAACTTACAAATTCTTAAATAGCCTACTGGCCCCTCAGGGATTCACTCCTAAAACACTTCTATGGTTAACATGAACAATACATACCGAACAGTGTAATTAGCGAAACGTTACAAAATATATTTATGGTGCGTTCCTTTGGGGTAAGCAAGATCAGGATGGTGCATCAAAGGAACCGATGAATCCGCTAATTTAGCCGGATCTTACAAATGGCGAAGGCACGATAGCACTATGCTGCACGAATCAAGATCCTGAGGGAACTCCAAAGAGTTGCTTGGGCTAATGACAAAAAAATTCCGCTTTTAAAACTTCATATAGTGTCGCTCAGTTAGCTTAGAGTCCTCAAAGCGTCCGGAACAGTATTTTGAACTTAAACAACTGTTCAGTTCTTGCCGCTGTTATAAATGTTTGAAAAACGCCAGCTCTATCTGCTAGTTCTGCTTTTGCTGCTGTAGCATCAGAGCATAGTTAATAGAGAGAGGGGGTTAATAGGGGTATGCAAATCCGCTGATTCGCGCCTTTTTTTTCGCCAAATCCGTCGATCCGCCAAAAATTTTTGTTCAAGTCGAAACTACAACCACATCCGAAAACAGAAGTGTACAGGTTCTAAGGTAAAAATTTCACTGTTAATTTCACCCAAATAGTAAAGAAGGCAACATGCTTCATGGCTATAACAAAGTACAATTCCAAGTAGTGTCACACCTGGATTAAGATGAAGCTTCATTCGAAAAAAGAAATAATTTGGATGAAGACTGAAGAAAGATCTATCATCCAGATTTCGTTTAGGACCCAAGATCCGAGAATAAGACAGGCACAATCCGGAATCCGCGTCAAAAATTACAGCTGATCCAAGATCCACTGTGTTTTCAAAATCCGCCAAGCCGCTAAATTAACCGCAAAAATCCGCAATCCGTGCGATTTTTAAGGCCAAGTCCGCCACCCGAAAACCTATTCACCCCCCTCAGAGAGGACTGGTTAGGAAGCCCGGCATCAAAGGAAAAAGATGCCAAGATTTATGTTGGAAGGTCGACGATCCTGCACCATCTTTTTGATTTACGCCCGTACACTGTGCATGAGTTACTTAACCAACACGTTTCTATTGGTTAGTTCCTCAGTTCGGAGTAACAACAACTGTGTTTTGTGCAGGGTCAAGGCCAAAAAACAGAACAGTAACATACAACAAAGAACTTTTACGGGTTTCATAACCATTCCCCACTATTAACTATAATGATCAAAGCCATCGGCAGTCACACTGGCTGTTGTTGTTAAATCATGTTCTGTTGTTGTTGCTGCTGCTGTTGTTGACTTAAGTTTCTAATTCCATTTGAAGCCGTTGTCGTAGCATTGTCATCTTCTCTTTGAACTTCGCATCTATTTTAGTTTTCTCTTTTAACCACGACATAGTATCTACTCCAGATCTATCTCTTCATCTTCGGCCGGCCACTTATTACTTTCACCCATGGTCTGCCTTTTTTCTAATCTCCAGCTGTGCTTTTTGTCGATCAGCAGTTGCGTTTGCTTTTGCATTTTGTCTGCCTCTGACTCAGCTTTCTTGTCCGATTCTTCCCTCATGGCAATCATGTCATCCATAAGTATTTCGTACTCTGTAAGTTCTTCACCACCAGTGCCAGAGCCTTAAAGTTCTCGAGAAGTCTTTGTTTTTTTGCCGCACGCCTGTTGTAGTTACTTCAAACAGTGGAATATTTCGTGTCACCCCATTTCTTTGAGCAGCGAAATATCTTTGTCTTTGGTCCAATTCATCACGGATATAAAATTCAATAACATAAGAATAGATCAATTTCGATATAATATACAGCCAAGCCTAAAATCGGAGCTCCTGACTGCAGTAACTGACCATAAAGGAAAAGGTAATTACTTTTTCTTGGTTCAGAAACTCACAAAATGGAAAATTGTGAGCGTGTAATTGTTCAACGCCTGGTTTTGCTATTTTTTTCCAGTTTAAGTTCAGATAATTATACCCAATCAGGGTAACCAAGATTGCAGAAATAACGTACTCAATATATCAAGGAATTTCCAAGCCTTGCATACGGCGGCTACGCCGCCAGTACGAGCAGCAGTCAAAACTAAGCTATCCTACTGAGAAACAACACGATAACAGCCATTTTATCGCAGCTAACAAAAATAAAGACAATTCTAAAATTGCTTTGGCCTCTAGTAGTAATAGTTAAGTTGAGAATTATTCCGGGTTTGATTTGACGAAAATTAGCATGTAGTACTTTGTTCAAACTAATACAGCTATTTTCCTACCTGACGACACTCGACGAACTACGAGTGAGTTGCCATGCCGGACACCGGCGACGCCTATTTACCTTTCATAAAAAAGCGATGCCATTTTTAATGTCTGTTCCGCTACGTAGCGAACGGAGTTGGGATTTGGCTGGAATGCAAAGGGACAAGGCATCAGTGAAGTGGCCCCGAAGGGAAGGCGGGGAACCGACTGAGGGATGCAGGGAGACGAACTGACTGAGGGAAAGCAGGGAGACGAAGGACTAAGGGAAATGAAAAGGGGAGGGTGGGAACGACTAAAAAAACAGCTTGCACGGAGGAAGCTGTAAACGGCACACGTGAATATGACAGCGGCGCGCGAAGGCAGATCCTGGCGAGCGAGCGAGGCTACGCCGGACCGAGGCCTAGGCTACGCTTCCATACATTAGCTTCTGTCAATCAAAGATAGACACCAATTAATGTCTGTTCCGCTACGCAGCGAACAGAGTCGGGGTTTGACTTGAAAGCAAAGGGACAAGGCACCAGTGGAGTGGCCCCGAAACGAAGGCGGGGACCCGACTTAGGGATGCTTGGACGGTTACTATGGAAACCGACGCCAAACTGACGAGCTGAAAGTGAGGAAGGCTCCAAGCAGCGCGAGGGGTAAAGAACCTGGTGCCTGACACTTTGCTCTCCCCGACGAATAACGAGAGGGTGAGCGGAAGATTTAGAGGACGCGAAGATTAACGGTGAATGACTGTAATCGCAGTCGAAAGGTCACGACAGCGTGAACTTTGGCGACGAGAGTGACTGTGAAGCTGCATAGCGAAGAGTAACTTAAGGGGACGCACGTAAACGTGGGAAAGGCTGAACACCGGACACAGCAAATGGTCGGCACCCGGAAGGAGGAGCCGGACTTCTGTGCCGAAAGTTCTGGTCTCGAAGGTCTTAAAGGAGAGCATATGGCAAGCCGTTACTGCCAAAGCCGATCGAGTTTTAAATCTTGGTCCGATAGGCTTTTAGCCTTGGCGAGTTGCAAATCTTAAATGGCGAGCTTGGGACATGTATGGGTGAGTTTAATAAAGCAGTGATTGAGTTTGTTTTGGGAAGCTTAGGTTCTCGCTAGAGAGTTTTTAATTTCTCGCTAGCGAGTTTCCAAATTCTCGCTAGCGAGTTTTCAATTTCTCGCTATCGAGTTTCCAAATTCTCGCTTGCAAGATTTCAATTTCTCGCTAGCGAGTTTCCAATTTCTCGCCAGCGAGTTTTTAATTTCCTCGCTAGCGAGTTTCCAATTTCTCGCCAGCGAGTTTTTAATTTCCTCGCTAGCTAGTTTCCAATTTCTCGCTAGCGAGTTTCCAATTTCTCGCTAGCGAGTTTTGAATTTCTCGCTAGCGAGTTTCCAATTTCTCAATAGCGAGTTTTGAATTTCTCGCTAGGGAGATTTCAATTTCTCGCTAGCGAGTTTTCAATTTCTCGCTATCGAGTTTTTAGTTTCTCGCTAGCGAGTTTCCAGTTTCTCGCTAGCGAGTTTTTAATTTCTCGCCAGCGAGTTTCCAAATTCTCCCTAGCGAGATTTCAATTTCTCGCTAGCGAATTTCCAATTTCTCGCTAGCGAGTTTTTAATTTCTCGCTAGCGAGTTTCCAGTTTTTAGCCAGACGTTCTCCCAGGCCTTCACTTAGAAGGCGATTAACAGTCCTGGGGATTAATAGGTTGCGATGTTCAAATCTCAAGCAACGAGGGTCAAGAAGACCTTGTGAGGTTTTTTTATTGGTTTTAATGACCTTTTAGAACATTTAGATTCCGATGCTGATAATTTTGTGACTGAATACCAGGAAAGGAAACTGGAAGATCACGTCACCATTTTGCTTGGAATGATTTTCAAGCTGGAAATTGGTGAAAGTACAGAACATCAAAACAACCTACTAATACTCTTAAGAATGCTATATGATTTATCGCATGGTAAGCCTAATATATCCAATGAAATGGAGAAACAGCAACAATCAGTTGGCCAGAGATCTGGTTACAACGTACATCTTGAGAGAACACAAGGTGGACCCAAGTTTGTAATAACTTGAGAACAGCTCGTGAATCTTCGCGAGACTGGGGTGACATGGGCAACAACAATTGCCACCTGTTTGAATGTCAGTGAAAGAACTTTGTACAGACGAGTTCAGGAATTTGATATTGACGGAAGTTTTTCA
>CM042748.1:3629820-3640503 GCA_022496165.2 Catalaphyllia jardinei
AGGCGGATGGCGGGAGACTTTCGGAAACCGTGCCTGGTGACGAAGCACGTACATATGGCGACGGGTGGCGACCAGCGGGTCACTCTGACCTCAGTCAGTATGCAACAAACGAACGGCACACACGTAGCTGTTACCGGTGCGATAGGATACTATCAGTTCTGGATAAGCTCAGGTCGTGGAAGACGTCCTCTGTCACTTTCCAGCTTCTGTTCTATAACTTTTGCCAAGTCTTCGTCCTCTTCGTAAATCTTTCATTTTTAAAGCTTTCTGGGCGAGCTCTACTAGTTCTGCTTTACGTTTTGCACGACCTTGGTCGGAATCTTGTATTGCTCGCTTTGTCAAATACTCTTTCAACCAAGCCACATTTCTACCTTCGAAAAGCTCCGCCATCTTAAAAACTATTCCCCTAAGCCTCGCTTTCGCCTTCAAATTCACTACCAGTCTCTAGCGGCAAAACATATCGGAATTGGGCTATTACATTTGGAAGTCCATAAAGAATCGGCAGTTGGTGTGCGGCCTACGATTGCGGTGCATTGTGGTTGTTAAATTTTCAAGATGGCGGCGAAGCGTCGAGAGAACGAGTAAGTTCTGACCTTCGTTTCGTGAGGTTTTTGTACTGTTTTCCCGGCGTCAAGTCAAATAACATGTACGTAGGCCTCATTGACGTTATATTAAACAATCGGAAAGTTTGTTATTTTGTCAAGTAATTTTCTATTTGAAAATGTCTACTCGAAATGTATGTAATTTGTGCCCGATTTCTTTTAAGGGATAATTTCTAGACTGTGGACAAACGGCTCTCAATAATGCTTCAGAGTGATTCTACTATGGGTGTACTAGGCTTAGGTATGAACGCACCCCAACGCACCCCATGTTATACCTCACTGTTTCCGTACTGAAATTGATGTATTTTGGTCAGAAATGGTTAATTAAAGTTCGACGATGTGACATAGCGAAGTCACGCTATCTATCAGGACGGCGGGAACGGTTGCATTTCTCTAACTTACAAATTCAAATAATTCGTTTCTAATAGGTTCTATGACAATCACACTTACTTTAACTTGCTAAATGTTGCTTCATGATGCTGTTTTTTTTTTTTTTTTTTTTAATTTTTTATTTACATGACTTTCACTTACAATGTTTACAACATTTCAACTTATATATTAAAATATACTTGCACTGCACTTACTTAAAACTTAACATATGTACTTGCATTATAATTACCTTTTACACGATGTTTAAACTGTGTTAACTTACACTACTTACAGATACATGCATTACAATACAATTACACTATTACAGTTGATTTATTTACGTTTTTATTTACATGCTAATTGTCGAGCCACCAATACTAATAGGGTATTAATTTTATAGAATTCAATAGATTAGCATATAAGAAGACAGAGAAAAGGAACAAATTGAGATACAAAGCCGGCGAAAAAAAGGATTTAACACAAACTTATAAAGATAGAAAAAAATTCCATTTGTTCCTGAATTCCTTCTCCTTATTACAAGTAACTGCAATATATTTTTCTAGGTACATTTTGTCGCGCACTAGTGAGACAAAATCATCGAATCGGCACTTTATGGTATTTAAAGCGTTAACATATAAGAAATATTTACCCAAAATAATGAGATGGTTGAGGGCTAAACAGTAGGTGTGACAGCGAATAATTCCGAACATAACCTCCAGTTCTGACAGTAGCAGTTTCGTATTACTAGAGGTCGAGTACCACTCCTGGAATCTATTCCAAAAAGAACTTGCGTATTTGCAGTTTATAAACAGATGCCACAGGGTCTGACACTCTGAAGGACAAAAGGGACAGGAGGGCGAAGCGACTTTTTTCATTTTGTGTAACAAGCTATTCGTTGGTAAAACTCGGTGAATGATTTTGTATTGAAACATTGCCAATTTAATTTCTTTCGTGGCTTTGAATGGTAGGAGATAGATTTTATTCAAGTCGCTTTTTTCAACGCCAGACGTTAAAAGATTTTTCTCAGAAGTTGGTGGAGGTAGACCTTCAAGGCTAAGCAGGATACTATATATTGCCTTGCATGATAGTGAACAGATTGAGGTGGGAGGTGTGACTGGGTCTTTGGAACTTTCTTGCAACAGTTTCTCCCAATTTTGTGGAATAGAAGAAAGAATGCTATAATATTGTAAAAAGTTACATTTTACATTAAATTTATTGCGAAAAGAATCAAATGGAAGGAAACGACCCTCACAAGAGTCAAATAGATCCGAGATTTGTTTTATTCCTGCGTGATACCAATGAGAAAAGAATACCATTTTCTTATTCACAGTTAAAAATCGATTATTCCAGATTGGCTGTGAGAGAACTTCATTTTTATTTTTAGGTATGGCCGTTGCGATGTCCTGCCAGTAAAAAATGATTTGTTTGTAGAAAGCAGGAAGATGGTTGTTTAGGTCGAGGAGATTATAATCATAGTTACATTTAAACAGTTCTGTACTGCCAACATCGGCTAGGAGCGATTTTGGTATGTACTGCCATGGAGCATCCGATTTAGAGCATAATCGTTTCACCCAGTTTAACTTAAGTGCTTTGTCGAAGAGAGAAAAATCCTTCATGTCCAAGCCACCAGCTGTTTTTTGCTTGAAGAGGGTAGTCTTTTTTATTTTGGCGGATTTGTGATTCCAAATAAAGTCGAACGTGATCTTGTTTACTTCTTTACTGAAGTCTTTAGGGGTACACATGACGCTGCAGATAAAGACCAGTTTTGAAAGTGCTAGAGTTTTAATTATATTTATCCTACCAACGATGGAGAGGTCTCTCTGGGACCACATGTTCAATGTTCTCTTTAGAGATTCTAGTTTGTCAAAAAAATTTTTCTTTTCAGACACTTCTAGATCATATGTAAAATGCACTCCAAGCGCGTAAACTGGCTCGCTGCTCATTTGGAGTTCAAGTATGGTGTCTTTTCTGTGGCGCATGCAGCCAAGCCATAGCATTTCAGATTTTGTTTGATTTAGTTTTAGACCAGAGCACCTTTCGAAAAGCGATAATAAATCAAATAACTTTGACACCGATTGGACGTCAGAAAGAAGTGCAGTTGTGTCATCTGCATATTGCGAAAGTTTGACTTCATTATGTTTATCTATTGCGATACCTTTTATTTCTTTTGATCGTCTAATACTTTGTGCGAGTAACTCAATAGCAGTAATGAATAATGTACCAGAAAGTGGGCAACCTTGACGCACTCCGCGTTCTAGATGAAAATGTTTTGAGGCGTACCCGTTATTCAAAACACAACTAGAGATATCTGTATAGAACACTTTTATCCATTGTCGGAGGTCGAGACCGAAATTAAACGTTTCGAGGCATTTATGAATAAAATTCCACTCAATCGAGTCAAAAGCTTTCTCAAAATCTAAAAATACGGCTACCCCTGGAATATTCTTCTCTTTAGTGAAATGCATTGTGTCTGCTATTAACCTGATACTTTCCCCAATGAACCTTCCTTTAGCATACCCAGATTGACAAGGATGAATTAAGTTCGGCAAGATCTTCTCCAAGCGCAGAGCAATGGTCTTCGTTGCGATTTTATAGTCTACATTCAGTAGAGATACAGGTCGCCAATTTTTTAAATAATCGGTATTCTTCTTCTTCTTCGGAATTAAGGAAATAATTCCTTGGCGTTGAGAGATGGAAAGAGTACCGTATTGAAAGGCGTAGTTAAAGCTGTTTACCATAAATGAACCGAGCAAGTTCCAAAAGTAGCGGTAGAATTCAGGCGTTAACCCATCTGTGCCGGGAGTTTTGTTGTTTTCCATAGTTTTTAACGCGATCTCACACTCATCAATAGACATGACACCTTCGCACGTTTTCGCGACTTCTTCTGATAATTCATTTTCTATTTCAAAGAATTCTTTGAAAGTTGGGTAGTTGGGGTCCATATTTCTTGTTGTGTAAACCTCTTCGAAATAACGTTCTTCTTCCTCCAGGATGTCCTTCGGGTTTGTGATTTTGTCACCATCGTTATTAACTAACGACGTTATATGTTTCTTTTTTTGGTTCCTTTTTTCTAAGTTGTAAAAATATTTACTATTCCTCTCACCGTGCTCGTACCAACGCGCTCGACTGCGCACGATTATTCCTCGTGTTTTGATACCCGCAATTTTAGAAAGCTTGAATTTTATTCTCTCTAGCTCGGCCTTAAGGGAATCACTATATGACGTCTGGAGTTTGGTCTGCAATTTTATCATTTCCGACAAAAGAATTGATTCTTCATCACGTTTTCGTTTCGCTTTCTTCTTTGAAAAAGCTATAGTAAAGGCACGAATTTCCATTTTCATCATTTCCCAATACAACCCTTTGTCGTTGACTTGTTCATGTTTTTTTGCAAACATCGGAATTTTAAATGTCAACAGTTCCACGTAATTAGTATCTGATAGCAAAGAGTTGTTAAACTTCCAGAACCCTGGCCCTCGAGGGAGCTCACTTTCATTAAAAGACACCGAAAGGGCGACGGCAGAGTGATCTGAGTAAATGTTTGGAACTATTTTGCACTCTTTTACGCGATCTTTTAGCTGCTTTGAAATAAAGAAGTAGTCTAGTCTACACTGTATTTTCATTGAGGGGTTAGCCCATGTAAAGCCAGGCTGATTTGGATTTTTGAAACGCCACGAATCAACTAAATTGTGTGTTTTGATTAACGATTGAAGTTCGTTGAGAGAAGCTTTTTTGCTGTCAATCGGTCTACCGCCTTTTTTGTCTAAAGTGCTAATTGTGCGGTTAAAATCACCTCCTAGCACGAGGTTGTCGTTGGCGTAAGGGACTAGAAATTCTTTTGAAACGTCCCTGAGGAAAACAACTTGTTGGGTTGCGTCATTTGGTGCGTAAATATTGACCAAAACTATTTTGCTACCATCAATAATAGTCTCGGCCAAAATACATCTGCCAAAATTATCTGCGGCAATGTTCTCCAAGTCAACATCAAGACGTGGTTTGAATAAAATCATTACTCCTCTACTATGGGAGGAGCCGTGGCTGGACACGATTTTACCTCCCCATTCTGTTTCCCATCTTTTAATAGATTCCGGCGAGGAATAAGTTTCTTGCAGGAAGATTATATCTGATTGTTGTTGATGCAACCAACGAAAAACTTGTCTTCGCTTTCTCGAACTGTTTAGCCCTCTAACGTTAAGTGATAGCAGTTTATACATCTAGCTTCTAATGAAAAGATAGACAAGCCATCCATGAAATAACGAAAATAGCTGTCTTACAAATATGCTCACAGTGCGGTTGATATTTATGAAAAGGTTTGAATCTTATTACCTCGTTGGCATCAAAACAAAATTGATCAACATTACAGAAGAGAAAGCTAGAAAGAAAACACTTGCAGAAACATACACAGAAACAATTAACTATTACCGACTTACCTAAAACTTTGTGCGGCATTTTGACTGGATATCGAAGTAAAAGGCTGCAGCCCTCAAGTATGTGGTTCCGTACAAAAAGACAATTTTCACTTAACTACGGCTTAGCGATCATTTCAACTTAATTGTTCATTAAACGCCCATAGAAAGAAAATTGGGACGTTTCATCGCCACGGTAAAGAGCACCGTTGATGATCAGCTTTTCGACATTAAAGTATGCAGCCTTCTTCTCACGCTTGGCCGCCTTTAGTATCGGATATAATACCTTCCTTACCTCGTCAACTTCTTTGGGAAAATCGTCGGATACTCCAAATCCGGCACCTCTTGGAAGATTTTTAATGTAGGATTTGATAAAAAATTTATCTTGAAAATCCGTCAGCTTAACTATAATCGGTCGCGGTTGAAGACTTCGGCCATTTGATTGAGAACGGCGTGAAGTAATTCTGTGGACTCTGTCAAAATTAATACTTTCTTCATCGACTGGAAGGATCCTCAACTTCGTACGCATGAATTCTCTTAGGGCGAGTTCAGTGTCATCGTTTGTTTCGTTTTCACGTTCCTTTATTCCAAAGAATTTCATATTTCCTCTACGGCTGTGACATTCGAGTTTAACATGTCGGCGATGTAGCTCTTTGAGATCGCTCTCGATGCGTTCACAGGAGGCGATGGCTGCTCCTTGCTTTAAATTGACATCATGAACAATGGCTTTTAGGTCTTCTATCTCTGCTTGCGAATTCTCTAAGCTCGTTTAAAGGGCTTTGTTTTCTTCTTCAAGAAAAGTAATCCTCGTTTTATAAGTTTCCAACTCGGGAAGTATAGCCAATAGCATGTTGAGTTTCTCTTCGATACCGGAGAGCCTTGAGTTTGTTGTTTCGAAGCACTTTTTGCATCCATGCTTGTGATGTTGATCGGACTCGTCTTCCTCATCCGTTTGAGAGCTACCCTCCCTTGTCCGTTTTCTGCCTTTTTCCGAGGTTGCTTTTTTGTTCGATGGTTCGTCAGGCATTATTAAATGCTATTAATGATATTTTACCACCACTGGGGCTGCGAAACTAAAAAGATACTACAAGCACATTTTCGGCGTGACCGCCATCTTTCGTGCCTCGTTCCAGTCCCCCTGATGCTGTTTATGAAACTATAATGATGCAGGAACAGCTGTCAGGATGTGATAACCAAGCAAGCTAGGCATAACAAAGAGGTATTAGGCAATTTTCAAAAATACATTTGGAAATGTTATAGCATCGATCGTTTGACTGTTGCTAATGTACTCATTGGAGCGCGAGGGAATTATTTTGCGGAATTGAATAAATTTTTAGCCCTAATTTCTTTTTCTACCAGCGTATTAATAGTTTGGAAGCACAACCATAGATTTACTGAATATGTGATCTAAATTTGAGCAAATCTATCATAAATCAGAAGCAGACAGGGAGAGAACAGCCACTACTATCATTTGTATATGTAACTATTGCCAGTATGAATATTAAATATGCATTTAAATTTACTAGAGTTTAATAGTTGAAAGAAAGTTGTACAAATCCCTGTACTATTGTTCATAAAACTGTCCTTGAAAATATAATACAGTGTTCTGACAAACACAACAGCAAAAAATAATTACAGCTTATTGTATTTTGTATGTTTTTGCCCACCAATTGAATTCGCAATAACACTAACTGACTGTTATTGTTTGAGCTGGAGAGCTGAAAGACATGAACTTACATGCCAAGACAAAACTCCATATTTTCTGTAATTTTTAATTCAGAATGTTATCAAGTAATGAAAACATCATCCAAACTGTAAGAGAAGTAAGTGTTTTATTATGGAGATTTGGGGATTAACTATGGCATGCGATGTTCATACCATATTGTTCTGTTCCCGGATTAAAGGAACCCAGTCAGCCTCTGCAGTTTTCAATGCCATCGAAATTATTGATATTGCATGGTGAAGCAAAACGTTATTGATTTACTGTAAGTTGTGTTCCTGAAAGCGCGTTTAATTATCTGTTGTAGTTCCATAGTGGTTTCCTTTGTGTCGGTGTCCTCTGAATAAAATATAATAGCCAAACTCTCGCATGTAAACAAAAACAAAGGTGTGGCTGACTAGGGCCCTTCAACTTCTTTGTATGACATAGCTGTGTAAATATAACCATGTTTTTATAAAATACAAACCCTTGTTTGCAGTTACATTAGAGTGGATAAAAGTATTTTTTTAATTTTCCAAACTTGACTTTGCAGCAACAACCAAGTTTTTGAAAAAGGCAACATATGCAATTTGATCCTCACCTGAGGAGCTAATTCTAACCTGTCACATAAAAAGTTCAACTAAGAGTATTGCTTCTCCATGTGGCTAGTTAAATCTGACCAGCAATCATGTGCTGCTACGTTAAGATGAGTTTTGCAACTGATGAATGAAAGATCTGTCAGATGAGTATTGTTTATAAACTTAAAAACGGATCAATTAGTATTCTTTTGGCGGCATAATTTTCACTTGAACTCTGGTAAATTGTATTTCGTCTCGTAGTTGATATCAGCCCAAGTTCCCCAGTCCACCAGAAGAAAGCAAAAAGAGGCGATTATCATTGCTGTGTGCCGCAATACACCGGTGACAGCCGCTATGACACCTCATTGAGGTTCCACCATATGCCTAAGGAAAAGCAAAATCGAAAGCGATGAATCGCTAAAATCCGGAGGGATCTTGGCCCATATTTCAAGGTTACTGTTTTTGTTTAAGCTTAAATTTTGTTTTTGTTTGTTTTTAAATACTATTTATGGCTTGGCTTTCATGTTTGTTATCTGCATCACATGATTTAATACTTACTTTGCTATATAATGTATATATAGATAACGTCAAGGACAAGAGTTTCCAGTAAGCACTTCAAGGGAGAGGACTACCATTCTCCTGACCGCGCAGGCAGGTCCAAAAGAAGGAGCTATCCCCACTGTGTTGTGTTGTAACATTAGCCCTATATTTCATAAATGCTGTCACTGTTTTTTTTTTCCAATTTTATCCTTTAGTACAGCTAATCTGACCTTGCAATATTTAGAGCTATAGTATTGATCCTTTTTAACCCAATAGTGCCACTCAGACAGATGAGAGTGACAACAATGATGATGCTCCTTGTGCTCCTGAAAATGATCTCCAAGAAATGCTAAAGGAAGAACTTGAAAGGCTAAGGCACAACTTCATGCTGCACAAGCTGAGCTTGAAGAGCTTAGAAAAGAATCAGAAAGGGCCAATAGACAAGCAAATGCTGCACTTGTTCAAGCGCAGCAACAACTTCAAAGACACAATGCAAGGAACAGGCTGCAGCTGAACTTAACATTTTCAAGTTTGGCATTGAGAGATTCTCCACAGATGATGATGCCATCAAATTTTACACTGGATTCTGTTCATATAGACATTTCATAATGCCTACAGCAGAAACAACGACATATTGTTATGCAAGTGGTATCCTTGAAAACCGTCCAAATATCGATCCGGGCTATGCAATTGATTGATGAATTTTTTATGTTTCTTGTTAGGATTAAACTAGGGCTTTTTGAGAGCAGGACCTTGCTCACCACTTTAATTTACATATTTCATCTGTTAGCAGGAAAATTACCACATGGGCTAATTATTTATAGTTTTTCTTGGGTTTACAACCTATTTGGCCTTCCAGGACTGATGTGTTGGCTAAGATGCCACAGGAATTTAAGAAACACTACCCAACTACACGTGTTATCCTGGATTGCACAGAGATTTTTGCCGAGACACCATCATCTCTCCTTTTAAAATCTCAGTTGTATTCTTCATATAAGAGTAATACAACTCTCAAGAGTTTAATTGGTATTTCACCACATGGTGCCATTACTTATAGAGTTGTATGTTTATTAACAAATTTTCAAGGACCCTTGATTTTAAACAGAGATGAATGAGTGAAGGAAAAGTACATTGTGTAGTTCCAGAAAATATCCATACTTTCCCACACAAGGGACTGGAATTTCCTGGGGGGTGGAGAGGTTCTGTAAGCCCAAACAAATTTAAAGAAATATATGAAGCTTAATTGGAATTTCCAGAGGGGTGGGGGTCTTAGAAAAAACCCCTTTCGTGGGGGAGATATGGATTTTTTCTGGAATTACACATTAAAAGCTTTGCACTAGTAGGGTTATTGCAATAAAGTTTTTACAAGACTTTTACTTGTAATGTGTGTGTGTTTTTCCATACTTATTACATTTCTTTTGCTAGGAAGTAGTCAAAAAAGAACATATCCACCTTGTCTTTACTGTCCTGGAAAAATGTCAAGAAATCGAGCCTAATGAACAATGAACAATGAGCAGACATTTGAGAAAACATTTTTAGACGTATTGTTGCATGATTGACACTAGCATAACGCGTAGCTTAGATTTCATTAGTCGCAGGAGTTGAACACGAACAATGTCTTAATCTCGCTAGCTGTCTGAATCTCGATAGAATTAGAGCCTTTCTTTAGTGAATAGAATCGAGCCTTACTGTAAAAGAAGGAAGCAAGCCATTAAAATTCTTACAATGTTTATCAAAGAAAATCCGTTGACAAAAATACTTATGGCCATTCATGTAGCAGAAAAAATCATTCCACTCTAACCCAGTCAATCCAAGCTGGCATTGCACCTGAAAATAGTACTCATGATTTCTTTTTAAACTGGATCAATTTCAAGATACCTGACATTTTTGAAATCTGTTTCTCCCTCTTTCGCAACTTTGATTTCACATAAACCAAATGGATTACGCCCTTCATTTGCTGCTTGAATGTCATACACTTTACGGTCAGGACTACACTCCAACCATGGGCACTAGGGATTGATGACTACCCCACATGGGTAGATATTGACCATCCCAATTTTGGCAACATTGGCATAAACTTCAGCCGCATGTGGTTCCCTTTCAATTCCCCTCCTCATAGCAGCTGTTACAACATGCCGTGAAGGATTTATTTGCTTCACCAAGTTTTCAAAGTTTGACATGCGTTTTGCACAAGAACCAAACTTGCTGGCAGTAATTCGCTTTGAGCGCAGAAGTTGCCAAAGGGTACTTGCACTCTGTCTCACAGTTCTCTCTTCCAAATCTATTGCGACTGCTCGAGTAACAGACAGAACATCTAATGCAGCATCTTCTTCTTGGTTTAAACACTTTTGAACATTGTTCATAATTCTTTCTCCAGCATCCTCTAGTGGTAGCTTGGGGAAGTCACTGGCAAGGAAGTCATTAGTGACATATTCCTGTGACAGCTTTTGCTGGTATGATAGTGGACTACCTCTAAGAGCATTTCCAAATTT
>CM042748.1:3656287-3658787 GCA_022496165.2 Catalaphyllia jardinei
ACTGTAATATAATATCAGTGGCTTAATTAAAGGAGATTACCCCAAAAAGCGTATTTTCTGTCATCACCAATAAAACGTTTATATCAAGTTAAGTTTCTCACTGAAATTTCAGCGTCTAAAGGGCATGCTTTCCCGAGAAATTGGTCTCCAAAGAAGCCCGAAATTCAGCATCAGCAGCCGCCATTTTGAACCAAGTGCTCAGCGGCCAGGGCGCTAAGCGTGACGTCATTCCATACGCTTTCAGGCTTTTCTTGTCTGGTTTCTTGTGTATAAAAATGCCGCCGTGTTCTCCCCCTGGTTGTTCAAATCGATCGGGTAAAGATCCAAAATTTGCCGTTTGGACACAAAACGTTGCCATAAATGTGGCTGCACCAGCTTCGTCGGGATGTATGTTTCATGACAAAACACCAAAGAATGTCTATGTTTGTAGTGAACACTTCATAGAGGATTGTTACGAAGTCAGTTACAGATACGAAATGTTAGGTGCAAGGATCAGGAAAGGGAAGAATTAAAACAAGATGCTGTTCCAAAAATTAGTATTCGAAAGTTCCTGGCACCGCTCGGCTTAAACCATGGAATATTTTTGTTTGTAGTGATACAAGAAATCCCTTAGTGTCTAAGCCAAGAAGTAAAATAAAAATAAAAAAAAAAGAGTTGACGTAAAAAACAAATGATTATGGCTTTATTAAACCACCTTTTAATGTCTAAAGCAATTTACAAAGAAAATTGCTTTTCCATTACTGCAACCGATGCAGTGTAAGCTTAAAATTCTGCCTTTAATTTTTTTCCTCCTTTGGCTGTTCTCGGGAACAAACACATTCTCTTTAGGTTTTATGATTTAACATCGCTCACAAGTACACCAAAATGTGCTTTCTAATCGATCGTCTACTTCTTTGTTTTCGCTTTCGCTTCACTCAGGATTAGGAACACGTTTTGGCTCAAAACGGTAAGGTTGAAGATCAGCCATGACCTCGAATGCAAACATGCTTGTCAGGACAAAATCTCTTGAGCGGCATGACACCACGCTTAGCGGCCTAGCCTGGCCTGGCTGCTGAGCATTCGTTTCAAAATGGCGGCTGCCGATGCCAAATTTTGGGCTTCTTTGGAGACTAATTCAAATTGGGATAGAATGCACCTTAGAAGCTCAAACTTCGGTGACTAACTTAACTCGATATAAACCTTTTTAGTTGGTGATAACAAAGAAAACGCTTTTTGGAGTGACCTTCTCCTTTAAGTATTGCTGGATTTCAGTGTTACGCCATTCAAAATTGATCGAAGTAAAAGTCAAAACTGTTCAATAGATGAAGTCCAGATTCTTGAAAAAGAAAGAAGGTAGAAAATATGCAAAGCCCCTCGCCAAGAATCAGGTCACAGCAATGTTTCTTACGCAACATATGCGGAGAAATGTTTTTCCCAAATTTATAGAGATTTGTATGGAGACACCTTGCTGGAGTCCATCCGGATGGCCTCCAACATGGCGGCCGGAAACTAACAGAAACGTATATTTCATCGAAATCGAGTTGTTCATCAAGCTCAAGGCCTAACTGCTTGACGTTTTCGACCTGTTCTATTAGGTGGGTTCATACTAAGCTTAGTAAGTATACCTCAAGGCGTACTTGAGATGTGAACGGGTCTAATTTCAGCTTAAGTAGGCTACTTTGTAGCCTTGGAAACGCGTGTTCTTCAAAGCCGCCGAAGTAGACTTTCAACCAGGCTTACTAGTTTACTTACGCTTAATCAAAACAAGATCGGGAAACTGAAACAAAACTGTAACGGCCCTGTACTTCAGGGCCGAGGTTTACGAACAAAGAAAAGAGAATGGAAAAATCAAACTTTTATCAACGTAGGCCTTACTTTCGCGTTTTGGACTCAGTAAGTTGACCAGACCTCAAACCTCTCGGACTTAAAAAAAATCATTCACTCATGTAATGCTTTTGCTCATTTTGCAATAACTTAAATCGACGGTTTGCGAGACTTTACTCTCCCGAGGTCGCATAAGAACTCAAATGTTTCTCGGGTGACTGGGACTTGCCAGTAAGTTTTTAAACCAGTTCTTTGGACACGGCCAAACCCAAGCTCTTCTTCGTCTTCTCTGTTGCACGTTTTGTTGTTTTATTTGGGCCAAGATCTTGAGCAGCATTTGTCTGTTTCTCCGTCTCAGTCTAAATTCTTCCTCTGTGATGAGAAAGTGGTATAAATGTTAAAATAGCAAAGCTCTGTCGTTGCAATAAAAAAATCAAGAGAAACAAAAAGTAAGCAATTCGAAGTATTTTAGGTTGCATGATGTACCTTGTGGTTGTTTTGTGCGTGGAGTCTGTAGGTAAAATCCTGATCACGCTATATGCATGCGTGCCAGATTTTCTGGCCGCGTATCTTGATTGACAACCTCGATTGCTTCAAGCATACTTTTGAATTCTAATGTGGACACTTACCACGGCAAGTAGGCGTTCATGATCTCAAGTGTACTTGAGCTCCTGCCGAACTTGAAGTCTACTTACTT
>CM042748.1:3663787-3686287 GCA_022496165.2 Catalaphyllia jardinei
CGGAACAGCCTTTTTTACTTCAAAATATTTCAACATTACTCGAAAAGCTGCCTTTACCCAGTTTAGTAAACACGAAAAAGCCATTTGACGTAGTCTGTTGTCTATAAAAAAAGCAATCATATTGCTTGCTATGCGTAGCAAAGAATTGCGATCAGTCAAGGAAAATCAAGCCACTGTCAAACTTCACTGTCGAGCGTCGCTCCTCGTGGAACGAAAACTTACAGCGAAAGCAGAATTGAACAAAATGCTAAAAAAATAGCGACAGTTTCTGTCATCAGAGCAGCCCTGTGAGCTGAAAAGCTTTGAATATTGCAAGGGTTGAAAAATACGCTCGGAAAACTTGCGGATGCGGTCAACACTCAAGTTCGAGTTTTGAATGAAAGGAGCGTTAATTAGAATTTGTGGCCTCTGTGATTAGAGATTCTTAAGGACGTTCGCGCAAAAATTTTCCAGTCGATAGAATTTTTTTAAATTTTCACTGCAGGCAGATAATGAGTTACTTTTGTCAGGAATGCAAAAAAATTGGGGGTCACCGTCTTCGTTTCAGAGATAAAGCGTGTGGTAAACTATGCTGATTTCGAAAATTGTCCAATGTAATTGAGCACGGTCTACAGGGGTTTATAGTTAAAAATATCGGAGGTGAGTCAACGGAAACAAACGATCTTAGTCATATTTTGTAGAAGTGGGTCTGTTGCGTAAATAATTTCAAATGTTACTAACGTTTTCACAAAATTTAACCCTTTAAGCGGCATTTGATACCGCGGCACAGATACACGAAGAGCTAATAAGAACGGAATTCGATGGTGCATTTTTCCAAAAACTCAAACTTCTAGTCTATAGATTTTCTTCATTTTTTCCCTAAACGTAAAAAATCAGTAGAGAAAATGATCCATCGAAAGAAAAATTGGGGTCACCTAACGTCCAAGATCATTAAATCCAGGCAAAGCTCTAGCAATGGCCATTTGCCCTATCATTTGTTTATTTCTATGACTTAGCGCGCGCGCTCATGCATGACGTGGCATGACGTGGCATGTGAATTTGCGTGCGCAGTAAGGATGCGCAGAAACAATTAGCGCGAACGTCCTTAAATCACTTTGATTTAGTGTCGGAGACCCCTTATAGCTGCGATACAGTTGGCTGTGAGCTGTAGTGAGTTGTACTTCGTTCACTTCTGTGCCCTGAAACGGACTGAAAAATACGCGTCGAATTGCAAGATTATGCGTTTATTTCAACCGATTTTAAAATCGTTTTGACATTTTATTCCTGACATCATTCTGTGTCAACGATTATTTTGAGACTGAGGATACCTAATGTCATAAACATTTTGTTTATCGGGCTTGTTATATTCGAGACAAATTAAATAATGGTTTCTTAGCTTAAGGTTAGTTTGGACACCATTCTTGCTTTTGATTTAATCTCACTCGACTGCCGACTGAGACTGCTCAAGTATTTTTTCTGAGTCATTTCCTAAAAGAGAAACGGCTTTATTTCTTCTTCCCGCTTCTAGTTCCTCTCCACTACATGTAAAATATTATCTAAATTCTCAAATCTGTCCACCATTTTAAAAGACAGAGGTAAAAACTTTGCAATGATGACGTCAATAGTGCGTCTATCCGCTAATAGATCATAGGCGAGAACCAATCAAAATGCGAGAATAACTTGGCTTATTATGTAATGTTTATTAGCATACGAGTACTTCAGCCAATCAGATTTCAGCATATGAATTAGTAAACTAGTAAAATTCTACTTTAGTTATACAAGTTCGATCTGTTTCCTGGTGTAACAATCGTTACAAGGGACATGTAGCAAGAGAAAATCGTCTTTACACCATTTAAAAGACCCTGAGAAGATAGCTAAAATCATGACGCCGAGCTGAGTTTGTCAAAATTCTAGAGATGAACGGAAATTCGTTAATGGGCGATAAGGTAGACTACTGTCTTCAGCTGTAATTATATTATATACCCTATAGATCATTTTCACGTGATATCATCGCTTTCTAAAATCCAAAACTAAAGCGCCACCAAAGTTGTTATCCTCATGATGCATAAGAGGCGGTATATTTATATCTGTTTACAATTTTACGGCTCCATAGCGTGCTTCGTTTGGAAGCCAGAGCATTTTGAATTTCAGAGTTATGGCGGTGCGTGACATAAAGCTACGATCGCATTTGTCGAAAAATATTTACATATCTCATGATTTGTAGCCTTTTCAAAAGTTAGAGCATTAGGAAAAGTGCTTATGTAAATGCTTATTCGTTAAGTACAGATAGTCAGTCGCCTAGATAGCCAAAGTAAGTTCCAGATGTTTACACTATTTTCCGGCCGCCATATTGGTGCACATCTGATGTGCACCAACATGGCGTTTCCATACTGAACTCTGTAATTTTCTGCGAAACATTTCGACGAATATCTGCCGTTTGGGAAAACGCACAGACCTAAACCTTGGCGAAGTGTCTTCTTTATTTATTTCCAATAGGATCTCAATTTCTTCACTTTATCCACTGAATGGTTTTCGAATTATTTTTTTACTGCGTGACAATGAAAACGATCTATTGAAATAAAGTGTCATATCGAAACATTTCCTAAGCGTTTGGTATATGTTCGCAGCTGAGACGGGAAAAACAAAATCTTAAAAAGCTTTGCTGTTTAAGCGGACATCCAAACATTTGAATTTTTTGAGTCAATAAAAATCTTGAGAAACGCTTTTGCTACTTTCTCTTTTTTGCTCGAAACGGCAATTTTATCTGAAACTGAATTATTAGTCTCGTTGTTTGTGAGGTCACTTTATTTCTTTAGAGTATTGAACCTAAAAAGCCTCTTGATCTTTGATTCATTAATTTAAATCGTGATACAAATAAAGCCCAGTATAAGCTGTCAAATAATTACGTAACTCAAGAGTTATGACTGAACAACCACTTCTTATGTAATGCTTTCTTTTTTTAAATAGGTGGAGACTACACAATGAGGAGTTCTTTCCACTCATTTTTTAAAGTTCTAAACCTATTTATTATACTGAGCATCATAATAGTGGTATCGACCATTTACTACTGGATTAGCACGCAAAACGTCGCTCGATATACAGGCCGTCATCCATTTAATCCAATCATGAAATGCAAAAACCTCACCAAGCTACAAATGCATCAACTTCTTAGCCTGTCTTACAACGTTCATCAGGTTTTGGACGAGCTGAGAGTGGAGCATTGGCTCATGTATGGGTCACTCCTGGGAGCTCTTCGTGGACACGCTCCTCTTGCATGGGACGACGACATCGACATCGGTTTGGACGGAGATGGCAGACTAAAGACACTCAGCAAAACTGTATTCATTGAAAAACTTAAATCTGTTGGCGCGAAACGCGTAGGTGACTTTCAGTCCCGAGATGGCCTAATTTCGATTCACGATGCAAACTCTGAGTTTTCGGTCGATCTTGTGATTTTTAACAGATCAGGAAAATGGATGAAGAGACTTGGTTGGGCAACATGGCTGTTACATTTTCAGTACAATAATTTTCACACCTTTCCGGCTAAGCTTATTGAAAAACCACTACCTAAGATTCAATTTGGGTTTTTCAACATTTCAGCGCCCAGAGGTGGAAAAGAAATTTTGAAGCACATTTATCCTACTGACTGGTGGAAAATTGCAAAGCCTCCAGGATGTTAATAACTAAGATGTCGGCTTATATGCTTGAGTTTGGCAATGAAAACTCACACTCAAAAGGATCTGCTGACGATCTGGAGCTATAGGATAAGAAAGTGACAACTCGTAATTCTCCAAATCCTTTCAAGGTCGTCTCTCAGATGCTAAAATTATGGCCTGGTTAACTTCTCACCTGGAAGGATACTCTGTAAATTTCTACTTGGGGTATCCCGTTAAGACACTAAAACCCTTAACTTATACTAGACCATAGCCTGTTTTTTAACCCTGTTCTAGACTAGACACGAAATAACCACAAGTACTTCATGTATTCCTTATTATAGTGTATATAATACACTATAATAAGGGATAAATGCACTATAATACACTATGTTCTTAATACACTATAACTAGGGATACATGAAATACTTACCCAAATAACTGCTCCTCTATCCCATGCTAGCAGACAGTTTATCACTATTGTACAGTGGAACCTCGATATAACGAACCTCTATTTAACGAAGTCCTCGATATAAGGAACGATGTTCTTAGTCCCGGCCAAAGTTACAGCAAAATGTATGGAATAGAACCTCGATATAATGAACCTCCATTATAACGAATTCATCGATATAACGAACATAATCCGGAAGCCCAAAAGTAAAAATCTACCTCGATTTAACGAATTACAATGTCAACACGCGACAGAAGGTAGACTCTGAACAGATCAACAGTCAATAAATCCTTTAATCCTGATGGTAAAGAGTCAGCAACCTTTCGGTCAACGGCGTATTATATGTCATAGACATTGATACCATAGTATTCCACTGAAGTTACCTGTGTTACAAATTAGTCATTATTCGTTATATGGGTTTTCGATATAACAAACCCTCCATTTAACGAACTAATTTGGTCGGTCCCCAGCGACTTCGTTAAATCGAGGTTCCTCTGTAGTCCAACATTCATTTGTTCAAGTTCAAGTTCAAGTCAAGTTTAATATGTATATACGCTTAGCTTTTGTGAGAAAAACTCACCAGGAATAACAGAAAATGAAAACTTAAATTGCGAAAAATACCTTCAACAAGAAACTAAAAAGATGTAAGTTTAAAATTTAAATTTAAATCTATTTACAGGATTAGATATAACTTATTCATAAACTAAAAAAAGACTTAAACGATATCTTAAAGTCACTACTGAGTTTCAGTTTCCAGCATAGAACCGCAGGATTTCAAACTCACGGTGGCGCCAAACATGGATTAAGTACCCCCCAGAAAAGACAGTTAAAAAGAATACACGCAACTACTTTGTAATCTATTTTCGTTCGCTTTTCGCAGTCTCAAGTAAATTAAAGCAAGGGCCTCCAGTTACTCACTCGAAATGTTAGGGGGTGGTCTACATTTTGAAGTCTCTGGCGTAGCAGCATGAAACTTTGCCAGGTCAGAAAGGTGTCAGTTTTTGTCAATGTGGTATGTCAAAAATATGCAAATTAGGTCACGCGAGCCAAGAAATATTTTTTTTCTTAAATGGGAACACTTTTGTTATGTCCTTAAGAAAAAAATATATGGTAAAGAAGAGACAGAGAAAGAATTTACAGAAGATATGAATAATCAACTTAATAGTAATTTAAATAATTCTGTTATTATGCAATTCAAAAATAAATATATGAATAAATTTAGAAATATTATTTTAAAAGATGGTAATTTAGATGAAAAATCAACAATAGATTTATTCAATAATTTAGACAATTTTAAGATAATTGAGTTTAATAGTATAGAAGAGGGAAATAAATATTTTGATTGGTTTGAAGATAGAAATGAAAATTATATTAAATTAGGGTATAATTTACCAGAAAAACCTCAATGTTATTTACTAAAAAATAATTTAGATAATATTGCTGGATTTTTTAGTAAAAAGTATCTAGAAAAAATAGAAAAAATAGAAACTGAAGTAACTTATATTGGTACAACTTTAGGAGATATGATTAAATTTTTTGATAATTTATATGGATTGTGAAGCAGAAAAGCAAAAATACTACCCAGATGTAGAGGGCTCAGCTCCAATTTATATAAAGAAAGATAATTCAGCCTTAATAAAAAAAATTAGTGAACCAAACTATGATTTTGGTTTATGATTTTTTCCCTTTTATTCCCTTTTATTTTTTGCCTTTATTTTGCCTTATTTTTAGATAGTGTCCTCTGGCCCCTCTTTGCCTATACTACTGACTCTCAAATCTATCGTTGCACCGCCTGCACGGCCTCTAAACACAACTAAAATACAAGGAAAGTTAACTTGATACATGATCATCTCACAATTAACCTGCTATTTAACATTATTAGCATTGCTTAGCATCGTATAAACTCTTGTTCTTAGGCCATCGTAGCTTGATTAAGAAAATAACACAAACAGCGGTGATAAACATTGTATTCCAACGCATTTTACATAGAACTTAACGTTTTCTACATCTACATTCTACATCGGCAAAACAAAACGAAGACTCCATGACAGAAAAACAGAACATTCCAAGGCCCTCGCCAAAAGTGACCATTCATCAGCCATTGCTGATCATGTGAAAACCACTGGTCACGACATTAAATGTGATCATTTTGACATTTTAGCGTCCGGAAAAACTGACTTTCACTGCAAAATTAAAGAGACTTTGTTCATTCAAGAGCTAAAGCCTTCCCTTAATGTCAATATTAGTAGTGAGAAGTTGTTGCTGTTTTAGCTGTTACTCCACATTATGTTTATACACGTACTGCTGCAGATCATATTTCTCAGTCTAGGTTCCAGACCTCTTTTGTTTACGATATATATATAGTTTTCAAAAATTGTAACCGTCACTTTTGAAAATGTATGTTGATTAGCATACGAAACGTTAAGTTCTATGTAAAATGCGTTGGAATACAATGTTTATCACCGCTGTTTGTGTTATTTTATTGCTTAGCATGTTTTCCTGCATAATTTGGCGGATGATCAAAACACTGATGCAAGGCCCTATGTGCCATGATGCACGGAGAGGAGTAGGGTGTAGGCGATCAGCAAAATATGCATTTAGATAAGATAATTTGCAATTTAGGAGCCCTTGTGAATGGAATCAGCGATACATACCCAGGACAATATGTTTTATATTAAAACTGAAGAATTCGAATAAAGTATATAATGTGAACAAATGAATACCTCACAATGTATTTTTAAATCTTGACCATTTCTTGGCGTTTTCGAACACAGTTATTCCGTCCAGTCACGGGCCACTGTTTTTATTTTGCGAAAATTTACCGATTGCTCATTATAATGCATTTTCAATACAATACATGGGTAATGAGTTTTTTAAATCTCTAGTAAACACACCTGAATGGGATCAGTTTTGCGTCATATCTACGAAGACAATAAAAAAGGAATTTCATCTCTACCATTTATCATTTCGATGCCCGTTCTTTCGCTGAGTACATTTGTTAAAAGATAACGACACGTTTTGCAAAATGTCATGGAGCTATCTAAGTATGCTTCCCTTCTCGGAAAAAAAATTCGGGCTAAAATTATTTTTGTAAGGGATAATTACTTCCGCCTTCTCGCAATTAGAAGAAGGGTTGCAGAATAGGTTTCCTTGAAAAACTGAGACTTTTATTTCCGAATTTGAATATTCCATATATTTAATTATTTTTCACATGGCTCGTTTTCCTTTGTTCTTCGAGGCTGATTATATTCAATAAACCCTGCTAATTAACAACTGTCTAAAAGCTGGGGGCGGCTTTGATTGTAACAGAGGAGTACGGGGCTGATATTTTAATAACCCCCTAGGGGATTATTAAAGTTGATAATCCCCTAGGTGAATATTACAGTAACATTCCCCTCGCACGCACCCACAAACACCAGAAGTTTACTTTTTTAGTGTTCTTTGGGATTGTCTCATTCACGACTATGATATCCCTCTTCGACGCTTTCTTCTTGTTTGCTTTAGTCTCGTTTTCAACACTGCCAATTGAGGCTTCTTGATGCTCGTCCGAGTGGTCAAAGCTGAACAACCCTTTTGTCGCCTCCTCAACAATAAACTGAGCGTTTTCGTGGTCCACTTCCCGATTGTTCGAAGATACAAGTTTCTCTAACTCATTGCCCCGATTTGATGAGCCATTAAAGCTACTTTGTGTGAGGAAAAGTTCTTCCTCAGAGTCACTCGTTTCTGCCATCCTTGCAGTACAGTGTGAACAATTAAAGTAGTTGTAAAGCTGTCAGTATTTTTTGATAATGTCCAAATCCCAGAGCTATTTTTCCAATCTTAAATGTATTGTAAAGTGTTACGAGTTCGAATGTTTAAAGTGGTAGGTAGTTTGTAGTCTAAACAGAACGCAGGGATGTCGGAACAACAACAAGGTTATTTATTCAAGATGAACGCAGTAATTCCACACAAGACTTCACAACACGCACAAGCTAGGCTTGTCACTTAAACTTCGACCTCCGTCACACTTGTATAAACACGGCCTCTTGCCAGATATCCACGTAACCTCTTTGTTACACTTCAACAAACACGGTCTCTGTCGAAACTTTACACGCGACCTTCGTCACACTTCAGTAAACACTACTGACTCACGATAATTCTCTCTAAACACTCCTGGGAAAAAAACCACCTAAGAACTACACCGATTCGCTTCTATACTTTCCAGCTCTGCTAAATAAAGTATCATTACAACAACTATTTACAGCAACATACGTAAACAACCAAAAAGAATTGCTGAATCACGGTGATGCGATACGAATCAAATATGCAAGAAGATTGGAGACGAAATTGTATATTCGCGAATCTTCCAAGTCACGCAATAATTTTTCGTAACATAAAGCTTCTTTAGTATGCATATGGTTGTTTTGGTCGGTAAACCAAAAGCATAAAAATAACGTCTATAGCGATACTCACCGTTACGTCACCTATTGTTATTAATGTCCCAACCAGAGATCTATTGGTTATTGAGACAAAGGGTGCCTTTGTTTTAAGATGAGCAAATTTGAATAACAAAATAAATTGCTTATCAATGTTTGTAAACAGTGAATACAGCTATTATGCTGTTTTACAATGGTAAACCCCACTGCGTTTTTTCGCAACTATTGTTCTATTTCCAAGTGTATGCACGGAACACTATTTGTTTGTTTGTTTTGTCAGTGTACGTGTGTCAAAACAACGAACAAAATTATGTCACGTAGTCCAGTCATTTTGTGGCTGGACCTGCTACTAATTGCAACAGAACCTTTTTCTTCACCAATCATTTAGGAATGGTCTCTAGATTAACATACTAAAAGCCCCAAAGGATCCAAGCACGGGAACATGTCAAAATTTAAACGGCTAATAACTAGAGGCTGGTTTCCATATGATCGCAGGCGATCGCAGACGATCGCAAAGAGAGTGGAATCGCAGAGGATCGCAAGTGATCGCAGAGCCGACTGTTGCATACATTTCGGACAGCGGAAGTGTCAAAAGAACACGCGCGTTGTGCTAGCGGGAAAATCGCATCAAACAACATGGCGGACGTCGAGGAAGAAGTTCTGCTGCAAGCAAATTTATTCTTCTTTTAGTCAACCGACTTTGAAATTCTCTTGCAACATTTCGCCCCGATCCAGAGGACGCCTTTTTCAATCGCCTCAGATAACGACCATAAGCAGTTCTTATGTTGCGGAATTTGACTTACGCTTCCCCTGCAATAAATTAAATTTCTCCACGATTTTTTTTCACAACAGTTAGCCTTTTTAAGATCTTTAGTCTTTGCGATCAAAAGTCGAGGCTGAAATACCCTTGTAATTCGAAATGAACTGGAAATTTCTTAAAGTAAAGTAAAATTTGAAAAAGAAAAAGTGAAGCAAGACATATCAACTCCGGCATATCTAATTTACTAACAAAATCGAGCTCAAGCGATGATTTGTGTTTATTTGTGTTTGTTCGGTAATCGAACAAAATCGAATATTTTATTTACTGTGATTGATCTTTGTCTTTTGGATATCCAAACATTCAACTGAGCTTGATAATCGACCCAACTTGGGCTCGATTACCGAACAAATCGATTGGATTTGCAGGGATCAAAATCGACGACCAGGACATCGATCGCCATATTAGCTGGTGTTTGGGTTCGCTTTCGACGTAACGAAAGAGAAAACTTGTCAATTCACACAAAGTAAGAAACAAAAGCGGTTTGTGCTGAACGAAACAAAGGGAGCAAAAATAGTGCAGTGGTTTTATTGTTTAGTTTGCCGCCTCTATCAGGCTAATGAGCATTGCTGCGCGTTCATAGCAAACAATGAATAAGCTTCTTTTGGGCGCTATGAATAATAACAAGCGTTATAACAGACCTTTCCAACTGCAAGTAAACGACCCGAGAACAATAGACATTCTGCGCGATGAAAGTATTGCAACTTTTACACTCAATATATTTTCATCTGAAATTAAGCACCTTGGAAGATATTAACAGGTCTTACGAGATGTCAATCGAAGCGATCGCATAATACGTTTCCTTTGTTTAAAATAATAGGTGCAGATCTAAAGATCTGCTTGCAGCTAGAATGCAAGATAAAATGTTGCTTAAAACAGTTTGCTTTCGCTTTGTTATAACTAATAACGATGCATCGTTCATTTTCATTATCTTTTATTTTTCTTGCAAAAAATAAAATTCTTTCTTTTTATTCTATCGCAGCTTTTGCATCCAGTTTTTTCCTCGATTCATTCTACAACCTCCTGTTTAATGTTTTTCCGAATTTAATGATTCTATGGTTTTACTGAGTTTCCGTAGTAGATCTTTCTCATTTGACTCAGGTGGCGGCTTATTACAACTTTGGCCTCCACGATCTGTGATACCAAGTCATAAAAACAGTCACGATTAAAACCCAACAGTAGCCCTTGTGCGTGCCTGTTATATATTCTTTCAAAATCCTTTTCCTAGTAAAAGTTGACACTTGGGACAAAAAGGGTGGCAGGTGGTTCTAGATTGGAAATCACGATTTAGGAAAACCACGCGTCACCAGGGATCCTTTTTTTACTTTTGTGCAGAGTTTCCACTTCCAATAGATAAATGATCAAAAGCACCAGTCCGATGAAGGGACCAGGGGTCCCTTCTTTACTCCTCTACAGAGCTCCCAGCATAAAGACTGCACAGTATGGGCGCCGTGCAACAGATTTTAATTTCAATTAGGATTTAGATTCACCTTCATTGCCTTGCACTTAACCACGCAAAGAATAATCTAGATGTTCCTTTAGCACATGAAATTGAGAATGTTTTCATCATTTACCGTAAAAGCCTGTTTAGAAGCCTCCTGTATCTGTAAATTGAATTTCGGTTTACACTTACACTTTATAAATTTGAAATTAAAATTTACAAAAAAGGGCATGCCCGCAACTAGCAAAGGCTAATCTAGGCGGGCCATGCCGGTGTTATTGGGGTAATAAACGATCATGGTGACGAATTTCGAGGTAAGCTGCATTGCTGGTACATTCTCATGCATCATCTTTGATAATAACTTGGAGATATCGAATGCAGCCTCATCACAAATGCAGGCAACTGATCGCACGCCATGGGTTGTACTTAAAGTAAAAAAGTAAAGTGAAGCCTTGGAGCCAAATGGCCCATAGCTGCCGGAACTTATCCCGGTTTCTGTAGCATGAAACGGCTAAAAGTATTTCTACTTCCCCTAGGCGGGATGCTAGTCCATCGCAGGTCACTCCCCCGCAATTTGTTAGGTTTTTCCCAACAACTCGCCGGTACCCATTTATACACCTGGTTGGAAAGAGGCGCTGTAAGAGTAAAGCGTCTTGCCCAAGAACACAACACAATGTCCCCGGCCAAGGGGTGGGAGGCATGGTGGCCTCATGGTTAGTGCACTCGACTCTGGAGCGAGCGGTCCAGGTTCGGGTTGTACTTATACATGGCATTTATTTCACATGTTGAACAATGTTTGGTCGCGTACTCCATGACAAAACCTAAATATTTTGCCCTTTCGCCTCTATATTACTACTATTCGGTCTTATTCTGTCGAAACAAGTCTCTTTACCGCAAGGGGGTCAGAACTGTTTTTTTTCTTTCCATAAACTATAAACTCTTTCGTCGCTTAGTGAAACGCCATAAGATGAGCAACACCACGGCAGCTAACACAAGGTCGGAAAGTGCGCTGGATTCTAAAGCAGAAGGCATCGCAGTCTGTACTGCTTATATCTTATCATTTGTGTCTATCGTTGGAGGAAACTTACCCACCATTGTTCTGCTTGCAGTTAACAGGAGATTGCGCAAGAGAAATTTGTTGCAGTCATCAATATGGCGTGTGTTAACCTGTTGATAGTAACTGTGCCTCTACCTATCTACATCTTCAAATTCTGGGTTGATTCTAAGTTTTAGACAGGCGGATGACCGATATCTGTGTCAATTTTCTTGTAGGTCATTGATGAATTTTTCTCAAAGGCCTCGCTGATTTTTGGAGCTTTTATATCTGGCGAGAGATTCTATGCTACATATTGGCCGTTTAAACACCGAACGCTAAAGATTCTAACGTTCCGTATTGTTATTTGTATGGCATTAGGCAATGGCTATAGTTATCTCCAAAGTTTTCAACATTCTATTTTACTGTTTATCATTAAAACATTGGAAGTATCTCTGAATGCCTTCTACCCCCGATTCTAACATTCATCATATGTGGCTATAACATTGGCATTTGCATAAACTTTCAACACGGAGAGGTACCATCTCAAGAATAAAACAGAGCCTCGTAAAACATAAGTTTAACAAAGACTTTGCTTTTGTACCTATCCTTACTTTGCTATCATATCGTCCTCGCCGGATTATTTTGAACCATTATATGTCTCTTTTCTTCGGATACCAGGGAAATTTTATTACTTAGCAAGCATAAACTGTTTCAACTCTTTTGGGTAAATCCATTGTATCCGCATTGAGAACTTTTCAGCTTAGAGAAGCCGTAGTTATTTGTTGTACTAGAAGGCTATTGGCGTAAAACACTGAAGAAGTACAAGAACACTTCCGCTTTGGCGAAAACAAAATAAAGTGTACCTGTAGATGGCGTGGTGCGCTCGCAGAAACGCGAATGTCTTACTTACTGGGAAGTGACAGGGAAAAAATGCAACGGACACCGTAAAAATTTTCAAAAAAGATCAATAGCTTTAAAAAAAATCGTGGTAACCCCTACATTTTTTGTTGCGAAATGGAAGCGGCACGCCTATTAGTTTCTGGTTGTGAGCAAAAGGTATTTAGACTATATTTTAGCTAAACCAGAGAAAGGCTGTCAGAGACGAAACGAAACGCTTTTGCAAAGATTTTGTTATTAAAAACATACCAAAAATGATTTTAATGTTACCATTTGCCATGTAGTTTGAAGATCTTCATGTTTTAAAATGTGTTTGCTTTTCTGTACGTAAAGGCCAATTCTAAGGAAACTTGTGAGGAAATATCGTTTGCCGCTTTTTCCAAAAAATGCTGATGTCGGCATTTTGTTGGGAACCAAGGCTAATTATCTAGAAAAAATGCGTGGCTACCCCTATTTTACTTTATGGATTCCAATAGCCCTTGCAAAGATCTACCTTTTCCGCGTGGTCCTAACTTGGCGCAAAAACCTTTATATTTAGTAGGCACCGTCCTTAATGACGCAAAAATCGTGCGCAGTTATTACATTACAAAAATGTGGCGCTATTCGTGAAAAAATGCTAGTTTTGGAAAATACAAGATTCAAGACCCTTGAACACTTGTTAATAACGTTTTGAAACAACCTTGCCGAATTTATCTCTAGGTTTTACTCAGCAACAGTCATAGCATTGGCTCTTACGGTAAGAAAGAATATAGATTAGTTTAAACATATATTAACTGCTCATTTCTCTCCCTTCTAAAAAGGAACATTTCCTACAATTGACATAACCTTTTACAAAATAGAACAACCATTGCATCCCCTCCCCGGAGATTCAATCTGCACCTCTCCCCCAATGTTTGGTTTGTTTAAAAATGCTTTATTAAATCCATTTTGAATCACTGGTTATCCTTGCAATCTGATTAGCTCTCAGGGGTGCGATTTATTCACGAATCGCACTATTTTTGGGTCTAAATAGCGTCTTTTTCCCAGCCAATGGGAATGGGGTCAGTAAAGCAAAACAACCAATCAGACTTCAAGGTTAGTTTAAAATAACCAATAAAATTTCAGGAAAATAAAAGACAAAAAGTCACTGTGTTGCGAATTTGTTGTTGTTGTCTTTCCTTTTCAAAACAATATGACCAATTCAATTACAGTTTCTGAATGATAATAATGAGCTCTTGCAGGCTGAAGACCTACTTTTCAAGACGTTTCTAACATTCAGTGTCCATTTTGACGAATAATTTTGGCGTTTTTTCTTCAACATCTGCTCAAGATCCGTAGGATATGATACATATGTATGATACCGAGTCCAGCAAAACAACCAAACGAAAACCACACAACAACGAATTCATAGTCATCTCTTGTGACTTCAAATCGAACTCGCGCTGCGTGCTTGAAGTCACGCGTATGATTTCAGACCAAATTGCACTCCACTCAGTTCAATTACCATTATAAATCACTCTCTCACAGCTCAGAGAAGTGATATGCCATTTTCCCACACTTAACCTATTTAAACGGTATATTAATACAAGTGAATATATAATAATAATAATAATAATAAATAGGTGCTTAGAGGCGCATTTCTAACCTCAATGCGCCTAACAACGGATAATTCATTAAAAATACAGAAAAATAAATAATTAGTTAACAGTAATGTTTTTGAAACTCTGACCATTATTTTTCAGCAGTTACCTGGAGATCTCTCAGGCAATGACAAAGAAAAAAATCATCAAATGATGACCCACCATATGACTGATAAATAACTGCTTAGAAATAGTGGCCTTCTAATGGCTCGTTCAGTTTCCTTAAACATAATTATATAAAACGTTGTGACCATTTTTATTCCCAGCCATCTGGGTGTTATATTTTACGTGTGTAAGGAAACTACCAAATCAAACCAAACCAAACTTGTTATTAGGACTTCAATATCTAAATCAAGGTCGCCTAATAGCTAAAGAGAGATGTCTACACCTTATAATAATGCTTAAGTATAAGCGTCACTTCAATCTCATATGTTCATCGTAATGTTGGATGACACATGTCTCACTACTAAATTCCTTCAGACAAATCCAACAGGCCAGGCTTTCAACTTGGCTTGAATTTTCTTCACTTCTTCACTCAAAGAAAGCAGCATACAAGATTCCTTGCCACCGAGAGTTGCAGCTGACTTTTGAAGCTCTCTTCTTGATTTTAAGCACTGATCATGTTGCTTCTGTTTTAAAGAGCTAGCTCTTGTATGTCTCTCTTCATGTTGAGTGAAGTTTGATGACTGACTAAAGGACTTTTTACAATGCCTGCATGCATACGGCTTCTCTCCTGTGTGAATTCGTTCATGTTGCTCGCAATCGGATGAGAAACAAAATGATTTTTTACAATGCTTGCATGTATATGGCTTCTCTCCTGTGTGAGTTCGTTCATGTTGCTTGCAAGCTGATGAGTCGGTAAAGCACTTTTACAATGCTTGCATGTATACGGCCTCTCGCCTGTTTGAGTTCGGTCATGTCGCTTGCAATATGCTAACTGGCTAAAGGACCTTTGGTAATGCTTGCATGTATATGGCGTCTCTTCTGTGTGAATTCGTTCATGTCGCTTGCAAGATGATGAGGTCCTAAAGCAGGCTTTGCAATGCTTGCAGGTATACGGCTTCTCTCCTGTGGGAGTTCGTTTATGTCGCCTGCACTGTGATGACTGACTTAAGGACTTTTTACAATACTTGCATGTATACGGCTTCTCTCCTGTGTGAGTTCGTTCATGTTGCTTGCAATTTGATAGCGCAGTAAAGGACCTTTTATAATGCTTGCATGTATATGGCTTCTCTCCTGTGTGAGTTCGTTCATGTCGCTTGCAATTTGATAAGTTGCCAAAGCTCTTTTCACAATCCTTGCATGTATACAACCTCATTTTCCTGTTTGAGTTTCTTGCTTCATGCGATATGTTAACTGGTTGTAAAACTTGCCACATTGCTTACATTTATCTGCCAAAAAGGGAAAAGTTAATGTTATTTTCAAATTCAAGTAGATGGGTGTTAAGGATGTTTGTACAGAAATAGTTCCCCTGTTAAGATTTTTCTTAAACTTGCCATAAAGGCAGAAATCTGCCAAAAAACTTTGGGGTGGGGCACAGTGTCGATTTTCAAGATTGAAGATCATGCATTTTTAAAAACTTTCGTTTTTAATGACGACCTTAGTTTAAGACTATTGCTCCTTGAGGTAGAATTGGTTTTTAATAGAATTTTATTTCTCCCACACAGATGTATTCTGGTTCTTTTTTGTTAAAAGTTTTAAGATACCTGGCAGTCTAAAATCATTATAGAATTTCCACGCTTACAACTGCAAACGATACTGGAAGATTTGTTCCGTCTTGGGGCTTGTCTGACTTCCCTTTGATTAGTTCAGCGTATTCAGCAAGCGAAAATGTTGCGAGGCCTCCAGTCAAACATGATTTTTCTCCTTCTGGGATGACATCCTTTCGATGAATAGCTATGAAATATGCGATGCGAACATGAAAAGACTTTCACTGGGATATGTTGTTCTAGTTCACTTTTGCTACGAAACTTCAGTTTATCAAATTATTTCAGTTTGTGTCGAATCGACTTAAGATGTGTATGGAAATCAACTTCCATTTGTGTCGAAACAACTTTGTATCGAAACGAGCGTAAACCTCTCAAATCCGTCCCAGACTTCATTGCACGTACGATGGGATGCACTTTTGGGATCGATACAGCATGGCGGACAGGTGACTCAAAAGGACGTTTTAGTTTCATATTCATGTATAATTGGGGTGCTAATCAAGGAAATTACTCTACTTCTTGAGATTTAGAACAGGGAAAAACTTTCAGCAAATGAATTTTTATCGGCGAGGCTGTAGATGTCCGTGGTGAACGATTTTTCAGTTCCGTTATTTCTGAATCACGGTAATGACACGGTACCGGAAACGATCGTTACCGTGAAATCCTAGGGCTTGCAATGAGGGTAATCAGTTTAACACCACTCTGGAACTCAGGACTACTATTTGCCAATAAATTTTGATACTTTTTTGATTCCCTATATGTGTAGCGTAAGCATGGGAAGTTCAAAACATAAATAATAGTCAAGCAACTTGGTTTTGTTGGTTTGCCTATAGAACCAAGCAAATTGAATAGGCCATTTTACAGTTGTGTGCTTAGATACCCGGCCTTAAATGCAAGATAGGCTGGACAGTAATCCTGTAGCTCTTTCAGACCTCTATTTGCATTCGTCCGTATGACCTGTAGCTTCCTTTGTTATCAGGGCTAGGGGCATTGTTTCTGTTGTATCATCTATTGTTTCGTTCTCCAATCACAGACCGCGTCTGGAAAGCTACAGGCTTACTCTGGAGGTTACCATTGTTTCATACAGACCTCTCTGTTTTTCTCATGTAAATGCCAGCTAGTTAGTATAACAACAACTTCACCAGCATAATAAAAGCAGCGAGGACTGTATATCAAAACAAGGTCAACTCCAACCTCGCTGCCATTCATATGCCAGGTCACTAAGTCGACGACTGTAAAATAGCCAATTAAAACATTTTGGTTGTACTTGAAAATGGAAGACTTGTTCATGTAAGTGCTTGCCTGTTTGGCAACCAGGCTTGAGTGCAGACTTTGCTGTTCATTCAAATAGGCCGAACAATTTTCCACACATTATATTATACTTCATAGTAAATAAATTTAACATTACGTTGAGGCAAATTTTTCTGTACATATTGCTTTTGTCTTTAATAGTTTTAAAATGAAAATGGCAAATTACTTAGAGTTTTATGTTGGAACACATGGATTAATCATTGACCTTTTATCGTTGGAACACATAGATTAATCATTGACGTTTCTGGAGTTGCGTAAAATGTATTATTATATGGCAAGGGAAATGCGAACGTTCTGATTGGTTCTTTCTTGGTCGGGATTTTACTTACGGACAGTTTCCAGGGAAACGGTCCAAGCCGTGTTTTTTTTTTCATTTCAAAAGCCGGCAAATTTATTTGCTTCTTAAACTACTAAAAGAAAACATGTAAAATGCCCCTATTCCTTCGAATAGAAGACGACGACGATGAATTAGCCAATAAAAAAAGGAAACGAAAGAATTGAGCGACAGCCTACCTACATCAGAGCTTAAATAACTTTGGCTCAACATTTTCAACTATTTTCGTAAATACATTTCTGTGCATGCATTTAAATCTTAATTGTCCCCGCATACCACACATTAACAACACAGTTTGTTTTTGGCCAAGAGAAGTTTATTTCCACATCCTAAGACACGAAATATATATAAATCATGGAAAATCAAAAGAAATAAACCTCTCTGCCACCTACCCTGTCGCGAAGAAATACAGAAACAGGGAGGGTGGGTGGGAGAAAAACTACACGATGTAGAAAAACAATGTGACCGCTTCGAGAGTGAGAGCAACTGAAATACAATATATAGCATGCGGTATAACATAACGCCTATGAATACTGGGTGTGTCGCTTGCGGTTGCCAATTAATCCCTTTGAGCGGAAGCGCCCAAAGGGGAACAATTGTCCCCGCATACCACACATTAACAACACAGTTTGTTTTTGGCCAAGAGAGAAGTTTATTTCCACATCCGAAGACACGAAATATAAATCATGGAAAATCAAAAGAAATAAACCTCTCTGCCACCAAAAACCCGGCCAAAAACCAACCGTGTCGAGGATACACCAAAAAAGGCGAGAAATAAGAAGATTACACATGAATGATAGCCTGTCGCAGTTGATTCGCAAGTGCAAGCTTAGATTCTAAACTAAATTCTAAATAAAGCTTGTAGGCATCACTAGACCAGTCACCATACAACTGGATAATTTCCCCTGGAACTCCACACCTAAAGGCCCACGAGGCTGCTCCTCGTCGAAAAGAATGACCCCTGAAACTCTGGGCATTGGGAATCCCGGCCGCGACCAAGTAGGAGCGAAAGGCAGAAACAAAACTACGCTTTGTAAGGGGAACGAGGCCCTTGGGACCTAAAATGAGAAAAACGGGGCACGAACGGCGAGCGGGAACTAAACGAATCATGCGTAAATAAGCAGAAACAGGGCATAACGGCGAATCGTGAATTCTAAGCAAAGGAATGTGGAGAAGACGCTCTCCAAATTGAATCGTTTTGGTACACTTAAATGTGACTAATAGACCATGAGAAGTAACAGCCACATCACCACGGGTGAGATGGCGGCGAGGATCAAATGATTTAGCAGACTGAGGCACGATGTTAGCAAGACGAGCCATAAGATAAAACGTAAATAAAAAGGCACAAAAAAAGAGTCGATGAACGCGGATCACCTTCACAATCAAGAACATGGGAAATACGAAGTAAAATAGAAGGGGTAACTGGAGGAGCCCTGCGCGGGGTGTGCAAGGCATTGCGAGCGATACCACGTAAAGTGAGGGAAAGAATAAAGTCTTTCGTGAAAGGGTAATCCGCGCCCGTAAATAAATGCAACAATTTAACGCCACTTAAATAGTTTCTAATAGACGCGGGAGTTAAAGTACGACTTAAAAATTGCACGTAAAGACAAACGGTATCCAGCGTAGCCGGAATAGGATCTAACTTAAAATAATTGCAAAATAGGAAAAAGGCCTTGAATTGAGTTTTCAAGTTACTAAAAGTTCCAGCACAATATGCGGAGCGCTGTGAGTGCTTGAGATCCCGTTGAAGACGCCTGAGCTCTCTGAAGCCTGAAAGAGTAAAGGCCCATTGTTAGAAAGTACCGTAAAACCGGAACATCGCATCAGGAACTGGAACTTCTTGCCAATGATCGCGCTGGACGCGCTGTAAGAATTGCACCTTTGCTGATAAGGAGCACGAATCCCATCGGGATAGAAGATCCGCGAAATAATTCGATACACCGGGAATATGCACAGCACAAACTTCAAACTCGTGAATGGCAGCAAAATAACAAATCTCACGTAAACAGGAATTCATGAAAGGATTACGACACCGTCCTGTATTCACCACAGTTACGGCCGCCTCGTTATCACAACGAACAGTGATGCGAAGTCCTGTCCAACGAGCTCCCCATAATTTCAAGGCAACAACGATTGTTAATAGTTCCAAAGAACTGATATCAAGGTTCTGTTCTGAAATAAAGGGGGGAAAAACCCCACGGAAATACTGGTCATCACACACCCCGCCGCAGCCAGCAAGACACGCATCGGTCGAAAACACCTGATCCGGAGAAGTCCACTTGGCAACGTTAATCATAGATACGCCGTTATACTCCCGCAAGAAGCGGCGCCACCATACTAAGTCTTTCCGAAATTCTGCGGTTAAGTTAGCGTGATGATGATTATGTCTCAACTTGCCAAGTAGAGCAAGGATTCGTGCGATAAAAACTCTACTCTGACGAACACACTTGGAAACGAACACTAATTTACCAACGAGAGACTGCAGAGCTGATTTTGTGGCAGTGCGCTTAGTTAGCCACTGGTCCAACAATGTCTCAATCTCACAGAGACGCTCGGAACTAACCGATAACGTAAAATTGTTCGTGTCTAGTTGAACGCCCAAACAAACCATCACAGGCGATGGAGAACAAGATTTTTCACTAGACTCTTGAAGCCCGAGCGACGTTAACAAATCTCCTAGCGCTTGAAAATCACTAGTGGCTGTACAAGGAGAAGAGACTCCAATAAAATCATCCAGATAATTGAACAATGAGCGCCCCTGTTGTCGGGAAATCCAGGAAACAGCTGAGGTTGATCGCTGACAGGCCATAGCCGCAGACCGTAAGCCCATTGTAAGGACCGTATCAAAATAGAACTGATTGTCCCAGGTGTACCCCAGTAAATGATAATCTTTGGGATCCACGGGAAACTGACGATACGCTTTTTTGAGATCACGTTTGTAGAGCAAACAACCCGGACCCAGAGAAATCACTGCATCCACTATCGAATCAATGGTCGGATACGTCAATGAAATGGGCTCGCCTAGGAATGAGTCACTTGGAATTCCGTCATTAACTGAGGTACCGCAGGGCCAGCTTAAATCGACAATAACTCTTCGTTCATCCGAGTCCCGTTTGGGCACGGTATTAAGAGGCGAAACCACAAAGCCATCGGTGAATGGCACGGTGTCAAAAGGACCGGCAACCCTTCCGAGAGACATTTCCTTTGTTAAATAAGCGGTAACTTGCTCCGAAAATAGAATTGCACCGCGATGAGTCCGAAGGTCAAAAACGGGCAATGTAGTGGGCATAAAACCAACTGGCCAGCCAAACTCTAAAAATTCACAAACAACATTGTCATCATAACCTTGAAGTAGTTCGCGCCATTTAGAAATATTCAATGTGGAGGGTACAGGAACCCTAGCAACTAAATAATTCGGTTTACCAGTTTTAGTCACGAAATCATGAACATCCCGATAAGAATAACAAGCCGCACGAGGCGAAAAATATTGTGAAAAACTCGACCGTGAACTAGAACTTGAACCGCTAACAGACTCGGTAAAATCAAAGGGAGCCACGGCATCCTGAAAACAGTCAAAACTAGAAGATAAAATGTCATGTTCAACTTCCTCGGAAAAACAAGGAACACGTTCATCCACGGACTCGGCACGGTGGACGAAGGTGTTCGAGGTAGTTAGTTTTTTGCCTCCGAACTTGCAGAGGCAAAGGTACATTCGGACGAGCCAGCGCGATGGTGTTCTTGTTTTCTTGATTGCACCCAGCAGTCAGAGCAAATATGCCGCAGCCACTTTCTCTCGCCGCGAAGGTAGCCATAATGGGCTTGATTAAAAGAACAATGTTGCCTTTGGAAATCTCGACAATACAACACTGGGTTAGAGGACGTGGAAGATCCTCCACTGGTAGCTGATTTTGGCGTCTTAGGATGCCCGTAGAGAGTACGGCTCTCTAAATGAAACAAGGAGTCGCCCCACTGGAGAAGGCCTCGCTCGATCTCCAGAAGAACAGCCCCATGAAAACTGAGGACGGCTTGCCACTCGTACTGCTGGGCAAAATACATGAGGGACACCAAATGCTTAAGCCGAGCGGAACGCTCTGTCTCTGCAATGTCGGGGGATAGGAGGATTTGTCCGTAACCAGCAACGAACTCCTCTAACGTCAGGTCATCATATTTAATATCACGACGAGCATTCGTGAGACTGAGGAAGCTATGCGGCCATAACTGAGGATAAAGGACGGTAGTCGTAATTTTTTACTCCTTCCCGGATTTTAAAGACTTACCACCACCATGGGACGCACTGTTGTCTTTGGCACGGACGTGCGCGGACGGCTCAACCTCGTCGTGGTCCGAGTCACTATCGCTGGAATCTGCCAACCCAAGCTGAGCGACGCTTCGATCGGCCTGTTGTGACAAGTCTTGCATGGCACGCAACTCAGGCAAAGTAACTCCAGAAGCCGTCGCCCCGCCAGCGCTTGTGGATGGAATAGGAATTTCTGTAGTCGGCGACTGGTGAGTAAGGAGGGCGCGCAGTTGCTGATTATCAGCCTGGACTTCCTTCAGGCCAGTGGTAAGAGATTTAACCGCCCCTAGCAAAGAAGCGAGAGTGGCCTCTAGGGATTCGCGCGGTTCATTTTCAACTGGAATGGACGGCGAAGTATGGGCTGTATCTTCTTCAACAAAAGAGACATCAGGGAAGTGTTCTGGCCCAGAGCAACCCTTTCCCGGCTTTCCAAAGGTATGAGCCGAGAGTGGCGTCTTGCAGCCAGTACAACGACGAGTTTTACCCATGACTAACTACACGAATAAAAACTACACGATGTAGAAAAACAATGTGACCGCTTCGA
>CM042748.1:3692541-3707541 GCA_022496165.2 Catalaphyllia jardinei
TAAAGGGGGTAAGTTTCTAAAGAAACTGTGGTGCTGCGTCGGTGGAATTCGGATTCGCTCCGACGAAGGGCTAGCGCTCGAAACGTCAGCTTCTGAATCTCTTTACGGTGGCTAATTCACATTATCAACTTTGTTCGTAATGTTGTTCGATTTGTCACCCGCCTCAAAGCAAGAGTCTTTCCGTATCTTATTTTAACATCTTTCATATCTGGAGCTGCTGTTTGCCCTCCAGAACAGCACAAAACAAGGGCTTCTCTAACCTCAGGCACTCTTAGTGCATATACAACTGGATTTGCAAACGAATTGGAGTAACTTAAAGCGTTCACGAGGTGATAATATTTAAGAGGAATTTGGACCTTGTAGACATAGATTAAACAGTTGAAAATAATTACAGGGAACCACGACAGTAATACAAGAATAGATACAAACATAAAGGTGTTTGTTAAACGTTTGTTTTGCAAGTCTCTGTTTCGCCCCTGTGAAGGCCGGATTCTTCCGTGCTGCAATTTTTTCCATGTGCCGATGTTACAGCCACATATGATCAACATTAGAATCAAAATACATGGAGTCGTAACATACAAAGCATCTTTGGTTGAAATAAAACGGCTCAATGTAGTCCAGAGAGCAGCAATAACGAGAGCAAGTGTCCAGACCATGAAAGAAACTATACGGTATGCTCCTTTTGAAAGTCTTCGGTGCTTAAACGGCCAATATATGGCGCAAAATCTTTCGACGGATATAAAAGCCGCAGAATTTAACGAGGCGAGCGTAAAAAAGGAATCAACGAGCTTGTAGAAAATAATCAAGGGCGTCGACCATCCGCCTGTCCAAAATTTGTAATCAGCACCCAGTGCGTAAATATATATAGGTAGAATTACAGCTCCTACCATCAGGTCAGCAAACGCCATATTGATGACTAGAAACAAACTTCTCTTCCCGCGAAGTTTTCTGTTTACTGCAAACAGAACAATAGTTAGGACGTTTTCTACAACGATAAAGACTGATGTCAAAATAAATGCGGTGCACAGTGCGATGCCTTCTGCATATGAAGGAACAATTCTTGATGAACCAGTCGCGTTCTCCGAGCTTTTGGTAGCTGCTTCTGATCTGATCATATTTCAGTTTTCACTGGACGATTGAAACGTCGATTAAACTTTGCCGATAAGAACGTATCGTTTCTTGATGGTGAAAATAGGAGTTCTGTGAACTACACCATATGAGCGAGACTGAGGAGCAAGTGACACATCATGAACACATTTGTAGTTTTTTTTAACTGTTTGAAGACCAATCCGGCATCGGGAACTAATTTTTCACTTTACATGTCTCAGTTCACTCAACACTGACGCAACTTGTCAAGACATTTATATGGACACCCAATTAAGTGTAACTTAAGCTTAATAAAGCTGCAAAGCTTGTCATGACTTACACTTCACAGCGGACGTGAGATTCACAATCCTCGTTATATCTACCCTTTTAAATAGTCTTTAAGTGTAATGAAAACTTGGACAAAGCACTGTCTTCAGGATGGGTCCTCGTGACTGGTGTATATTGGGCTTAATATCTATTCCAATCGCTTGCTGTAATTGTATTATTCCGCTCGCTAACAATGAGCGTAGATTGTAACGGGGCCAGGTAAACGTGATAGAGACAAAGAATTAACAACAACAGGGAGCTGCTTTGTATAAGTTATTTCCCTACTTCATCATTTAAACCTTTTTTGCGACAGGCTTAAAACGCTTATGATCGGTTGTTTTATTTTTTTTTCTTTGCAAAAATACATCCAAAGCATAACAAAATAGTGGCCGTGTTAAGTTTAAAGAGGCAATTTTTTTTCCAAAAAGGGTTTTGTAAGGGTTGCCATGTGTCATCCATCTAGAAGCTTATATCATGTTCCTCAAATTTCACAGTTAATGAACATAGAAGCATCTGCCGTTTTTTCTCTTGATTTCTAAGTAAAGGTTTCAAATGTTGGTCAGCATGTTTTGCTTCATTTTCTTTGATTAAAGCAGTCAATGAGTAAGCTCGTTGTTCATATACTCCATGGTAGTGATACGATAAAGTTTGTAAAGAACCGACGGCTATCTTAAACGTGTGTAAATAGTGCCCTTTAATAAAACTGCACTATTAATTTCCCTAAAGATTAAGCAGGAAGTTGATTGTAAAAAATAACTCGCACCATCAACGGATCGACTGCAACAAAAACTGCGCATGCAGGGAAAGTGAAATTAATTTTGAAAATAATTTTAAAATATTAAACAAATAAAAAATAATTCCACCTTTGAGAACCTTAGTTATGTGAAAGCAAGGTGTAAGTGCTGTATCGTGCGATGCCTGCAATTTTCAAATTGAAAGGCTTATATTGTAACTTGACCCAAGGCGATTGAAAGAAAAACAGTATTTAGAAGGCAACACGAATGGGCATTTCACGCTTTATAATTTACTAATCTTCGTTGTCATAACAAGAAACTTTAGTGCAAAGCTAATTCTAGATGACAGCAGCTTTGTAAACTGTTATTGTTATTCTGAATTTGAGTTGCTTAGGCTAGTGGCCCAAAAATTATAGAATTGGTTATTCCAAAGATTAAACAGGCAGCATATAATTAGAAAGATCGCGAAGCATTGATGGATCGATCGAGAAGGAATTCAATTATCATGAGGAAATTTGGAGTTTGAAGTCTGGGTTTTATAGGGAAAGTGATTCTTGCAACCCTCTACTAGTAAGAAAAGGGAAACGACCCTTCATTAAAACAACGGCTTGGACAGCTGGGAGTTCGGTTGGACACTGATTCCAATTCAAATCTATCTAATTATACAATGCAAAATTATAATAAGGGTACCGCAACCACATCGGAGATCCACTGGAAAACGGCAGAACAGACTTAGATAACTGTAGATAACTGGTTTCTGTCCGTAATGTTCTCAGCTCTGTTGACGAGGTCAACGCAAGAGTCTTGTTGTTTGTGCATAAGTTGTTCTCAATGTTAGGCGCGGCTGGTTTTTTTAAACTGCACAGCACCAGGGCTTCTCTAAACGCAGGTATTCTTAATGCGCACACAACTCTTAGTACAACGGCTGATAGGTTTTTTATTTATTGGTTGTAATGTGAATGAGAAATGAGGGGAGAATGAAATGCAGACGAGAATTAATGAGAACCTATCATAATTTTACTTTGAAAACTCAGAGGCAAAAAATATCGGAAACATAAATATAAAACGGTGTGTTAAAAAAACCGGTAACAGGCTGGTATTTATATGATAAGTACGGTAAATTTTGCTTTTAATGCAAAATTGATAAAAAAAATTGTTATTATTGGATTCTGTAGTATATTATCTTTAAAATGTTATTTAGTCTACCGAAGTTTTCTTTAAAGCAGTGCGTACAGAAAGATTAGCCTTGAAGGCCCCCTTAAATGTTAACAGTAACCATTCTGGTACACCGGTGCTTAACCAGTTTAAACACGACGCTGTTATTTACTTTTCGCGGATAACGCTCCAAGGTAATTTGCATGTAACGAGAGGACTGGGAAAGCGTATGGTTGTTTTCCGTTTGTTTGAAAAACTAAGATAATCAAATGAAAGATAAACTAAAGAGTCATTACCACGACAGTTTCCACTGTCATTTGTACCGAGAACTATAGTGATAAAGCCTTATCGTAATTTTGCTTTCAAAGGTCAGTGTCAAAAAGTATATTCACTTTAATGGAAACATAAAGAAAGAAATAATATTGGTTTTAATTTTCCAAAAAAAGAAAGAACTACATGAATTGTACCAGTAAAAATGTAACTACAAAACTAAAATATGATCTGAATTTCAAAGAGGCCGGCAAACGTTTCGAAATTGTTTTCTCGACTCTTGTTTGACTCTCCTCCGCACAAAGCTATTTGTCAAGGAATTGCTATTTTTGTCAGTTGTCTTTCAATTAATATCTCTCTGGAGTCTAGCTGTCATCTTCCTGCCAGCGGTAAGCTGTGTACATGCAAATTACATTGGAGCATTATCCGCGAAAAGAAAATTACAGCGTCCTGTTTAAACTATTTTAACATCTGCACCAGAAAGATTACTGTGAACATTGAGGGTGCCTTTAAGCGCAGACCTTTCTGTACGCCCTGCTATAAAGAACACCTCCGTAAACTATATATCGTTGTAAATATAATATACTGCAGAATCCGACAGTCACATTTTTCTTTCTACTTTCCATTAAAAGCAAAACTGACCGTACTTATCGCATAATGTAATGTAATGTCGCGAGTGAGAGGACAGACGTACTTGTCCTCTTTAGATTACTATCCTGTCACCGTTTTATTCTAGTTCTTTTTGGCTCTGAGTTTTCAAAGTAAAATTAAGATAGGGTCTCATTATACTTCTTGGGTGTGATTGACAATGAAAAACAAAAAGGAAATTGTCGGTGTACTTCGTTTTCCTCTAATTTCCCATTCACATTACAGCCAAGAAATGAATAACACATCCACCGTTGTATTTAGATTGGACAGGTGTCTGCAAATGTCTTAAAAAGCTGCCGAAACTCAACAAGTACTGACTGAGGCATTGGGTGTTAATGGAACTTTGTTGATCTGGTCTTCAATAGCCTGCAGTCTTTAAAAGAAATATGCAGATTACACTAACTCCCTTTTTAGTCCCTCGTCTCATAATATGCTGTTATCGCGACACGATTAATGGGCGTTGAGAGAAAACTTTAAAAAATAATGAATATCAAAGCAGCCACTAACATCAGCCTGGAAAATTCGACTGATTCATCAAAAGTTCTTCCTTCCAAGGCAGAAGGCTTCGCATTGTGCATCGGTTTTATTTTATCATTTGTGTTCATTGTCGTAGGAAATCTGCTCACCATTGTTCTGTTTGCAGTAAACAGGAGCCTTCGTAAGAGAAGTTTGTTTCTAGTTATCAATATGGCGTTTGCTGACCTGATGTTAGGAACTTTGACTCTACCGCTCTACATTTACCGTGTCGGGAAGAGTTTTCAGCTTTGGAACGGTGCTTGGTTGATGCCTATGTCATTTTTCTACGCGATCGTTGACACCTTTTTCTCGCAGGCGTCGTTAATTTCTGCAGCTTTTGTATCAGGCGAGAGATTTTACGCCATTTACTGGCCTTTAAAGCACCGAACATTGCCAATGCGAGCATACAGTATTATTATTTTTACTGTGTGAGCACTGACTTTTCTGATCACTGCCCTGTGGGGTACATCATATTTTTTGATTTCATACAAACATGCTGTATATGTTTGGACGCCATACATCTTGATTCTGATATTCATCATATGTGGCTGTAACGTCGGCATTTGGAGAAAGTTTAGGCACGGAAATATCGCCTCACAACAGCAAAACAGAGACTCACTTAGCAAACGCTTAACAAAGACATTGCTATTTGTATCTATTCTTACTTTGCTGTCGATTCTCCCTTTAGTTATTTTCAACTGTTTATATGTCTATGATGTCCAGATTCCGTTGAAATTTTATCATTTGGTGAACGTTATAAATTACTCCAACTCCTTTGCGAATCCAGTGGTGTACGCATTAAGAATACCTGAGTTTAGAGAAACCCTGGTTTTGTGCTGTATACGAAGGCCAAAGATGGTAAATATTACAAGAAGAAGGAAAAACACTTTTGCTGTGGCCCCGGCGGTGGAGCTAAGGACATTACGAACTGACAGCAGTCAGGTGGCGTTTGAACAGAATAATATGGATACTAAACTTTAAAACTCTGTTTTGATGATGCAGATTATGTGAGATGTTGTTGCTATCTTAAGAATAAGTTGTTTTGTCAAAGAGGTCAATAGAGGGTGTCTTGCAAAGAAAGACCCCTAAGAACCCTAAGGCCCCCATATTTTGGGGGGCTCCGAAATTACGACCAGCCGGTCGCCAATGCGACTGAAAGTTAAGCGTTTGCGACAACGGCGGCTCACAAGGTGGTTTCCTCCTCAACTCTTATTCAAATAACTTCACTAAACGGCGTCAGAATGGCTTTAACATTGACGCAAGAGAAAGTTTTCCGACACATTCGAGGTAGGAAACTTTATTTCAAATGAGATAGTTATTTACACAATTTTTTTTTCGCGATCGGTGATTTTCCCATACAATTCTCTGTATACACAAGCTGTCGCATACACCACGTATTTTGAGCTTGGGGAGCCTGTGGATATTGCCGTTGAATCTTGAGTGTGCGTTTCAGGATCCTTAATACAGTTGTTTTATTATCATAATGGCTTGTGTATATTACAACCAAAGACAATGGCAAAGGAGTCTCATTTCTTGTACTATTTATCATTACGAACGTTTACACCCGTGAGGCTATTTTGATGCCATATTCCGGACTCACTGATTACAATGCTTTCAAAACACTTACAACCGTTTCAACGTTTCAAGGAGTCATCTAAGCACGTTTTTCTTTGTGCTTTATTTCGTTAAATTTCATCGATCGATCATTGTAAGGGGTCATTTAGAATTATCAATGTCCTGTTAAATGTTTTATTGACGAAAAAGATTTCAATACAAGCGTATACGTTTGACAAATTTGTCAATTTTTTAGCTGCCCTCAGCTCTCTGGAGTCTATAATTAGCGACTACAGATTTAACGTTGCTATAAGAAGCAAAATACAGTTATGCTATTCAACTTTTAAACTTTTTTTTGCTTTTGCTTCGGGATATGTTACGTCTGTATGCGCAGCCACTTTCCGTTAGCTTTTCCATTTCTTGTGCCTCTGATATCTGACATGGCAGCCGTTTTAGACACCGTCTTCTTTTTTCCATATTCTAGTAATTGGCCAATACGAATTGCGTGTTTATAAATAACCCCCGGGTGATATTTTCCGCTCATTCGGTTTTTAAGCTGCTGAATATGTTTCATAGCAGACTTCCCTTCCACCAATGTAATATTCTCTGCTGAAGTATAAAACCTTCCCTGGAATGTCAATAGCCCTACAATCTTCAAGTGTTCTTTGTCTCCATGCGTACATTGGTTGGCTCAATGGCAGACAACCGCCTTAGGAAAGTACGCAAACTATGAATTTCTTTCGAGTTCCAAGACGTTGAGACTCTAATTACTGTTGCTTGTCTCTCTTCTGCTCAAAGCTATTGGTCAATGGATTGCTATTTTTGTCAGTTCTCTTTCAATTAATATCTCTTTGGAGTATAGCTGTCATCTTCCTGTCAGCGGCTAGATTAGAGAACTCTTCTATTGTCTGTACATGTCCGTAAGGTAATGTGTTCATTAGATGCAAATTACCTCAGAGAATTATCCGCGAAAAGTAAATTACAACGTCTAGCTCAAACTAATTAAACACCTGTACCAGAAAGGTTACGGTAGACCTTCAAGGGAGCCTCTAAAGGGCAAATCTTTCTGTGCGCGCCGCTATAAAGAAAACCTTAATAAGCTAGATATCTTTGTAAAGATAATATACTGCAGAATCCGACAGTAACATTTTTTTGTACTTTTCATGAAAAGCAAAACTGACAGTAATTATAGCATATTTTCCAGCCTGTTACCGTACCAGACTGTATCACTCAGAGCATGAAGTGCTAACAAAGTTTGGGTAGCTTTTTCGGGATTTCCATTGGTTGCTTAGAAAATCGCTGTTGAAACAAGACAATAGAACGTTTTTTGATTGTTGTTACTCTGTGGTACGGACGAACAACAATCGCCTATTGGCCTCTATTGACATCTTTCACAAAACTATATGTATTTAGGTAAATTTTTACATGAAATTTTTGAAACAGGTTAATTTCAAGAATTTCGCGATTTAAAAAATAATCGCGAAATTAGACGCGAACAATAAGTGTCGCGAACATAACATGACGCGAAACCGGGCTTTGAAGTAAGGAAATGCAGGTACAAGCGCACTTGAAACTGCACGACGAGACGCACCGGAAACGCAAGATGTACACAACGAGAGAACGTACAGGAGAAAAACGAGCAAACGGGAAATAAAGAAGGAGGGCCCCATGGGGGGACCCCATCTTATGGGAAAATCAACGAAGTTGCGAACAACGGAAAAACGTACGACGGGGCGCGTGTACAGTAAACCAAAGGGAGTGCTCTGGGAAGCGCCACATACTATGATGAAATTTGTATTTCCTATCCGAGCCATTTTAATTAATAAGCTGGTAATCTGTACGAGAAAAATAAAGCGCTGTTTCCTAATTCCGTTCCAGATATATTCAAATCAAAATATGCTAATGACCCAAAGGATGATATCATTAAATCAACCAAAGTTTGCTCAAACATGATGAATAAAGATGTTCAATCGATTTAAATTGTGTCAGAAATACTTGATTCAAAGCAATTATATTCTACTGCATGTCCCCCACATTACGAGCTTCAGACCTTCCCACTGCTGAAGGCTTTTGATGTTACATTTTAATATTTGCCAAAGGTGCCTCATCTGCATGATACAGAAAGCATATAAATAAATTAAGTCGAGTTCGTGGCCTCGTTTAATGTTCTCCAAACTGAAAATCACTAAAATATTGAAATCAGGTTAGACAGCGGGGGACTAGAAAAGAGAGAGTTGCCATGGGAACAGAACATTCTGTAAGTTTGTTGCCTATAGATCGTTTCAACCTCTCAATTGTCTCTGCTGCAAATTGAAAGAGATAGCTCTGTTTGTATACTTAAGTGTATTACGTTATTAGCCCTCTTATTTCCATAATTTACATGGATATTTAAGGGTAAAAGTTACGTTAATCATTCATGACATTTCATTTGATGCACCTAAATATTTAAGGGATAAAAATTTGATGGTATTAACACTTCAATTAAGATGGAGTCGAGAGTACTCGACGGTCAAAATGATATTTTTATATTTTAAGTGCTAGAAATCTCGCGTAGGAGTTGAAACGGCGTGGGTCGGGAGAGCTACCGTGTCTTCGACTGGGATCCTAATCGTACCCTCTTGAGAGTGACTGACAGTCTTCCAGTGCCTTTCTAAGAGGTAGGATGAGCATCACATTCCTGTTATGCCAGGGTAAAGTACCTTGGCAAAGAACAGAAGACAGTGATCCCTGCCAACTCACGAACCTAAGACCGCTTATCCGAAGATTAAAGCGTTAACGACTACAGACTGCTAAACCGCCACGACTGGATGAACACACAAACCTCAGGTAAATTAAGGCATGGGTCAGCACTTACTTTCCAAAAAAAAAGTTAGGGGGTGGTCTAACTTCTAAGGCTTTGTTCATAACAACATAAATTTTGTAGACAAATACATCTTCTAAAGTGATTATTTTTGACCTGTTGAACTTGTGCAAATTAGATCATGTGACATGACACGGCCACAAATTCATTCAAGAATGGGAAGAGTTTCTAAAAAGAAGTTTTCAACTGAACTGGTACAGAAAAAGACCTAAGGACGACAGCAAAATAACTATGCTTGGCAATTGTTGAATATTTCATTAAATTTGCAAATAAACGGCTTCTTCCACTAGTACCCAGTCCCCCAATCAAAGTGATTTGTCTTTTTAAAAGTTTTTTTGTAAGTATCTTAACTTTTCCAAGCGCAGAAACAATGTATCTAGTGGTTCTAAAATCATGAAAATAACATCAAAGTTTAAGGACATAACAAAAGTGTTCCCATTTAAGAAAAAAATATTTCTTGGCTCGCGTGACCTAATTTGCATATTTTTGACATACCACATTGACAAAAACTGACACCTTTCTGACCTGGCAAAGTTTCATGCTGCTACGCCAGAGACTTCAAAATGTAGACCACCCCCTAACATTTCGAGTGAGTAACTGGAGGCCCTTGCTTTAATTTACTTGAGACTGCGAAAAGCGAACGAAAATAGATTACAAAGTAGTTGCGTGTATTCTTTTTAACTGTCTTTTCTGGGGGGTACTTAATCCATGTTTGGCGCCACCGTGAGTTTGAAATCCTGCGGTTCTATGCTGGAAACTGAAACTCAGTAGTGACTTTAAGATATCGTTTAAGTCTTTTTTTAGTTTATGAATAAGTTATATCTAATCCTGTAAATAGATTTAAATTTAAATTTTAAACTTACATCTTTTTAGTTTCTTGTTGAAGGTATTTTTCGCAATTTAAGTTTTCATTTTCTGTTATTCCTGGTGAGTTTTTCTCACAAAAGCTAAGCGTATATACATATTAAACTTGACTTGAACTTGAACTTGAACAAATGAATGTTGGACTACAGAGGAACCTCGATTTAACGAAGTCGCTGGGGACCGGCCAAATTAGTTCGTTAAATGGAGGGTTTGTTATATCGAAAACCCATATAACGAATAATGACTAATTTGTAACACAGGTGACTTCTGTGGAATACTATGGTATCAATGTCTATGACATATAATACGCCGTTGACCGAAAGGTTGCTGACTCTTTACCATCAGGATTAAAGGATTTATTGACTGCTGATCTGTTCAGAGTCTACCTTCTGTCGCGTGTTGACATTGTAATTCGTTAAATCGAGGTAGATTTTTACTTTTGGGCTTCCGGATTATGTTCGTTATATCGATGAATTCGTTATAATGGAGGTTCATTATATCGAGGTTCTATTCCATACATTTTGCTGTAACTTTGGCCGGGACGAAGAACATCGTTCCTTATATCGAGGACTTTGTTAAATAGAGGTTCGTTATATCGAGGTTCCACTGTACAATAGTGATAAACTGTCTGCTAGCATGGAATAGAGGAGCAGTTATTTGGGTAAGTACTTCATGTATCCCTAGTTATAGTGTATTAAGAACATAGTGTATTATAGTGCATTTATCCCTTATTATAGTGTATTATATACACTATAATAAGGAATACATGAAGTACTTATGGTTATTTCGTGTCTAGTCTAGAACAGGGTTAAAAAACAAGCTATGGTCTAGTATAAGTTAAGGGTTTTAGTGTCTTAACGGGATACCCAAAGTAGAAATTTACAGAGTATCCTTCCAGGTGAGAAGTTAACCAGGCCATAATTTTAGCATCTGAGAGACGACCTTGAAAGGATTTGGAGAATTACGAGTTGTCACTTTCTTATCCTATAGTTCCAGATCGTCAGCAGATCCTTTTGAGTGTGAGTTTTCATTGCCAGACTCAAGCATATAAGCCGACATCTTAGTTATTAACATCCTGGAGGCTTTGCAATTTTCCACCAGTCAGTAGGATAAATGTGCTTCAAAATTTCTTTTCCACCTCTGGGCGCTGAAATGTTGAAAAACCCAAATTGAATCTTAGGTAGTGGTTTTTCAATAAGCTTAGCCGGAAAGGTGTGAAAATTATTGTACTGAAAATGTAACAGCCATGTTGCCCAACCAAGTCTCTTCATCCATTTTCCTGATCTGTTAAAAATCACAAGATCGACCGAAAACTCAGAGTTTGCATCGTGAATCGAAATTAGGCCATCTCGGGACTGAAAGTCACCTACGCGTTTCGCGCCAACAGATTTAAGTTTTTCAATGAATACAGTTTTGCTGAGTGTCTTTAGTCTGCCATCTCCGTCCAAACCGATGTCGATGTCGTCGTCCCATGCAAGAGGAGCGTGTCCACGAAGAGCTCCCAGGAGTGACCCATACATGAGCCAATGCTCCACTCTCAGCTCGTCCAAAACCTGATGAACGTTGTAAGACAGGCTAAGAAGTTGATGCATTTGTAGCTTGGTGAGGTTTTTGCATTTCATGATTGGATTAAATGGATGACGGCCTGTATATCGAGCGACGTTTTGCGTGCTAATCCAGTAGTAAATGGTCGATACCACTATTATGATGCTCAGTATAATAAATAGGTTTAGAACTTTAAAAAATGAGTGGAAAGAACTCCTCATTGTGTAGTCTCCACCTATTTAAAAAAAGAAAGCATTACATAAGAAGTGGTTGTTCAGTCATAACTCTTGAGTTACGTAATTATTTGGCAGCTTATACTGGGCTTTATTTGTATCACGATTTAAATTAATGAATCAAAGATCAAGAGGCTTTTTAGGTTCAATACTCTAAAGAAATAAAGTGACCTCACAAACAACGAGACTAATAATTCAGTTTCAGATAAAATTGCCGTTTCGAGCAAAAAAGAGAAAGTAGCAAAAGCGTTTCTCAAGATTTTTATTGACTCAACAAATTCAAATGTTTGGATGTCTGCTTAATCAGCAAAGCTTTTTAATATTTTGTTTTTCCCGTCTTAGCTGCGAACATATACCAAACGCTTAGGAAATGTTTCGATATGACACTTTATTTCAATAGATCGTTTTCATTGTCACGAAGTAAAAAACTAATTCGAAAACCATTCAGTGGATAAAGTCAAGAAATTGAGATCCTATTGGAAATAAATAAAGAAGACACTTCGCCAAGTTTTAGGTCTGTGCGTTTTCCCAAACGACAGATATTCGTCGAAATGTTTCGCAGAAATTTACAGAGTTCAGTATGGAAACGCCATGTTGGTGCACACCAGATGTGCGCCAATATGGCGGCCGGAAAATAGTGTAAACATCTGGAACTTACTTTGGCTATCTAGGCGACTGACTATCTGTACTTAACGAATAAGCATTTACATAAGCACTTTTCCTAGTGCTCTAACTTTTGAAAAGGCTACAAATCATGAGATATGTAAATATTTTTCGACAAATGCACCGCCATAACTCTGAAATTCAAAATGCTCTGGCTTCCAAACGAAGCACGCTATGGAGCCGTAAAATTGTAAACAGATATAAATATACCGCCTCTTATGCATCATGAGGATAAAAACTTTGGTGGCGCTTTAGTTTTGGATTTTAGAAAGCGATGACATCACGTGAAAACGATTTATAGGGTATATAATATAATTACAGATGAAGACGGTAGTCTACCTTATCGCCCATTAACGAATTTCCGTTCATCCCTAGAATTTTGACAAACTCAGCTCGGCGTCATGATTTTAGCTATCTTCTCAGAGTCTTTTAAATGGTGTAAAGACGATTTTCTCTTGCTACATGTCCCTTGTAACGGTTGTTACACCAGGAAACAGATGGAACTTGTATAACTAAAGTAGAATATTACTAGTTTACTAATTAAATGCTGAAATCTGATTGGCTGAAGTACTCGTATGCTAATAAACATTACATCATATGCCAAGTTATTCTCGCATTTTGATTGGTTCTCGCCTATGGTCTATTAGCGGATAGACGCACTATTGACGTCATCATTGCAAAGTTTTTACCTCTGTCTTTTAAAATGGTGGACAGATTTGAGAATTTAGATAATATTTTACATGCACTGGAGAGGAACTAGAGGCGGGAAGAAGAAATGAAGCCGTTTCTCTTTAGAAAATGACTCAGAAAAAATACTTGAGCAGTCTCAGTTGGCAGTCGAGTGAGATTAAATCAAAAGCAACAATGGTGTCCAAACTAACTTTAAGCTAAGAAACCATTATTTAATTTGTCTCGAATATAACAAGCCCGATAAACAAAATGTTTATGACATTAGGTATCCTCAGTCTCAAAATAATCCTTGACACAGATTGATGTCAGGAATAAAATGTCTAAACGATTTTAAAATCGGTTAAAATAAATGCATAATCTTGCATTTGGACGCGTATTTTCCAGTCCGTTTCAGGGCACAGAAGTGAACGAAGTATAACTCACTACAGCTCACAGCCAACTGTATCGCAGCTATAAGGTGTCTCCGACACTAAATCAAAGTGATTTAAGGACGTTCGCGCTAATTGTTTCTGCGCATCCTTACTGCGCACGCAAATTCACATGCCACGTCATGCATGAGCGCGCGCGCTAAGTCATAAAAATAAACAAATGATAGGGCAAATGGCCATTGCTAGGGATTTAATGATCTTGGACGTTTGGTGACCCCAATTTTTCTTTCGATACATCATTTTCTCTACTGATTTTCTACGTTTAGGGAAAAATGAAGAAAATCTATAGACTAGAAGTTTGAGTTTTTGGAAAAATGCACCATCGAATTCCGTTCTTATTAGCTCTTCGTGCATCTGTGCGGCGGTTTCAAATGCCGCTTAAAGGGCTAAATTTTGTGAAAACGTTAGTAACATTTGGAATTATTTACGCAGCAGACCCACTTCTACAAAATATGACTAAGATCGTTTGTTTCCGTTGACTCACCTCCGATATTTTTAACTATAAACCCCTGTAGACCGTGCTCAATTACATGGGACAATTTTCGAAATCAGCATAGTTTACCACACGCTTTATCTCTGAAACGAAGACGGTGACCCCCAATTTTTTTTGCATTTCTGATACAAGTAACTCATTATCTGGCTGCAGTGAAAATTTAAAAAAATTCTATCGACTGGAAAATTTTCGCGCGAACGTCCTTAAGAATCTCCAATCACAGAGGCCACGAATTCTAATTAACGCTCATTTCATTCAAAACTCGAACTTGAGTGTTGACCGCATCCGCAAGTTTTCCGAGCGTATTTTTCAACTCTTGCAATATTCAAAGCTTTTCAGCTCACAGGGCTGCTCTGATGACAGAAACTGTCGCTATTTTTTCATCATTTTGTTCAATTCTGCTTTCGCTGTAAGTTTTCGTTCCACGAGGAGCGACGCTCGACAGTGAAGTTTGACAGTGGCTTGATTTTCCTTGACTGATCGCAATTCTTTGCTACGCATAGCAAGCAATATGATTGCTTTTTTTATAGACAACAGACTACGTCAAATGGCTTTTTCGTGTTTACTAAACTGGGTAAAGGCAGCTTTTCGAGTCATGTTGAAATATTTTGAAGTAAAAAAGGCTGTTCCGAGTGCGGAGTGCAGAGTATAAAAAAATTGAAAAAACAAATTGAAAAAAAAAAACAAGAAATTTTCAAAAATAGAAATAAAAGAATAGAAAAGTGAATTAAAAGAATAATTAAATACATAAATAAACTCGAAATAGAAATTTAAGAAATAAAAATAATGATTATTAAAAAATTCACGCCGCCTGAAGTGGACTGACTGTTCATATCGCGTATATTTCACTCGGTCCAAATGGTATATTTAACTCGCGATTTTCATAGATAGCAGTTCACTTTTAACAAAAAAAGTAAAGAACAGTCCAGTTTTG
>CM042748.1:3722455-3742455 GCA_022496165.2 Catalaphyllia jardinei
GTCATAATTAAATAAATTAGGAATAAATTTCGGCAGCAGCCTTTGTGTAACTCAAATAATTTGGTTTTATCAACTGGGTTGATAATGTGAATTGGCCGGCACGGTAACGTGATTCCAAAGCTGGCGTAGCTTACTTACTTATCTTTTTCCATTTGCAAAACTTTGGAAAGTTATCGTTAAACACTGACTGTGTTGAATCACTTGACCAAGCGTGGACTACTTGCAAACATTCGTACAGTCTCTTTCGTGATGACCGTTGCCACCTACGAGTCCTTGCATTTCCCCATCAGAATACTTTCGAGTTAATTGCTATACTTTTTGCCTTTCACCGACAACCTTTTCATTTCTCCTCTTAAAACTTTCTTAGCGTTAACTGTTCTCGTCGCCTAGCTTCGCTGCTGTGATCGGTTTTTCGCGTTCGTCTCATGAATCTGATGAGAAAAAGCAACTTGATCACGAAAGTACAATACATTTTCTGTAGTATAGGAGTTGGGGGTCTAAGCACAGTTTACATATTGTTCTCTGTTCTGATTTTTTGTGCTGTATTTCTCAACTATTTTTCCAACAATTAATCAACTGCTGGAAAAACCAAATGCTTAAACCAAATAATAAAATATTTATGAAACAAAAACTAAAGAAATAAATATTGGAATCTTGAAAACAAAACCTATGACCTAGGTCTGGTACCACAACCCAGGATCAGACGGCTGAACCAAATATAGGAATAAAAATATAGGAATCAAATGAGGAACCAAGACCAAAACCCGGGACATCAGTCTGAAACCAAATCATGAAAATTATGAAAACTATCTGGAAAAATCTTATATTTATTTTTAACCGACTTTTGTGACCGACTTTTGTGACCGACTTTTGTGACCGACTTTTATAACCGACTTTTGTGACCGACTTTTGTGACCGATTTTTGTGACCGACTTTTGTGACCAACTTTTGTAACCAACTTTTGAGATTATGAAAATTATTTATGAAAATTTTTAATATTCTTGTGTCCGTATGCATAGCTTGTTATTTCATCCTCAAGTATATATCTTTTATCATCGAAAGAGCTGAGTGATACTTTATTGATTTCATAACTACCAAGCTTGTGGTTCTCACTTCTAATTGTTTTCATTTTGTGAAACATCTGTTTATTATTTAAGAGTGTATCTTTATAGTTTTCATGTGTGATGTTTTTCTTGATGACATTCTTTTTTATTCCCTTGGCAGTCTTTCCTCCTTTCTGATCATCTTTAATATAGCTATACATTTTGGATCGTAGACCGACGAATTCATTAATGGGGACTCCTGCTGCTTCATCTTTGAATTTTCCGATTACTTTTTTATTTGTCTTATCAAAATACGGCGAGCTCTCGGGGTAGTCACTATTATCAAACTTGTGCTTATCATTCCAAAAGTCTTGGTAACATCATCAGCTTCAATTTCATAGGTCAAGCTGTCTGTGTTTGTAAATAGTAGCTTGGCTTTGTCTCCATATTTCTCTTTGATATAGTTAAAATGGAAATCATACATCAATGTCTTGCTGAGATCCAAGATACACATCCCCACATATGCTGGTCTGTTCAGAGTGAGGGTTTCTTTGATTCTGTGTACAGCCACCAGATTATCATTGAAAACCTTACTGCTAACATAGGCTGGCTTACTGGTTAATTTTAATAGTTTCTTCTCATCAGTTACCAATCTCACATCTACTCGCTTTCTGATACTTTCCATCGTTTTTCCGAATACGCTGTTATTCATCAGCTTGAAGAAATCAAAAGCATTCTTAGCATTTTTCCGTTTCTCGGTATTGAAATCGATATACTGTTTTAGCCAAGGGGATTGATTGAACTTTAGTACTCGATGGACTTTAGTGACCTTCAAACCAAGATCCATATATAATTGGAGGTTCCTGTAATGTAAAACGTACTTTTCTTTTTTCCCCAAGGTTGGTATAAGCTTGTGAACCAGACCGGTTGATATATTATATTTCTCAGATATTTTTTTGCAGTAATCAGACAGCATATCATTTGTTACTTCCACCTTTTCTGCTGCTCGTGGATAATCATTATGGAGATCGTGTAATTTTTTTGAATATTTGAGATCAACTTCTAATATCAATCCTTTATTACTGTCTTCCTCATACTTAGCCAAATCTAATTTATTAATTTGTTTTTGTGTCATCCATCTGAATCCACCTGTTGGGAGATACTGACTCATAGCCCAACCGTATAAATTATTTGCATCAAGATACATAATATACTTTGATGCTTTCTTATTGTATTCTTTCATATATTTATTATTTACTTTACCATATCTGTTAGCAATATAACTAATACCACCACGCATGCCTTTTTCAATGAACTGAAACATATCAATATCAGTCATGAGCTCTAATTTAATGCCAGTCCTCTTTAGCATGGCATCCCACGACAAACCTGGAGAGGTGAAATAATGGCACGGGTCTAATTTATAATATTCTAAACATGTTTTCCTAAAATTCTCAAATACATCTGCTAATAATAGGATATCTGATTTCAAATATAAGTCATGGTACTCTCCCATATTCTTTAGAGAGAATTTATTCCAAACATTTTGTGCGTGTTCATAGTCTTCATCTGATATATGTTCATTATTCAATTTGCTGTAGAACTAAATTATTACCAAGCATGAAAGCCATATATTTCTCCATATTATTTGGTATAGCATTGATGGTAATCTGTTGCTCCTCACCTTTCTTATTTTTATAAACATATTTCTTAACAATAGCTCCAGTCTCTTGCATAATGAAATGAGAGTCATACCCACGGAGATTGTGAAATATAACAGGTATTTTAATTTCTCCATTGTTTGTTTCCAAAAATTGTTTAAAATCTTTTTTAATAATCTTCTTACAATATTTAACTTCTTCTAACATGGCTTCCATGAATTTGTAAACTGCCTTTTCACCTCGGTATATTTTAACCGGTTTGCTATATTTATCATTATAACAACAGTCAACCTTATAACCATATCCACAGTCTGTATGCTTCTGGTATACCTCTGTATATGATTTATCATTATTAGGTTGGCAACCTGATATCTTTTCTGTTATTGCCTCGAAGTCTGCATAGATCACAAATGGCACAGGCTGTTCTTTATTATGATTATTGTATTTTAGGATATTATTATCTTCGTCAGGCATTTTTACTGCTTGTGCTCCATTGACTTGAATGCAATTGTCTCTGTGATTGTTCAAAACTCTTTCGGAGCTGAAACACTGAAGGCAGTGCATACAGAAGTGCTTCCTTTCTTTGTGTTTTGTTTGGTTAAACATGAATCTGTTGAAATCTTTGATTAAAACATAATGTTTATTTTCATTTTCCGTTATCAATAATGAATTCATATGTCTGTCATATTTTTGTTTTGAAACATAGACAGGATATGGTTGTTTGTTTTCATATCCATATACATTGATATTGATTTCATTTTGTTTTTCAATTTTGTTGTATTACTTAGTGGTTACTGGGAATTCAATTCCAGAGTAATCTAAACTTTTAACATATTCCTTGTCTGTTTTTTTTTATCCTTTGGGGGTTCCTATCTTGAGGATTTAAGCACCTAATGTGGCACCATCGGAAGCATTCATTGTCCTCATTTTTCATATTGATCAACCCCTTTTCATGATGCCTGAGTTCTTGTGGTAGTTCAATATATGATGAGCCATTCATTGGTTGATACTTTACAGTATTGAGATAATGATTGTCAACAGATTCAATAGTCCAACCAGAACCTTCAGAAATCCATTGAGCTATCATATTCAGGATTTGTTGTTTTGATAATTCTAATGCTCCAGGGTTTTCTGTGTTATTGATGATGGTAAGAGGTTTGCTATTGAAGTATGCGGTTTTGTATATTATTTTATCTTTTGCTAATTTTTTGAAAGTTACCACAAGTGTTTCAATGAATTTTAGACCTTTCAGAGATGTAAGCATCCTAACAATCTGATATTCTACGGCTTTTCTTGTGTTTTGCAGTTGCTCAAGAGGATCTTTATTGTTTCTAATGCTGATTTCGAAAGACTTTGTGTAACCCTTTAGAGCTCTAGCCGTTTCCTCTATTTTGGTCCTTAGTAATGGTACTGGTTTATTAGTCCTTGGTAATGGTGCTGGTTTCTTAGTCCTTGACAATGGGACTGGTTTCTTAGTCCTTGGCAATGGGATTGGTTTATCCCTAAATTCTGATGGCGGAGTAATAATATTGTTTTCATAATCCTGCACCATCCGTTTTACATTTTTCCTCAGAACGGGGATTGGTTTGTAATCATTCCTGGACTCTGGTGGTGGAAGAATTATATTGTTATTTTTAGGCTGCTGTTTTATATTTGCTGAGACAACAGTTTTATTTTCTCATTCTGCTTCAATAATAAATTGATCAGTTGAGATTTATTTAGTTTTGAGAGATCGCGGGTGTTCATACTATATGCTGAGATAATTTTTTCCATTCGCATTTCTAATATTCTATATAAAAACCAAATCTTTAAGTCCCTTTCTGAAAATTTTTTTTTTGATTTCGATATAACGATTTGTTATGTAGTAGATAAAATATGAGCGGGAGATCTGTATGGGCGTTTACAATGGCGAGCCGATAGGCGAGCCATTGTAAACGTTCATACAGATCTCACGCGAATATTTTATCCTACTTGGGAAATGAATACATTAAATTGAATGCAAAGTATTGTTATGGGATTTGTTCATTGGACATGCATGCCAGAATGCCATACACATCGGACGCAAATATTTTCACCTACTTGCGAAAGGAAAACAATAAATTGAATGCAAAGTATTGTTTTGTGACATGGATGCCAAAATGCTGTACGTCCCACAGGAGACAGTGCATAAGACAATAATAGAAATATTCTAAATTTTCAGTCACTGCCAAATCGCCAGTATGGCAACAGTTCGTTTTCGTCCGCCGAAAACTGAAAAGGAAGAAATTTTGTTATTGTCTGAAACCGTACCTAAAAACACCAAGTACAATACAAAATGGGCGGTGAACGTTTTTACTGCCTGGCAGAATACGAGAATGAACAAAAAAAGCGCAGTTGGAAACATCTGGAGGCAACGGACTTGAGTCGACCAATGTCGAGGACTTGTCAGTCCCACTCGAGCACATGTCCGCCGACAGTTTAAACTTCTGGCTCTGCAAATTCATTTGTGAAGTTGCGAAGCAAACCGGGGAACGCTACCCTCCTAAGACGCTGTACCTACTTGTTTGCGCCATTAATCGCCATTTGGGAAACGTACAAGGAGAAAAGGCGTTTAACATAATGGAGAAAAGTGACAGGAGGTAAAAGTACAATCTTTGAAGCAATATTTCATTGTTTTTTTTTTTTGGTATGTTCTGTTTTAACGTGTATATTGTTTGCATTTTAAAGGTTCATAGTGTTTCGAAAAACACTAGACGGCGAAATGAAGGACGCCACCAAGTGCGGAGTCGCGCAGGCATCAAAGATGTCGGAAAACGAGGAGATAACAGAGAGAGAAGAAACAATCTTATGGGACATGGCTCTACTGGGAGCAAATACAGCTGAGTCGTTATTATATACAGTGTATTTTTATAATGGCAAGTTGTTCGGTCTACGGGCCGGTGAACATAGGTTGATTCGCTTGAGTAATATTGTTGTTGAGAGAAACAAGATAGTTTTTGATGAGTTTAGAGGCAAAACGTTCAAGGGCGGCTTAAAAGATTTGAAAAATAAGCCACGCTATATTGAACACATTTGTCACGAGAACAGGCAAATCCACAGCCCTTGCCTAGCTTCAATGTATTCAGTTTACATCGAGAAAATTCGAAGCCATGCAGAATCCATCGACAGCTTCTACTTTCGTCCCCACAGGGGCGGAAAATTTGAATATGAGAAGAGTCCGGTTGGCTCATGCACACTAAACAAAATTCTTCCTGAAAAATTGTTGGGAAAGGCAGGATTGCCTCGCAAGACAGCACATTGTCTTCGTGTTACCTGTGCTACTCGTTTGTTTCAGAATTCAGTAGAAGAGAAATTGGCGAGGGAAAGAACAGGACACAGGTCCAATGCACTTTTCGTTTATCAAAAGGCTAGTGATGAACAGGTCCAAAATGTAAGTAAACTTTTGGCACCGGTCAATGACTCGCGCAAGTCGGGTCAAAGTGAAGCGACTGAGAAATGTAAAGAGTCTGAAACAAATACTCAAGTGCTTGAAGATTTACCAGACAGCGATTTTGATTTGTCTGATGATATTTTGGCTTCTATTCCAATGCCGGAAAGCACAATAAGTTATAATGAAAACAACATCTGTACAAATTCTGTTTTCAATAACTGTACAATTAATTTCGTAGTTAAGAAGTGAATAGTTCCGTTAATGTATTGATTGCTTGATGTTTGCTACATTGTTCAGAAAATAGCCAGATTGTGTATAAAGTCTCATAGAATAAAGTTGATGGGTAAATAAATAAATAAAATTCTATGATGAAAATATGTCCATTTTGTTATTCATTTTAATCAGTAGAGGTCTGTATCAAAAGTTAATGAATACTAATTAGCTGAGCAGGAGTTTGTATCAAAAGTTAATTCTACTGTTTAATAATTCATCAACCCCAGCCTTTCCCTGCTACCTATTCAATCCCTCCCCGAGCTTTCAGACAGTTGATTTGTATTGGGGTTTACAGTTGTGTACATGTGATCTGAATATTGTGCTGGGATTGGTTTGCACGCTCATGAATAATTAATGAATTTTACAAGTAAACTATATTATAATGATGAAAATTACAATTGATGACTGCATTTATACCGCTCATCCGACTTATGACTTATACGCCAGTTCCAAAGATGGAAACATCATACATATCATCAAAAAAGTGCCCCATAGAGGAAACAAAGATCATAATGGTTATATGATTTGTAATGTGAGAAAACATGGCCAATCTGGGTTCAAAGGTTATCAAGCCCATCGATTCATCTGGGAATGTCACAATGGATTGATACCAGATGGAAAGGTGATCGACCACATTAATAATAAAAAAGATGACAATCGGTTAAGTAATCTCCAGCTTATAACACCGCGAGAAAATTGTAAGAAATCAACCAAAAACAGGGATTACTCATTTGTTGTAAATAATTGTGAAAATAGAAAGTGTGTAAAAGCCACCAACAAAAATACAAATAAAGTTTCATACTTTAATAGTTTGTATTCAGTCAATCAACATTTAGGCATCAATGCTGGTATCGTCAAAATGGCTTGCGAGGGTATCAATAACTGTAAATCAGGTGTGTCGAAGAAAGATGGTCATTCTTATACATTCGAATATATCAAACAAGAAGACTTACCAGCTGATTACAAAAAATCGGCTAATATCAGACCGCGGATATTATCAGATGAGGATAGGAAGAAAAAACAGATAGAATCCAATCAAAAATGGTGAAACAAGGAATACCGATGTCCTAACTGTGATAAAGTATACAACAATGGTTATAAATATGCTCATAAAAGCATTGTAAAAATAGTCAAAAGTAATGATATTTTTGGCTACCATTAATAGCAAAAATCAGTATTTATAACTGTAATTCGCGATATAATATGATTATCATACTATATCGACTTATCAATATAAGATTACATAACTTGTGTTTAAAACACTTTCATATATTTCCTAAATCCTTCATTGGAATCCAACTGTTGAAATCATCACTGTATACCTTTCATTTAACTAAAGCTTGTTTCTTCTTATAATCCCTGCGAATGACTTTATCAATACGAAAAACATCCTGTTTGGCTTTTAATAATTCAGGTTCATAGAAACTCCCTTGAATATCTTCACCTCTGAGATCTCTTACTTTATACGTTATTGGATTATTGTATTGGATCTTATCAACTGTGAACACTTCTTCTGTCCAGTTTGGTGTATAACCCTTGTCGAACACATTCCGTTTGTATGTGGATATTCTAACCTTATCGCCTATTTTAAATTTGGGTTTCTGTTTTGATGTTTTCATATCACCATATAAATTGAAGTAAACTATACCCCCATTCTTTTTCTTTAAAGCTTCAACCGGTGTCATTTTTATGCTTGAATGTTTTGTGTTGTTGTATTGTTTTACTAGTTCAGGTAACATGTCTAGATACTTTGTATTACCTTGAACTGTGAACTGTTTCCACATTTTGGATTTAATCGTCCTATTCCATCTCTCAACTACTGATGACTTCTCTTCATTCTCAGTTGAGTACATTTGTATCCCATTTTTCTCTAATAGGTCTTTCACATGTTTGTTATAGAACTCTTTTCCCTTGTCAACCCAAATATATTGCGGTTTTCTGCCTTGAATATTGTTTTGAATGCTTCTGTGACACATTCACCTTTCTTATCTTTTAACGGAACGATCCAACCATATTTGCTGAATACATCGATAACCATTAGAAGATATCGGTAACCCTTATTCCATTTACTGAACTGTTGCATTTCAACTAGATCACTTGCCCATATTTCATCAGTATGATTTGTGATTACACGCCGCCGAGTGAAGTTGCGTTTTATGGGTGTATGTAACTCATCTGGTAATTTTTCTTGCCAGTTTTCCTCACTCGACGGCTTTTCCCGTTTTTTGGCTTCACACCCATGCCCATGTTGACCTAGCTGCAATAGCGTTGCGAGCTATTGCATGTCCCCATTGTCGATCTTTCCATGGAATAGCATCAAGAGCTTTGACCATCTTGCGATCAGCCTCATTTTTGCACTTCACTTGATCACCTTTTGGTTTATTACCACAAACTGAGTAATCAACATCATGCTGCATACTGACTGCATCTGTTTTACCTGTTGGTTGTTGATATATCTCAAGTATCTGACCAGTGTTGGGATCATACCTTAGTTGCTCTTCAAGAGGGTTTCCAGGCCCTGTATACTTATTTCCAGGCACCACAAAACCCTTTTTAGGTGCAACCTTGAGAAAAGCATTATGAATGTCTAACCCTCCACCATAACCTTTCCATTTAATCCATGAGTTGTATGATCTACTGCCTCCAGCATCTTTGTAAGCCTTGTATTGTCTCTTGTATTCAGCAACCAAAGCTCTATCCTCTTTTGCACTCACTTCAGGTCCTTTGAACAATCCAGGTGCAGTGACAACATTCTAAGCTTTCTTCCAATCAACAAATGGAAATGGTATTGGTAATCCTTTACCACTATGTGTTGGATGCAATTTTTTTGATAAGTCTGATGTGAAACTATCCAAAGCTTGATCAAGATATTGGTTAGCCGTCTCTTTTATTTTTTCTTTGACTATATTTGATTTAACAGCCTTTGCAGCACCAGCTCGTCCAATGTTCCATAAACCTTTTACAGAACCTTTAAGCAATGCCTCTCCAAGTAAGCCCCCAGCTTGTGAGGGCTCAATCAGTTTCCCTTGTTCTTGACAAATTTGGTCTTTGTTATCCCACATTCAGCACAAGTGGATTTCAACATCATACGCCCATTTTTAGCTTTAGCATCTCGTTCGCTCCCTGGAACGCATTCAGTTTGTTTCTTCTGTTTTACGCAATATGATTTCACCATTTTATATATATAATTTAGATATTTTTGATATAATATTCAATGAATCTCTCATTATCCATTGTATCATGTATATTGAACACTTTTAATAAATCATAATACGACTTCCCCTCATTCATTTCATTCAAAAAGTATAAACAAAAGTATCCACATGTGGTTGTATTTATATTTTGAATTTGATTATTTTGATGAAGCAGCGTCAAATTCTTTCTTATCACATGATTTACCATTTCTTGAAAAGGAGACATACCAAAACTATCAAAATAATTTATCACACCATCTTTTACATAAGTTGCTACCCAATGGCTTCCACTCATATATGATGGTTCAAGATTGTAAATAAATAATGCTTGGTTATGATTATGTGGAACCTTCCCATCTCTTGATAGAACATCATTGATTGGGATGTTGAGATATCTGCACCATTTTAGCAGATCATGATTGCTTAATGGGATGTCTTCATGGAATTTAGGTTTCACAGTATTGCCCCTAGAAGTGGAGTTTGATTGAATGGGCTGTTTGGTCCAAATAGTAGACCCTTTTTTTTTGGTTTGTCTTTTTTTTCCCATACCAACTTGGTTGTCACCCCAACTGCCAAAAAACGGTGGCGACCTATATGCACCTATTCTCGGAGCTCCCTTTCCCCCTTTTGAAGGTGATCCGATTTTGGGGGCACCCCTTCCAGTCAAAGCTTTTAAAACCATTGGAATCCCAATACTGGCAGGCAATTTACCAAGGAAACCACCTGATTGTTTTTTTTGTTGGTTTTATACGAACACCTGAACCTGTTTGAAGAGCGTCCAATATATCTTTCTTTTGTTTTACAGTTAGTAGGTGTTTGTTTGCAATAAGTTTATCAATCTTATTCTGTGGAATAAGGAAACCTCCCGTCTGTACCCCTTTTGCAGCTATCTTTTTGAAAATTTGTTGTGCTCCTGCACTTGGAGGCCCCTGCTAAAGCTGCCAATCCCATGGTTTTCGCAATGGTTGGTCCGAATGCACGTGCAAGAGCCAGAGCTGAGGTTAGTAAACTGCCACCAACTTGCTTTCTGATATTAGTCTTGGAAAGTTTGATGTCCATACCTTTATTCAATTTCCGATTCTTCCCCAATCTCTTCTTCACTGTAGCTGGGACGTGTAGAGTGTCGTTTCCGCGAAGGGAGTCAGTCGTGAGCCTTACTACAGCTGTTTCTCTTTTACGGTAAGCATTACCAATATTCTTCTTCTGATTTTCTGATAGTTTAACATTTATTGCAAAAAGCTGAGTCATTTCTTGTATATAATATATGTTATATAATTTTTGATTATAAAACATATGTGAAATAAGGAACATCTTATCACTGTTGATACTTTTTATACTATAACCAATTCATTTCCCACCTTGTCGATGACGATAGTCTCATCATATAGGACAATAGCATGGACACTGAATATTGGAGCAGCACTATTTGCGCTCAGTTTCTACCTAAATATCAACTGCTTTGGGTCTCTGGTTACTTTATCCGCTTGATAGGACAAATCAAAATATAAGAGAGAATAAAGAGAGTTGTAATTGGACATGTTGAGTTGGGTACCACTATTGTGATTATTCTTTCTCATTCCATATGACATCACATCGTTGAAGATCCTTACCTTTGATTCTGAATCGTATTCAGTTTCTGGATAGAATACTCCATTTCCATATTCCAATCTACATGATGTGAGACTGCTATTATTATTAGCCGCATTCAGTTTGAAAGTATCGAAGTGGTATGGATTTGTATCTTCATCATTTGTTTTATTTCGTTGGAGGTAAACAAAGACGGAAACAACATTGTCAATACTTGGTGAGATCTGGAAGAATTCACTGCTCTGTGTTGGATTGGAAGCTGTATACAATTCTCTTTTATACGTCCAAGAACCCTTTGACAAAAAGGATTCGATAAACTTATCGTATAAAGTGTCCTTTGGTACTAGTCTCGGAACCCATAGTAAGAATCTATTGACAACCACTCGACTGGCATCTTCTGCAGCTGCTTTATATATTAATTCTGTGTCATTCTGTAACTGTATATCAAACTGAAGTTGCATTGGGACCAACATTTTATCATGTAACTCTTCAAAGAAACCGTATCGATTAAGAGGTATAATTACATTGACATCTTTGGCAGCATTTTCAGCTCCACCACCTTCACCAATTCTTTTCGTCAACTCCCTTCTAGCCTCAAATCCTGTATTTCCAGCAGCAGTCATGTCAGCTAAATTTGCTACATCCAGATACCAAAAACTATCTTTAGCCACCGATCTACTGAAATCATCACTGTATTCTAAGAGGTTCTTAATAAAAGTTTCTTTATGAAGATTATCAGTTTCATATACAATCTTACCAGCACTCTTTATTGTTAAATGGTTAATTAATGAATGAGGTCCATTAATAACTGTTGATCGGGTTGCATTTGGAAGACCTGTACCATCAGCCAATGCCTGTAACTGAAACTGCACCTCAAAATAAGCACTGTACCAATCATAGAACGCAGACCTATCATTGATTGTGAACTTATACCCATTTTTTTCTGGTGTTGATTGTTTTGTGGGATCTCAATAACATCATTCAGTTGAAATCGAACCAACTCATATCTTTGCAAATATTCACTATATAGTAATATATTACATAATTTTACTCTACCTCCTTCTTCCTGATCCTGATATCAGTCTATCAATGATCATATCTGTACTTTCTTCTTGCTGTGGTGGAACTATTTTAGCTTTTTGTCCTACATCATCAATTCTCATATTCCTAAGCTTTTTCATTATCAGGTCTCCTGACTTCTCAGATGTCTTTTTACCTACCCTTTCACCTACTGATTTTAATGCCTTCTCACCTAATTTCTTGGCGACCTTTTTTACAACAGATGACGCAGCACTCTTCATTGGTTTGAAAATATTATCAACGATAATCCCTGATCCTACATGTTTATCCACAAAAATACCGAGTTTTGGATGATAAACCCTGGTGAATTCAAATGGTTTCATTATACTATTATGTTATATTATTCTATCCTTTCTAGAATTAATGAAAAAGATCTATCAGCTCCATTCAGGTTAATTAATCTCCTTTTTCCGTCCGTAATGTGTATCCTGATACTGCTTATACTATTCTTGTTGATAGGATTAAATGTAACTCTTCTCGGTTCAATTGTAAAGGAGTAACTAGATTGAAGCACACTGGTTGAGAAGGAATAAATGATGTCTGCATCTTGACCATCTACAAGTGAATCATTAAGGTCGCAATTAGTATTAAGAATGTCTGTGTCTTGACTGAGATTAGGCACTTTTGGTCCTATATTCTGTTCATTTTTCAATATTTCTTTATTAAATCCAATTAGTTCATTGAAATTGCTTGCAGTTAAATCAAGTTGATAATTCTTGGCTAATGTGACTGTGACCCTAAATGTTGTATTATCGAATTCAAGAGTGATAGGATACTTATTATTATTCTCTATTTATATCTTCATCATCTATTGTATAATCAACTTCTTCATCTACATCATATTCAAGTGGTGCTCCAGTTCTGTTGACTGCTCCGGAAAATATTGGGGATTGACATATATCTCCTTCTTCCCTTCCAAAATATCCGCCAACGATTCTTCATATGTTGGTGGTTTTGGTACTATTTGTTTCTCCTACTCTGGTGGTACATAATCACCATAATCAATCAGACCTTCTACATCCATGTCTTCATATGGATCAACTTCAGGTATATAGTCAATACCAGGCTCACCTTTCTCCAGTGGTCTTTTTCTCCTTTGAGACATCCTTAAATCCAAATTACTGTCAATTACATCATCTAATTTACTTGTCACTGGTTTGAATACCTTCGCAAATGACTCTCGGCTTGTCTGCTGACCGATTTTATGTTGTGTGATTAGATCATGGACAATTTTATTCCCTAATTTAGTTTTACTCTTTGCGAGTTCTTTCCATTTAAGAAAACTCATTTATGGTTATATTATTACATTACATAAAAATGACAAATCATATATAAAAAAACAACGTTGAACACCATATTAAACACCATGTTGAATTAATATACCAATATAATATAATGAGAATACCGAATTATGATGTTGAAGACGATGTGGTCTCAAACTTCAGACAACTATACGATTTCATGCCTCATCAATGTTTTCGGATGTTATTTAGTGGTTCAGGGAAAACAAACACATTAATGCATATGATCTACAATCTGCTTTATTTTGATAAAGTTTATCTGTATGCTAAAAATTTAGAACAGTCTAAGTATCAGAATCTCATGGATGTCTTTCAGCCGATAAGTGATGAGGTTGGTTATGATGTTATTGAAGCAAGAAATGATGAAATTATTCCACTTCAAGATCTTAACTCTGACTCACAAAAAATCGTCATTTTTGATGATTATGTATGTGATAAAAACCAAAAACCATTAATCGACTATTTTATACGAGGACGGCATAAAAATTGTAGTGTGATTTATCTGAGTCAAAGCTATTATAAGACGCCAAAAGAAATCAGATTGAATTGTTCTCACTTCTCCATTTATGAGTTTCCAAGTGCTAATGAGAAGAGTTTAATTTGCCGTGAAAACAGTATTTCAAAAGAATCATATGAAAAAGCAACCAAGGAGCCATATTCCTTTGTTTATATCGATAAGCCACGAAAATTCACCACTAAAAATTTCAATGAAAAAATATAATCTATTAATATAAATGAGTTATTCAAACGGACTTTTACCTTCATCATCATCAACCATTGGTAAACGTGGACTACCTTGGTTACCAGGTGTTGGATTCAATTTAACAGATGATGGTAATTATGATATTGAAGGGAAGCGATTAACCAATGTTGGTGAGTCTACTGGCGACAATGATGCAGTCAGTTTAAAAGTGTTGAAAGAACATACTAAAGTCAGTCAAAATAATTATCATTTACAACCAAGTTTCCGATTTTATAAAGACTTTGGTGATAAGAGTCAATTAACTGTAAAACTACCACCAAATACATCATCAGACCACTTTTTTCAAAATCATAAGACGCATAATGATGCTTATTTAATTAAGAAAGAAGGTGATGATACTGGTTTTAGTGGAGAAGCATGGTCTAGTATAAAAATGAAAGGTAATCAATTAGATAGTGGTAGTTATACCTCTGTTTTTGGCGACAGTCATTATACGATTAATACATTCGATAGTGACAAAATATCCAATCAATATACTAAGTCAATTATTCAAATCACTACTGATGGAAGAGCTGGAGTAGATGATGGGATAAAATTCCAAATTAGATATTATGGTTCTCATTACAAAAAAAACATTAAATTTCTGTTTTATTCAAGAGTGGTGAAGGGCAAATACTCAACAACTTTCAATCACGCTATTTTTGCTGTCAATGATGTCCAGGATAATCACAAGATTCTATATTTTGAGAGTTTGAATCTGAATAGTAATCTCATCAACGGTTTAGGTGATCCTGTAGATGACTCTGATGCTACTAATAAGAAGTATGTTGATGGAGAAATAGCAAAAGTCCATGTTGATACTAATGTTTTGAAACTAGATGGTAGTAGAAAAATGACTGTTGATTAAGATATGGATAGAAATCACATTCTATCTGTGGAAAATTTAGATGACCATAAGGTTGATGATGCTTTGGAAGTCAGAGCTAGAGATTTGCGAAGTGTTGTTAACAAAGGATATCTGAATGAAAATTTTCTCAAAATGGTGGACAAAGAAGGTAAAGAATATTATGATCTCAAACAAAATATTATCAAAAATTGTGAACCTTACTATGATGGACTTTTTGATGATCCTAATGACATTGTCAGCAAAGCTTATGTGGATGCTGAAATCTGTAAATTACCAAACTCAAAGCAATGGCAGGTGCTCTGAATATGGGTAATAATGATATTGATAATCTAAAGACAATTGTTGAAGACGATGGAGAAAATCCAAATTATGATCAAATAAAGCATGAAGCAGTTAATTTTGAATTGTTGAAGAAAACACGTGATTACGTAATGCGTGAAATAGCAATCAATGAATCAGATCTACTTCCAAAAGATGGTAGTGAGGCTATGGAAGGTGATTTAAATTTAGCTAATCATAATATCATCAATCTCAAAGATCCGCAACCATCAGACAGTAGTTATGCAGCTTCTGTTAATTTCGTTAAGAAAACTGTCAATGATAGTAATACAATTATAGATGGTATAATTAATAAGAAAATAAATGATATAAAATAATTATGGTATAATTGATACGAAAATAAAAGCGTCTGAAATACATTCCATAGAGTCAATCAATAAAGAAAATGTCTTTAAAAGAGTGATGGATAATGATGAGTTCAAAGAAGACGATGATGACATTCACAAAATTGGAGTCCAGAATAAAGATTTTCATTTAGTAAATAAAAAGACTTACGAATTCAAGATTGATTTTGATTCAGATATTGGTTATTACAGCACCAGACTATCAATTGATTTGGTATATTTACCCACCGGCTCTTACACATTGCTTTATGAAATGTATGTGGAAGATGGTATCACAATTGATGAGATAAATGCATGAAGTGGAACTCTCTCTGTGGGAAAGATCAATTCTAGAATAGATGGAACCAAGACACGGAGCATTATCCATTTTTCTAAAAACGTTTTAAACCCAAGTTTTGATGATCTGGATATTGACATCAGATTAAAAGGTAAAACCAATTCTCAGACAACCATTTATGTTGTTGTATATGGTGTCGCTGGTACTCAAAATGATGTATCAATAGGTTTATGGGATCGTCTTTATTGTTATGATGATGATCACATCAAATATGAAGCATCAATTGAGATGAAATCCAAAAAGATAACTGGAGTAGCAGATGGTACTGCAGATAATGATGTAGTCAATAAATCACAATTAGATGCATATGTCAATAAATCACAATTAGATGCATATCGTGGTTATTATTATTACACAACTGATTTAAAACATAACAATTTCGATCATGTTTCATTTCCACCTAAGTACAAATCTTACCCTTTTATTCTTCGACCTTATGGTGGTGCAGTTACTGATAGAACTGCAACTTTAATTATACAATTGAGAGGTTATTATCATATAATATTCACTGACTACTATAAAGGATATAGTGGTAAATTCATAATCACTGGTGAGAATCTAAAAAGATTGTTCTCTTTATCATTAAATCGTCAATCAAATTGGACACCCATCACAATCAACACAGTAATAAAAGTCGACTTTACCCAAAGTATTTATACTGATATATCTCTTTCTTTCAAGTCAGATTCAGATGATGAGTCTCTAATTTTTGATGGAGTTGGATACTCAACATTCTTCATCAAATATTTACGTCCTTTGTGATAAGCAAAATATCTAAACAATATACATATTGTTATGTATTGTCAGCGGTTGTACGCATGGGCATTAAAGCGAGGCTCCCTGTTCTTGTCCGAGGTTCGCCATGTTAGATTACAGTTGTTGTTATGTGTGATTTAATCCTGCCCAATCGAACCTTTCTGAAACCATCCGATGGTATTCAACACTGGCGACGAGGATGGGATTGACTAACGAAGAATGGCGGCAGTTAATATCGAAATTCAAGGTGTAGCTCCGTTCGATTGCAAAGCTAATTCGTCTGCATTGGGACCACGTTGGAAGAAATGGCTTCAATCGTTTCAATGCTTTCTTGTGGCCAAAGGAGTGGTGAACGATGCACAAAAGAAGGCTTTGCTACTTCACACCGCGGGAATAGAGGTTCAGGAGTTGTACGAAACGCTAACTGACCCAGGCCCGACGGAAGAATTTGAAGAGGATACGACTACTGATTTCGAGAAAACGGTACGTACTCTGAACGCGTATTTTGTCACCAAGCTTAATGAACCGTATGAGCGACATGTATTCAGGAGCATGGCTCAACAGGAGAGAGAAACAGATAGTCAATTCATAGCTAGGCATAGAAAGCAAGCACAGAACTGTAATTTTGCAAACCCAGATGTTGACATCAGAGATCAAGTTATTGATAAATGTCGATCATCGGAATTAAGGAAAACATTGCTGGCAAAGGAGCATCTTACTCTTCAGAAATTACAAGAGGTAGCTCGATCAATGGAAGCAGTTGACCTTCAGGCTAAGAAAATGGAGGAATCCTTGGGAGTGAATAAAGTTGCCTCATGCCATGATTCAAAGCCCCCTAGGCAGCAAAAAGGGAAAAAACGGCTTGGCCGATGCTACCGGTGTGGTCAAGAGGGACATTTTAGCAAGGATAAAATTTGCCCAGCTCGCCAAAGTGTATGCACGAAGTGTAAGAAAGTGGGTCATAATGCACGTGTATGCAAGACGAAACCCAGCAATGATTCAGCAACCGGAAACAAGTCAATTGGTAGAACGAAAGGGCTTGGAGAAACAAAATACTTGGAAGAGGTGGTCGAGGAAGACACAGAAGATGATGAAGTTCTGGGCATTTTTGCAGCAAAAGATTCTGGTAAAAAAGGACACACCCCGATTTTTGTGTCAGTGATGTTGGATCAGAAGAGTTGTAAAATGCAATTGGATACCGGGGCCACAGTGTCTATCCTAACTAAGGTCCTGTATGACCAGCAGTTTAACCAGTGGCCCTTACGTGGTACCAAGATTAAGTTGAAGGCTTACAATGGTGTCCGAATTCCTGTCTATGGTGAAGTTCATTTGCCTGTAGTCTATGAACAGCAGGAACTGGTACTACCTTTGATTGTTGTGGATGGAGACCGCCCTCCACTGCTAGGCAGAAACTGGTTGGAGCAACTGAAGTTAAATTGGCGCAATATCTTTCATGTGAGCAAGGCTGATACTCTGTCTGATGTTTTGAGCCGGCACAAACTGGTATTTGACAAGGGCCTGGGAACCATCAAAGGTTTTAAGGCGGATATAAAGTTGCAAGATGGTGCAAAACCGATATTTTGCAAGGCTCGTCCAGTTCCCTACGCACTACGCCAAAAAGTGGAAGAAGAATTAGATCGTTTGGAGAAGTTAGGAGTCGTGAGAAAGGTGGAACGAAGTGACTGGGCTTCTCCGACTGTCTGCGTACCCAAGAAAGATGGAAGTCTACGCATCTGTGGTGATTTCAAGGTGTCGGTGAACCAGGTCCTTCTAGATAACCCTTACCCGCTGCCGGACACGGAAGATATCTTTGCCACATTAGGAAGTGGAACTGTGTTCAGCAAGATTGATTTGTCAAATGCCTATCAGTAAATGGAACTGAACACGAATAGCCAACAATACCTAACTGTGAACACTCACAAGGGATTGTATGCCTATCAACGTCTAACTTATGGTATCGCCTCTGCCCCTGCACTCTTTCAGTCAACCATGGATCAGATATTACAGGGAATGGACAATGTGCGTTGTCGTATTGATGACGTCATAATCAGAACAGATCCCCATGAACACTTGCAAGTACTAGATGAGGTGTTGACTCGGTTGGAGAGGCATGGTATATTGGGTAAGAAGTCGAAGTGTGAGTTCATGGTACCAAGTGTAGAGTTCCTAGGTTACCGTGTAGACGGGGAAGGCCGACGTCCCACAGATGAGAAGATTGCGGCTATTAGCGAAGCACAAAGTCCAAAGAACGTAACAGAACTCCGCTCTTACTTAGGGCTGCTGAATTACTATGGACACTTCATTCCTAATCTTTCTACCCTTCTTCAGCCGTTACATGAATTGCTTCAGAAAGGCGTGAAATGGGAGTGGTCGAAAGAGTGTGAAGAAGCTTGGCATCTCCTAGAGAAGAATCGCTTAGCCAATCAGAGCAAAGCATTCAAATGGCTTCCCAGAAGCGTGGTCTTGAAATCAGTGCCCGCTTGAAGTTTGTGTTTTAAAAACATGGCTTCGGCTTCCCGTTTTACTTCACTTTTGGAAACATCAACATCTTTATCGTTAGCACTTCAGCTTCAGCCAACTGTCACCTCAGCAAGTCTTACCTCTGTTTCAAGGGCGAACATTCAAGGAGGAGCATTCAACATTTCTATAAACAGCGTAAGTCAACAGTCCGAATTTGTCTTTGCACAGCGCGAAGCCGCCGTCATGGATAAGGGAAAAGATTTCACACTGTGTTTTAAATACGAAATCCCCGTATTGCATTTTAGCTTGTGTAACCTCTTTGTCTGCTTGTTGCTAGACGGGAAAGCGAATTTGTTGTTTTTTTTTGCCGCTCTACATGTAAGCTTATGTTAACGGGGAAATATAAAACTGATTTAAAGGAGCAGTTTAATTCTCGCTATAAGTGCTTTGCACGGATTTTTATTCACTCGTTGCAAAACTTTGAAAAACTCACTCGTTCGCCGGTTTTCCAAAGTTTTGCAACTCGTGAATAGAAATCCGTACGTCGCACTTTCTATGAAGTAATCTATATATATGTCAACTAATGACTCCTAAAGAAGTTAACTT
>CM042748.1:3766156-3778124 GCA_022496165.2 Catalaphyllia jardinei
ATTGATCAACGAAGTAGTTTCACGCCGTTGCAAGCTTCGTAAAACAGGTGAATAAAATTAGATTGCTTAAAGTGTTGTTTTTAAAAAAATTGTTTTGAGTGAATTGAACGAAGTTTCTGTGTTTTGCTTATTGTTATAGTAGCATAATGACAACCGGCAAACCTCTTTGCGCGACGACAAAACCTTGAAAGCTGTCCTTTGTAAAAAAAAAATTGAGGAGTATTGCTTGCCTTTTCATAGGGGTGTTCCCAACTCTGCCGGGTTTCTAAATGTTTAACACGAAGTGAGGAGTGACGGGGTGATACAACCTTAGATCAAAGTGGCTGTTAGCCACTGAACTTGGAAAATAAATTATGAAAGGGTGTCATGAGGCATTGCTCGTTAACGAAGTACTTTTGATGTTAGTGCAGTCGAGGTTTCCAACAAGCGCATAAAACCTTTATCCATTCAGGGTTGTGTTGTCATTTGTAAAAATAGAAAAAAAATTCAAGGTTAACAAACTGTTTGTTACTGAGGCCTGCTTACACGTTTTCATTACATGTATTTGTACATGTTTTCTCTGTGCTGCAGTCTGTTACAATATGTAAATTTCTGTAGCTGTAGCTGTCAGCAGACTCTCTGCTGCGCATATAAATTATGTATTTCGAATTGTGAGTGGGTTCACTTTACCGTTAGCCGAGTGAATATAGCTTCGAAACAGAGTCAAAAACGGCAAGATAATTTTTTTTTTTCAAATACTTGTAAGTAATGCACAAGTTGATACGTGCTGGATCGTCACGCGAGAGATTAAGAGTTCAAATACCATTTGTGTATGCATGCTTTTCATGTTTTGTTTTCTTCTTCACTGCTTTCTCTTTTTCTGCCAAAAAAAAACATTTACAGGAAGGTTGTGTTTGTGTTTGTGTTTCTTGGATTAAAAGGAAAAGGCAATATCATTATTTTTAAGAAGGTTACGACACTTTTAAATTTAAATTTTGAAGACATGTTTCGATGTTACGAACATCATCGTCAGTTAAAGAATATCATTCTTTTTAACCCGTGCGCGGCATAGCACGGCATGAAATAATTGAGATATTACTTATCCAAAAGAATGCTATACGTCCGCATTTAAAAGGCATTACATTGCTGAAAATAAATGTTTTACCTTCAATATTTTAAATAAATGACGAATTAAAGTACACCAGCAATGTACGCAAGCTTCAAAACAGGAGAAACAACAAACAGTATTGTCATTGTTTCATTGTTTCTCCTTGAAATAAACACCTCGTTATCTTAAAGGACACTGTGTCTCAGCGCTAAGTACTTCACCGGAAATTAATTGTTGTTTTACTTAAAGGTAAGCTGTTATCAATTTTTTTGGAGCAGTTCCTGTTTGCACAAGTTTATCCGATACCAAGCCCTTGACCTATCGCGTGTGGGACATGCTTATCGACCTAAACTTGTATGTACAAACCATATGTTCTCATAGACTGCGAGCAGTCTATTTCTTTTCCTAGCCCGCTAGAAATTACTGAGTTCTTTTCCTGCCGCGCTAGAAGTTACTGGAACATGCGATCGATCCCCATTCCTTCCTCGTTTCTTTCCTTAGTTTGCATAATATATTTTGAATTCCGCACGCGGAGGATTTCAGGAACAAAAACCGACTACTCGTAGTCCAATGTTCTTATTATGAGTCAGCACAAATTTGTGCGCTACTGAATAAAGTAAAAAACCAAAACATTACAACCCGTACCGAAGATTCGACCAGTGTAAGAGCGTAAACGCTCTTGCACAATCTGCACTTATAACACGAGCTAGGTCTGTATCTGTTGGCTTGTGCCAGGAGAACTAACTCGTGATACGATCACCTGAAAAAAATTACTCGAACCCAAGCTTACAACTAAGACTACTAGCTCGCCGCAGACACTAGACCACGTGACAGGCGCTCAACTCTCGTAGACAAACAAATAAATAAATCAATCAATCAATCAATCAATCAATCAGGTAATACTATAATGTGGCTTTACACTTCGTGTAAGCCACACAGAAAGACTTTGCCAATAAGCGGTCAAGGGAAGCAGCCGGTAAGTCTAAAACCTGTACCGTGCTTCCTCCGATTATTGACGACAAATATCGCTAAGATGTTTTTCACTAGCAGTTTTCCTTTCCTTTCGTGATTTCTTCCTGACCCATTAATTCGTTCGTAATTTTCCGATGTAACTTCATTTTTGCCCTTAAAATAGCAATATAATTAACTCTCTGAATGTTAATCGTCACTCATCGTTTTGTATCACAACGATTTTCAATGTAAGTAAAACAAATGTCGCCTAGCTTTGGATACCTTTCGTGTTCTTTCCTGATTTGCATAATCCGTAATCGGCCCGTGGGCATTACGTGAGAATAATGCCCTAGCGTTAAGCTGCACTTAGCCAATCAGAGCGCGCGTTATATGGCCTACAAACACTAGCCATATAATAATGGACGATATTTTCTCAAGGTGACCAAGATCTAAAAGTAAACTGCTAAACGGCACCGAAACCAGCTTTAGGCACGCGCTGATTTCAAAAAACTGTCACTTGTAGTAAAGAGAGAATTGTGGGTAGGGACAAGAACATAGGGGCGGGGAGTAACTATGTTTAGATCCACATCGACACAAATCTCTGACCAGAAAGAAGTCAGCCGCGAACAACACAGTAAACAGGCTAATATTAGACAGGGGAAGTTGTGAAAAGTTGCACAAAAAGTTAAGGCTTGCCGACCCGGTTTTCTTAACATCAGGTATAAATACATGACAGAGCGTGTTTTGCCGCATTTCTTGACACCGAGTTGAGTTCGTCTGCCCGCAGTGGCATATTTTTGACGAACCTGGAGGTGTTAAGAAATGTGGTGAACTATTGACCCGAAGGTTTAGCAAAAATTATTAATCGAGACTAAAAGTACTAAGCAGAAAAATGAGAAATCAAATCGTAAAATTCTATGCAAACAAAGATTTAATGTCCAAACACCCTCACTCTTATGACTTGCTTTGTTTAAAATTAGAATTATTAATGAGTGTGAGAAGGTGCTAAGGCTATTCTACAATGTTTTACTTTCTAACCAAAATCATAACATCAATCAAATGCAAATAACGCATAGCAATCAACAGATATTCATTTTCTTTCTTATTTATAGAGTGTATTCGGAACCTAAATCAGTCCTTTGGGAGACTGGATATCAGTTACTCGAGTAAATTTGACCCATTCTGTAACTGGATAATTGGGAATGCTGGGATATCTCAGGCAGTTGGCATTGTTTCCATCCACCACATGAACTTCAATTGTTACGGCAGGTACATAACTTGCTTTGTTTGTTTGTTTTAATACATTATCTTGGCTCAGAACTTTTTAAACAGTCATTTAAAATCGTCAAATCTTATAATTAACCAGTCATGCGTGGGATGGAAATATTTATAGTGATCGTCGGGGTGAGGGTAGCTGTTTAAAGAACTGGTGGAGGATCACACTATACCAACCACTTTTTAGTAACGAAATCGTGTTCTCGCGAATGCAGCTAAGTTAATTTCATTTCTCTTCATCACTTGGAGCTCGAAATAACAATAGACCGAGGTCGAAGTTATTTTATACCATGTGTAAGCCTTAATAAACTTTCCTCCATATCTTCACAGTGAATACGTGAAAATATTTGATGGAAATGGTACCGAGGTTTTTGCCCAAAACAACAAGAGGTCAAGTTTGCAGCAAATTTTCTTTGAAGACTCGAAGAATATTACGATACAGGTCTCTCTCAGCAGCCAATGGAGCCATGTCAAAATATCTTATGGCACCCTAAAGAAACCTCTGAATTCAGGTAGGGAAAATAACTTTGCTGCCTGTGATGTACGGCTGTGTCCGCTTCATAAAATAAGGGATACACCTCATGTGGTTGCCTTTGTAGATACACCCACCTGCAAATGTTTCTCTAATTGATTTTTTTTTGTTAATCACGGGCAGTGAAACATGCAAAAAGAAACCAGGCATAGGATCTTCTATCCTTGTCAGTTTTAATAATTTCAAACACTAACAAAAAATGTTCATCTGTTTGTTGGTTAAGTTATTTGGCTATTCATATTTTTGTTGTTGATGTTGTTGGATTAATGTTATTAACTTTGAGCAAAAAATGTCCTGCAGCCTCCCTCCTGGCTGGTTGGAGCGTAACCGTCGTAAAAAAAACAGCAAGAAGTATTGGGATAAGCTGGAAGAACCCAGCTAGTGTTCTCCACAGTGGAATTCGTTTTTATGTTGCTCTTGCCAGAAAGATAAACAGTAGCAGCGAGTCGACTGGCCAAATAGTAGCTGGAAATGTAACAGCGTCACAGATAACTGAACTGGATGAGTACACCGAGTATAAAGTTTGTGTTGTAGCTGTGGATGGCAATGGAATGCCTTTTAAAAGTACTGAGGTCTTAGTTATGACAGATGAAGCAGGTGAGTAACACTTCAACCCAATTGTTACTCAGCTTACAGAAAGCAACAGAACTTCCTGTGTGCTTTCTTTTTCAGTTCCTAGTAGAGCACCAAATGGTCTTCGATTGACAAGCTTTGAGTATATATCCGACCTTCTGGTGGAATGGAACCCTCTTTCCCAGCAGTACGCTAACGGTAAACTCTTAGGGTACACAATCTTCTACCTAGATTACAACATTGTTTGGTCAACGTATAAAAGCGTCAATACAAGTAGTCCTTTCTCGACGCAAGCCAACTTGAAAGGACTTAAACCCGCAAACGGGTACTACGTCGCAGTGGCCGCTTTCAATTCCAAAGGAGTAGGACCATGGTCAACCTATAAATACGCGATCACAGGTATGTTTTGGAATGTTGTCTTATTTAATATCTGTTACTTGCGTGACACCGTGAAACAATTTTGAAAGCAAGTGTAATACAAATGTTTCCCTGCAGAAGTGCACCGAGGAATATAATTTGTATCATCTGCGTACGATACAGAAGGTCTGAGTTATCTTATTTTTCGGTCATATTATGTTAGGTCATTTGTAGACATTTGTACACTATTACCAGCAACTTAAGTCCTAACAATCTCCATTCCAATCATAAACTAAATAGATTTTCCCTCGTTTCTTCAAGGCTGTTCAACAACTTTAAATGAGAGCTTTGGCCAAATAGAGTTCACTACTACAAGCTTCTATGATGTTCGATGTAACTGGAAGATACACAGTGCTGGTATCAGTAGAGCGGTTGCTTTCATCTCAGTTCAAGAATTAAATCTTTTCTATTGCAGGTATAGTGAATTACGTGGCGTGGTATAGTCCTTTCAAACCTTGCCGTAATCCCTGTACTTTTATCTTTTTTTACTTAAGTACAAGTAACAACAAACATTCTGAAGATTATAGGTGTGAACAAACATTGACACAGGTTATAAGACATAGATTGTTGATAAACTTATTAAGTAAATTTTCCAATTTAAGCAGTTGGAAAGAAGAAGCCTGGAAAAAATTTAGGGCTTCAACGGGATTCGAACCCGTGACCTCCCCGAATTCTGGTGTAATGCTCTACCAACTGAGCTATGAAGCCACACATTGAGAGCGAGGTCATTTTATTGAGTTCATATCTTCCCGTGCAATGAAATGGTGTAAAGTATATATGAAATAATTCATCTTTGTACTGTGGTTGTAGACGAAAGTGAAGAGTGATCATCGCAGTAAATTTTCCAATTCAAGCAATTGGAAAGAAGAGGCCTGAGAAAAAATTCAGGGCTTCAACGGGATTCGAACCCGTGACCCCCGCGAATTCCGGTGCGATGCTCTACCAACTTTCTATCTTGTGATTGGCTGAGGGCAGGCGAATTTATCGTTATTTTTTTTTTAATTTGAACTGCAGTGCAAATTATTGCTTGCGTGTTCGTATTATCACTCACAATCGAGCAATGGTCTGAACGCTCAAGCATAATTTAAGATAAGGTGTTCTTTGGAGTTACACTCGCTTAACGGTAGGTGCAATGTGGAGAGAATTTTTAAATATCAAAAAGATCTCACAAAAACCTCCATAAATGTTTTTTAGGGGACGCTTTTCAGTCTCAGAACATCAACCATTTTGAGCGCATTGCACCAATCTGTAGCTGTCATTTATTAATCAAGTACATATAAGGCGCAATCATTATCATTATCATTGCCTGTAGCCCTATCTAGGGCAAAGGCTACCAATAAGCACTCTCTAGTCATCACGGTCCTCGGCCAGTTGTTGCAGTTATGTCTACGTGTGGCCATTTCTCCTCATGTCTGCCTCTAGGTCACGGCGCCTCGATTTTCTTGGTCCTCCTTTCTTCCTTTTCCCCGAAGTTTCCAAAGTGAGGGCTTGCCTTGTGATGCTAGATGAGGACTTCCGAACGGTGTGGCCGATCCATTTTCAGCATCTTTGAAATATGTCAACTTCTATAGGCTGCTGTCTCGTTCGTTTCCACAGGTCTTGGTTGCTGATGATGTCTGGCCAGCGTATCTTAAGAAATCTGAGGCAGGGGTTATTAAAAGTCTGGATTCTTTTCACAGTGGCGACGGTCGTTCTCCGAGTTTCGGCTCTACAGCGCAATACAGGCTTCACGAAGGTGTTGAAAACCCTGATTTTATTGCTGGTGCCGAGGAGTGATGATCTTCAGACAATCTTGAGCTGTTGGAAAGCTGCTCTTGGCTTGCCAATGCGAGCTCTTACATCAGCTTCTGTCCCCCAGTGTTATCTGTAAGTGAAGCTCTCCACCTCATCCAGCATAATGGGAGTATCTGTGACTTTGTTGATATTCAAGACTGGATGTTAAGGCCCAAACTTGTCGAGGCGTCAGCAACAGCGCTGGTCTTTTCCTGCATCTGATGTCGTGTGTGCGAAAGAAGGGCCAGGTCGTCAGCATAGTCCAGGTCATCCAGCTGCCTCCAAAGTGTCCACTGGATGCCATTTCGCCCTTGGGCTGTAAATGGCTGTATTACCCAGTCCATCGTCAGAGGAAACAACAGGGGACAGCAGGCATCTTTGCCTCACTCCAGCTCCTACCTCAAAGGCAGCAGTGAGTTGCCGTCTATGGACCACCCTACTGTTTATTTCTTCATACGAGTTTCTGATGATATTGGTTCTCCTCTCTGGTATTCCGTAGTGTCTCAGTAGCTTCCAGAGGGTCTACCGGTCCACGCTGTCAAATGCTTTTTCATAGTCCACGAAGTTGATATAAAGAGATGAATTCCACTCTAGGGACTGCTCCAGAATAATACGCATCGTGGCGATTTAGTCGGCGAAGATCTACTTTTACGGTAACCAGCTTACTCTCCGTGAAGCTGTAGGTCTATGGCATCTTTCATCCTGGTCTTGCTTAGCACTATGAACACAAATGGTGGAACAGAGAATTAACTCTGAAGTGTAATTTAAAGTGCTAATAGACACCTTTCCTGGAATGAACAGCAGTGTTATACCTCTGTAATTGGAGTAGGATCTGAGATCACCTTTTTCGAGGAGCTTGTTGAGGTAATCCCCTCTCCACTCTCTTGGTACCCGCTCCTCTTCCCAGATCTTATTGAAAAGAGGGTAAAGCAGCTCCGCGTTTGTCTTGATGTCCACCTTCAGTGCCTCTGCTGGGATATTGTCAGGTTCCGCAGCCTTGCCATTTCTCAGCTGCTTGATACCATTTGAATCTCCTTTTTTGTGGGTGCACATCACCTGTCAGCTAGCTGAATGTCCGGAGGGTCCATTGGGGTCAGTTTAGGAGCTCCTCAAAATGCTCCACCCATCTTCTCGTCTGCCCCTCTAGATCAGATATCGATCGCCCATTCTTTTCTGCCACCTGCCTCTCTGGCTTGCTATATTTTTCTGATAGGTTCCTTATGGTAGCAAAAAGGTCCCGCGTATTTCCACGATAAGCTGCCTCTTGAGCCTCTGATGCCAGCGACTCCAGATAGCTGCGCGTTTGTCTGCCTTAAGGCTCCTTTTGACACTCCTGTGCACCCCTTTGTACTCCTCTTGTGCCTTAGCTTTTACAGCTCGTATTCGTGTTCAGTTGCGGTTGCGGTTCGTGTTCGGCTGTTAACAGCCGTCTTCTTGGCTTTCCTTTCCTCAATCTTAGTCAGTGTCTCTGTGGAAATCCATCCCTTGCGGTTGGGGTTCCTCGGACCCAGCACTTCATTGTATGTCGATGTGACCAGTCCTTTAACTCTCTGCCACCTTACGTCAATGATTTCCTCCTCCATCAGCTCTTCCAGCGCCTGGAAATTATTTGAGAGTGTGATGCTGAATTTCTCCTGTTTGTTGGAATTGTTCAGAATAAAGGTGATATACCCCAAGCGTTGGTTTGTCCTCTCTGTCCAGTCTCTCCTCAGTTTGAGCTTCAACCGTGCAATCAGGAGACGGTGGTCTGAAGTCATATCTGCCTCTCGCCAGACACGCACATCTTGAAGAATTCTTCAAAATCTCTTCCCGATGCACATTTTATCAATCTGATTCTCTGTCTGCAAGTCTATTGATATCAAAGTCTCTTTGTGTATCCTTTGGTGTTGGAAGAAACTACCTCCTATGACCAGATTGCTTGTGGCACATAGGTCAGCAAATCTCTCATCATTGTCATTCATCTTCCCTAGACATTGCTACCCCATGATGTCCTCGCAGCCCCAGTTATTACTGCCAATCTTGGCATTACAATCTCCCATTATATTGATAATGTTTCGTTCTGGGCGATCCTGGATAATGGTTAACAGTCTGCTGTAGAACTCCTCCTTGTCTTGGTCATCGCTATATGATTCGTTGGGGCGTTGCATTGGATCTTATCCATGTTAATTCTCCTACCCTTTGTGTGGAAGGTTGCTGAGATGATCCGTGGGCCGTGTTCCTCCCATCCAATTAGTGCCCTCTGAGCTGTTCTGGACAGCATCAGAGCCACACTTGGATGTAAGGAGCATTTTATCGTTCATGCCCTGAAACAGCAGCAACTCTCCTGTGATCATCCTCTGACCAGAGCCAGTCCATCGTGATTATCTTATTCCTAAGATTGAAGGCCTCTAGTTCTTCATCTCTGAGGCCACCTGGGCTGTCTTGCAAGTCTCTTACATTGTTCCTACGTTCCACGTTCCGATGGTAGCGGTCGTCCTCAGGGAGATGATGGTCGTCGGCCTGGAAGCTTCCAGCTGGACCTGGCTTTCACTGCCAGGCGTCATTGGCCTTCGTGCTAGAATAATGGAACAGAGAATTAACTCTCAAGTGTAAATTTAAGTGCTAATTTAACCCATGAATAACCCACTGGGCGTTAGCCCTAGTAAAGGAAATCAGGGAACCACCCGAGGTAAAGGAAAAATCTTTTGACCTCGGTGGGAATCGAACCCACGACCTCCGGATTAGATCCACCGTTACGGTTCGATTCCCACCGAGGTCAAAGATTCCACCATTTGTGTTCATAGTGCTAAGCTGCACAACATTCATATATACCCTTACTTCTCTTCGCCGTGATTCACCACCTAAATCGTCCCGACCTGCCCGACCTCGTAGCTCAGTCAGCGTATTAACGATAGATCTAAACCTGTTTAATCGGTTTTCTGTAATACAAATGAGTCACATTTTGTACTTGCTTTGCGCCTTATATCCTCCTTGGTGCTATACCTTGGCGTGGCAGGGAGGCTTGCGTGCCCTGTATCGGCGGGAACCTTGTACTCCTGGTAGGTCTTACCATGCCGGGTAGGTACCCTGGCCCAGCACCCTGGCCCCCCACGTTGGGGGTTGAGCGTGGGGTCAGCACCCCTACCTCATAAAAAATGGCACTGCTACAGAAACGTCAGACGCATACCAAGAGACACTACAACCTGGGGAGTCGACAGACCTCTAGCACGAAGTAAGGGTACATATGTGCCGCTTAGCACTATGAACACAAACGGTGGAACAGAGAATTAACTCTGAAGTGTAAAGTGCTAATAGAACCCATGAATAACCCACAGGGCGTTAGCCCTAGTAAAGGGAATCAGAGAAACACACGAGGTAAAGAAAAAATCTTTTCAATCTGCCGACTGAGCTACGAGGTCGGACAGAGAAAGTCGGAGTCGATTTAGATGGTGAATCGCGGCGAAGAGAAAGTAAGGGTACATATGAATGTTGTGCCGCGTAGCACTATGAACACAAATAATGGAACAGAGAATTAACTCTGAAGTGTAAATTTAAGTGTTAATTTAACCCCGACTTTCTCTGTCCGACCTCATAGCTCAGTCGGCAGAGTAACGGTAGATGTAATCCGAAGGTCGTGGGCTCGATTCCCACCGAGGTCAAAATATTTTTTCTTTCCCTCGGGTGGTTCCCTGATTCCCTTTATTAGGGCTAACGCCCAGTGGGTTATTCATGGGTTCTATTAGCACTTTAAATTACACTTCAGAGTTAATTCTCTGTTCTACCATTTGTGTTCATAGTGCTAAGCGGCACAACATTCATATGTACCCTTACTTCTCTTCGCCGTGATTCACCACCTAAATCGTCCCCGACTTTTTCTGTCCGAATTCGTAGCTCAGTCGGCGTAGTAACGGTAGATTTAATCCGGAGGTCGTGGGTTCGATTCCCACCGAGGTCAAAAGATTTCTTTACCTCGTTTGTTTCCCTGATTCCCTTTATTAGGGCTAACTTTAAACTACACTTCAGAGTTAATTCTCTGTTCCACCATTTGTGTTCATAGTGCTAAGCGGCATAACATTCACATGTACCCTTACTTCGTGCTAGAGGTCTGTCGACTCCCCAGGTTGTAGTGTCTCTTGGTATGCGTCTGACGTTTCTGTAGCAGTGCCAAACAAACAAACAAACGAACGAACTATCAAAATAGCGACGCCATTCATTAAACGTTTTTGAATTCGGAGATATATATATATTAGATACTTGATTTTCGCCGATATCTAAGATTATTTTTTCCTTTTTGATCTTTTCTCTGAACAATTCAGCGAATTTGTTAAGATCATTGACGGAAATGGCACAGAAGTTCTCTACCACCTTGGTTGTGTGTCATTTGCTCCAGAAATTCTGACAGATGCCTCATTTGGTCTTTCAAATAACATCTCCATTCAAGTATATACACAGAGCTATGGCAACAGTGTCAAAATGAAGTATGCCATTTTGAAGGAGGGTCTCGGTTCAGGTATGTTAGCTGTAACTGCTGCCGTCATATTACTGTTACTTTTGGTGATATTCCTGTTGCTGGTTTTACTGCCTCGCTAATTCTACAGGAGCATTTATGGCTTCAACTGCAGATTATTTGTTAGTACCACTTATGTTTTATTTGCTTCAGTGACTCCCAATACGCTGAGTCCGTGCTTGCTTCGGCTCCTAGTAATGCTAATGCTAAAATTGCTGTCAGTGCTACTGCTACTGCTACCATTACTGCAACTGCAACTGCAAACATTACTACATAATAATAATAATGATGATAATAATAATAATAGTAATAATAATAATAATAATTTACCCATTTATATAGCGCATATTTACATATTCTGATCAATAGCGTCCTACAAACACCATTTTAAAATGAAATAAAGTTATAAATTATAAAAATACTTCTTAAAAGATAAGTCTTAAGTCGAGATTGTAAACCGTCAAGTGATGTTGCTTGACAAAGCTCTACAGGTAAGCCATTCCAGAGTTTCGGAGCTGCTGCTGAAAATGATCTGGCTCCTAATGTTGCAAGCATCTTTCTTTCATGTAACTATTGGTTACGTCACACCGTTGCTCCTACTAAGAGAACTGGCTTGACAACTGCTATAATTAAAACAAGATAAGTAAATATTTCTAAATCATCGTGTAACTCTGTTTTTATTTGTGTCAAATATATTCCTAGCCATACCGCTTTTGGGATGGAATGTGACAATTTTTAATGTCACATCAACCAACTTTAACCTTCAGTGGACAAAGCTCCATTCAGTCGTCAACCAATATTCAAACTTTTACATAACTGAAGTCAAAAGCGTCCAAGGCACTGTGCTCACCTTAGAAACTGTTCCCGGAAACAT
>CM042748.1:3783238-3794082 GCA_022496165.2 Catalaphyllia jardinei
CTGTCACATACTGATAATACATGTCACAGATCTCCCTATATCTGGGAATCCTCGAGGCCAAAGGATCCGATGAAGGAGTGCGCCATCATCCAGAACATATCGAACTTCACCTTTTGGTCCAGTTGCATCTGAAGGAAGCTTAGCCCAGATAGCATCTGCCAATGCTGGCTTTTGCAGCTTCAGTAGCATCAATGAAGAATCAAACAGAGATGGTGGATAGCTGCATAGCTCATATTTAAATATGGAACATATGTTATCCAGAGACTGGCTTGCAATAGTAAGACGCTGAAATACCGCCGGATTGACTTGGCACTGAATACCGACGTATGACTTGGCACTGAATGTGATAACTTGGTTACTCCTTGTAAATGAGTATTCTGTAACTTGTTTTTCTGTCATGGAGTCAAAGATGATCTGTCCGACTTCTCTGGCCTTGTCCACATTAACAGAACTCTCGGTAAGAACGCTAGTCATGATGTTTATCAGATCTGTATGAGTTGTGAAAGGATTTCTTTCTGAAAAGCAAGAAGCCGCGTCCGAGTGTCCTTCATGTACTGGGCTTGTCTGGACTTCATCATATCCTTGTTTTGCTCACCTGCACTGTAACTGTGAGCTCTAGCATGGCACGATTCATCTCTGCACGCGCTGGCATAGAGAGCAGCCAAATCACTCGTCTTTCAGTCATTCCACGTGCTCTCAGAGGTTCAGACATGATGATAATCAGGGCCTTCCACCACAGTGGTTGATCAAAAGAAACACTTGGTGTAACACTGTGCCGTCGAGCATGTTCTGAAGCAAATTTCAGTGTTGAGAATATAAGCTAATTTACATGTAGGGTTACTTGAACTCATGTCAATCATTGAGTGAAATGTCACTGAAGGGTGACCGGGTGAATACCACGATGAGAAAGCCGCATCATACCAGACCAAGCTGGTCGAGATAAGCCAAATAATAGCGATGTCTTCCAGACTATGTCAAGATTTGCTGTCGGCTCCCGAGCCTTCTTGATGACTATGTTGTTGCACTTATCTCAATTGCCTGGGTTACGGAGCCCTGGTGTTGTATTTGGATGTGTACTGTTGTGGAAACATCATCTGGATTAACTTTCGCCCTTGGAACAAGATGGTTGTGCTTTGTTCCTGGTGTAAAGGAGGCTATGATCCCCATGCCACGAAATGTGTCATTGCTGTCCAAGGTTCTTATGTTGTGATCAACATTATCAGCAACATACTGGACAAACTCGGAAGTATGGTTGGGTATATCAGTTCGTTGATCAACAGTGGCGTTTTTTCCAAACCTTTGCACTTTTTGATAGCAACAACAGAACCTGTGGCGGCAAAGGGAGTCGATGAGGAAACGTGATGCAAAATGATGATAAAGTTGGATAACCAATCCAACTTGAAGTGGTGTAAGTAGAACTCGCGGTCTTGTCCAATGGAAGCCAACTTCAACCCAACATCTTTGCCGACAAGAATCCCCTCTAACAGAAGCTTAAGAGTCAGGAAAGAAATTAAGACATCTCTCTTCAGTTTCAATTTCAGCCACAGGTGGATAGTTTTCAGTTGAAGATTCTACCAACTTAATGTCATTCTTGATAAATTTGCCAGCAGCTTTGATACTCACATGCTCAATAGGGGGATTCATGCTGACATCATTATTTACATTTTTGCTCATTTCCATACGGCTTTGCTTACAGAAATAAACATGTTAGATCTAAATTGACTCCAGGCAACTAAAGAGCTAGTAAAACTTAATAGATGCTGAAATTCTTAGTCCTTTGTGTGTAATATTGAAGGAGAAATTGTCTTTCAAAAAACTGCAACATTTCTGGGTGGCAAAAGCGCTAATGAGCTCATACATTCTTTGTAAAATTTTGAGTTTTTAAACCCGTGGTGCACAAAAAGTACTCAGTACATCAGGTTCATATTCATTGGCAGAGTTAATCGTACTATGATCTTTCAATATTCAGAACTGATTTATTTGTAGCTCCATCAGAAACTGAATTGCTTATGCTAATGAGGTAAATAGTGTAAACAAGGATTTTCCCTATAGTTTTTTTTATTTTTTTTATTTTTTATTTTTTTTTTATTTTATTTTTTAATTTTCTTTTATTTAGTATTTTTTTTTGACGTTTTTCCAATTTTATTTACAGGACGATAACTTACATTACTTACAGTACTAATATTTTACTTACATTTACATTTACTTACATTTTACTTGCTACTTGCGGAGGTCATGGGTTCGAATCCCGTTGAAGCCCTGATTTTTTTTTTTTCAGGCTTCTTCTTTCCAATTGCTTAAATTGGAAAATTTACTGCGAGGATCACACTTCACTTGCATCTATAACCGCAGTTCAAATATGAATTATTTCATATACACTTTACATCATTTCACTCCTTACGGGAGATATGAACTCAATAAATTGACCTTGCTCCCAATGTGTGGCTTCATAGCTCAATTGGTAGAGCATCGCACCGGTATCGCGGAGGTCATGGGTTCGAATCCCGTTGAAGCCCTGATTTTTTTTCAGGCTTCTTCTTTCCAATTGCTTAAATTGGAAAATTTACTGCGAGGATCACACTTCACTTGCAGCTATAACCGCAGTTCAAATATGAATTATTTCATATACACTTTACATCAGAGAGAGAATTATTATGGCGATTTCAGAAATCGGGCATGTTTCACATTCTCCCTTGATAATAATGGTCATATTCTGATGTTGAGAGAAATAATTTTTACTTGATAAGAAACCCTTTGAAGTCCAATATCACTGCCGTATTTGTAGGATGAACAAACATCCATAGAGCAATTGAGCCATCCCTTCATGCGAGATGGCAAGAACTCTTTCTCGTTTATTTATGACAAATTCGGACGGAAACTCGTCAGCTGATATGTTGGAGAGAAGCACGTCGGATTGGATAAGAAGAGGCAAGCCAGCCAGAAAGAACATGTACTATCATTACAGCGCCATTGCCAACTCTCGACTCCATCTTTTCCGGGCTTGATCCCAGATAGCCGTAGCTTCAATTTTCCGCCAACTTTCGCATGTTCGCTCGTTGCTGTATTTTCATTTTTGGTTCGCTTTCGCTTCTTCGAACTGATACACGGACATTTCCATGCTTTAGGTTAATTCATACCTAAAATAATTACACCAAGGAAGATTCTTGCATGGTGGCTGATCAACTGAGTACGCAGCCAGTTCTTCAAATCTGTATAATCCCGCGAAAGTCGTCTCGGTTGATTGCATAACATCATAGAGAGGTCAATCAAGGGGTAAACTTTTACTTCCGGCCCAAACGTGAAACCGCGATTTCTCCGCCAAAATTTAGCCTTTTTCAATACTTCTGTTTTTCAAAAATTAAATATCACACCTCGACCAATATTTCGACCCAAAAATCCAGATTTCAAGAAAATTATCGATCTGAAGGTATACTGTAACCTTAAACCTATAAAACGTATGACCTATTACCTTACCTTATTAGACGTTTTGTTCAGTCCGTAGCCCCAAGACAAATACCTACAGAAAGAATTTAGTTGGCGTGTAGATTTGCTTGCTCTCGGGGTCATTCATACATGCGAATGGCCGTTGAGAAACACGATCCGCCCGTCTTCAGCTACAAATTTCAAGGAATATTTAATTCCACTGTATTTAGTGACCTAATCGAGCATACTGAAAGTAGAATGATAATTTTTACGAATGGACCGCTGCAAAGTTTAAGACTTTTTTTTTGGTAAATTTTGGACACGGTCGGTAAGGAGGCGGAGACGATTGACGTCCACCAAAACTTTGTTTTGTCAAGTCGCTTTTGCGCTGAAGGTCGCGTGTGAAATTTTCACAAATTGTTACATCTGACTCGTGACGTCACCGGACAACATTATCTCCCAGTGCTTTCAGACGTCTCTCTCCCCGAGTTAGCGAGAGGAGGCGACGGATAAAAAGAAGGGGCAGGAGAAGAAGAAATATAGAGTGGAAAAAAAAATCTGATAGTCTCTTATAGTTTTATCCCCTAATTCGAATCTAGCGAGGTATAATAATTTAAAAAGCCAAATTTATAAAACAATTAAACAATACACACTTTTTTGTGTCTGATATGGACTCAACAACTCCAAGTAACTGAAATATTTGTTTAATTCTTCTTTCAGATTAGGAGCCCACTATAGAAAAAATGGAAGTGTTGGAACAGAACAAGATATTGAAGTTGCACAAATCATCGTGCATGAGAATTACAATACTCCTCTTGATTACAGCAATGATATCGCCTTACTCAATCTTGCGAGTCCTGCTGAACTAGGAAAAGGTGTCGGGCTTGTTTGTTTGCCAGACATTGGTCATCAACTTCCCTTTGACAACCCTAACATAAGGTGCTGGATAACTGGTTGGGGACATTTATCATTTTGGGGCTCCTCCCCAAACACACTGATGCAAGCATCTTTGCCATTAGTGTCAAAACCACGATGCGAGAATGCCTATCCTGGCGAAATCGACGATTCCATGCTCTGTGCTGGTCTAGACAAAGGAGGTATTGATACTTGTCAGGGTGATAGTGGTGGACCCCTGGTGTGCCAGTTTAACGGTACGTGGTACCTTGAGGGAGTCACCAGCTTTGGTGATGGATGTGCCCAACCCGGGAAGTATGGGATATATGCTAAAGTTCGAGCCTTGAGATCGTGGCTATCAACAAATATTTACACGGTTGTTCCACCTAGTGCATCACCACAAAACCAGACATTACCACAATCGTCTTCTCAATCAGGTGACCGTAATATCAAATATTTATTTTAACCGCGCGACCATAGGTCGCGTATCATTCTTACTTCGTTCGTGTTTTTTCTTCGTGTCGGTGGCCACAATCAATCCTCCACTCGGCTCGACTCCATTTCACTCGTTTCCTTCTACTCCTCGAACAAACATTGAACCACGCAACATGTTTTATTATACAGTGGAACTATTATGCGAACATGAGCAAGAAAAGCCAGGTCCTTTCGTTGTGACAGCTGTGAGGATTTGGAAAGATCTGTACTGCAGGATATTAATGGCCCGATTTATACTGGAGACGGATCATCCGTCCAGACAAATTATCCGTCGAGAAGGATCATCCATCTAGTATAACTACGGGAAGGACGGAGACGAACTATCGGTGTGTCGTGTGACATCGTCTCGTGTTTATACCGTGTTTACAGTTTATTGAAAACAGCAGCTGGCTACTTGCAAGGAGGTGCAGTTTTCGTGGATAGGTCGTCTTCTTCCCGCATTTATACACAGCGACGGATCATCTGTCTTGACGAGTTATCCACGATGATTCCTCTGACAAGACGGACTATCACGATAGCTCGTCTTGCTGGATGATCCGTCTGCTTGCCCGTATTTTCATGCACAGACGGATTATCAGACGAGCTACCGTTCTTTGCCCAAGCTCGTCCTCGACGGATGATCCTTCTTTAGTATAAATCGGGCCAATGTGTGGACATTTTCCCGATATGAACATATGACTATTCCAACGTAGAAACGTATGCTCGTTTCCAGAGTGAATTGGTTTTGGTGTTATATAAGAATTTTGAGTGTTGTCGTGGAAATAAAATGTTTGATATTCCTTTTAAAACGTGTTTTTATGACGTCTTTGTTATAGATTCTGACAGTAACTAATTTCAACGGTTATGAATGGGTTTTGTGTTCTTGTATACGGTGGCTGCGCCCGTAGTACGAGAGGCAGTCAAAACGGAACTGTGGATGACCCATAACTGTCGATAGAGTACACCATAATTGGGTAGGCGCTCTGAGAGACCGAAGGCAAAAACCCATACAAAATTGACTCAAGTACTCTCTCCGGGAGAATTACCCTTGTTGCAAGCACTGAAAATACGTAAAAAGCTAACCTAACTATTCATGTCCTTGTAACAAGTCTTTTTAGTTGGCAATACGTATTCACCTTGCTAGTATTCCCTAGCTTTGCATCCAGGTAACAAAATGGTCACAAATTATAATTTGGTGGCCTTCAAGCACGACAATGCATTTGCTATCACGCAAGTTAAGTACAACAGTAAATATCCATGTAACCATTGCAGGATGGTGTAATTTCGACCACGGTTTGTGTTCTGGATGGAATCAATCGTCCTCGGATGATTTTGATTGGACACTGGGCTCTGGCTCGACGCCTTCCTCTTCTACAGGTCCAACCCACGGTCAGGGGGGTTCAGGTTGTACTAGGTTCTTTTTCTCTTTTCATAAAAATACCTTACACAGTGTAAAACGTAAAACGTAAGGTGACGTTGTACCAATATGGAGACATGTTTTAAATTGTCAATAAATTATCTATAAATAATCCGATCGACAGCTACAGTTGTGGTTTGATAGTTATATTTCACACAGAGGTACTCACTGCCAAATTTCAGATCTATAGTCTTGGCATTTAATGAGCACTTTGCACATCGAAGCCGTATTACTCTGTTATTGTTGCTTTGAACCAAACTCAAATATGTGATTTTACACTGGTGATAAAGGAATGCTTGCCATTAAGCATCATATCAAAGACGAAATATCTAATCAATCAATCAATCAATCAATCAATTAATCAATCAATTAATCAGTCAATCAATTAATCAATCTATTAATCAATCAATCCATTAATCAATCAGCCAATCAATCAATCAATCAACTCAATAACCAATTAGTTAATCAATGCATTTATTTTAAATCTTGCTTCTATAGTTTTGTATTGATCTTTTTCTACAGGAAAATATATGTACATCGAGGCATCTTCCCCGAGGAAGCCTGGTGAAATTGCAAAACTGGAGGTTACAGTTCCAAATAATGGAAATCAGTCGTGTCTTTCATTTTACTATCACATGTACGGGGCGTCGACCGGAACTCTCAATGTGTACAGTGAAAATATCAAAGTTTTTACCGCGACCGGAAACCAGGGAAATAATTGGCTCATAATGGAAAAGAACCTATATTTGCATGGAGCGGTAGGTAAAATACTGCTTTGAGGACATACATGTGTTAACGTTAGCTGGCAGTTATCAATCTCGGAAATTAATTCAAGAAATTGATGCAAACTCTGCGTGGAATGATTGACTTCTCCACTAAGAGTAAGAATATGCACTGTGCACATGTATCAGTATCGTGAGAGGATGAACGCCTTGTTAGGTAATCATTGAAAGAGAAGAATGATCATCGCAGTAAATTTTCCAATTTAAGCAATTGGAAAGAAGAAGCCTGAAAAAAGCAGGGCTTTAACGGGATTCAAACCCGTGACCTCCGCGATACCGATACGAAGCTCTACCAACTAATTTATGAAGTCACACATTGGGAGCGAGGTCAATTTATTGAGTTCATATCTCCCGTGAGGAGTGAAATGATGTGAAGTATATATGAAATAATTCATATTTGAACTGCATGCGGTTGTAGATGGAACTGGAGAATGATCACCGCAGTAAAATTTTCTATTTAAGCAATTAGAAAGAAGAAGCCTAAAAAAAATCAGGGCTTCAACGGGATTCGAACCCGTGACCTCCGCGATACCGGTGCGGCCTATGTCCCTTTCGTAAACGGTCGATGCCATTTTCGCCACACTTAGAAATTTTTTCTAACAGTAAACTAAATTAAAGAAAAAGGAAAATTTGCAAGTACCACCTAGTATCCAGAATCCAGAACCTCTGCTTCTTGACCGATCCCTCTTATAACACCACACTACCAGGTTGATCTGCCAAATCTCCCCAAAATTTAATTATGAAAAGTGACATTCTTAAACATTAATAATACAGTTGTCCCAAACATCAAATAAGAGCTAACCGCAAGCAAACCAGTGTAAATATGAACAATTAAGCATTTAGTGAGTGCATTTTACTCCATCAACAAATTATACCAGTTTCTTCTTTTCCAGGCCTAAACTAAAGCAGATATGGCATCTTTCATTCTGAAAGGCTTGGTTACCAATGATGGCATCGACCGTTTGAGAGCGGCATCGACCGTTTACAAAAGGGAAATGCGCATCGGTGCGATACACTACCAACAGAGCTACGAAGCCACACATTTGGAGCGTGGTCAATTTATTGACTTCATATCTCCCGTGAGGAGTGGAATGATGTGAAGTATATATGAAATAATTCATATTTGAACTGCGGTTGTAGATGAAAGTAAAGAATGATCATCACAGTAAAGCCTGAAAATAAAATTCGTATTCGAACCCGTGACCTTCGCGATACCGGTGCGATGCTCTACCAACTGAGCTATGCAGCCACACATTGGAAGCCAGGTTAATTTATAAGGGAGATATGAACTCAATAAATTGACCTCCCTCTCAATGTGTGACTTCAATAGCTCAGTTGGTAGAACATCGCACCGGTATCGCGGAGGTCACGGGTTCGGATCTCGTTGATGCCCTGAGTTTTTTCAGGCTTCTTCTTCTTCTTTCCATTTGCTTAAATTGGAAAATTTACTGCGATGATCACTCTTCACTTTCATCTGCAACCGCAGTTCAAATATGAATTATTTCATATATACTTTACATCATATATACTTCACATCATAGGATATCACTCTCAGTTTATTTTTAGATTGCTTGCATTTTACTCTCGTGAGCAACCCAAGCGGCTTAATGCGCATCCTCCACCTAAACATGCCCAAACGCCTAGGCAACTTACGTGGAACATTATCCGTCGGAAAACTGGGTACCATGTGTAAAAATAACTCCAGCGCGATTACCTTGAGATTTTACCAAGTGATAAAATTTGTTTGCAGGTCACATTTGAAGGTATAATTGGAAGTTCTTACACGGGTGATGTTGCCATTGATGAAGTGAAAATTACGGAAGGGAGCTGTCCAGGTCAATATAAAGATAGAGTATTAAATGAAAAGTAATGTATAAAAGCAATTACTATGATTTCCGAAAGTCAGATTCAACGCATTTACTTTCCAAAGTAATAATATACAAGCAACAATTTTTCTTTTTCGGATTGGTTAAGAACATGTCAATTAATCCCAAATCAGTGCAAAAAAGTGAAATCAGTGCAAAAAAAAAGTGTAATTGAGTGCAAAAAAGCGTAACTGAGTTCAAAAAAGTGTAATTGAGTGCAAAACGGTAAAATTGAAAATGACTGACAGCTCCTACTTTGAGACTGGACTAACAAAATGGCGGACAAAAATTAAACGAAGATTGAAACTATTTACCTACATTTCAATACAATTACCTCAAAACGAAGCAAAGTGCAAAGCTCAACAACAATTACTAAACTGGCAATAGCGAAGTAAATATACAGTAAAGGCGTGAGGACAAAAGCATAAACTTGAGTTTGTCTATGAGTGAATTGAAATATGCCGGAATTGAAATATCACGACGGCATTACAAAATACCAGTTGAAATAGTAAATTTTAAAATTCTTCAGTACCACGAATAAAAGGACTCAACAAGACGTCCTAAGAACCTGCAACATGTTACCTTCAGTACTTTTGAAGACAAAAAGTGCAAGAATTCTACTTTTGTGAAAGAACTGAAACGGCGGGCTTAGAGACTATGAAGGTCGTCCCCTAACAAAACGGGGTAAACCCTTCAAGAGGCAAGTCTGACCTGTACAATATCCAGTGAAGAAGCTGAAGTCGGGCAGCAACCAGGAGATGTCCTTCAGAGCTAGGAAATTCCGTTTCTTGGTAGATTTTAGCTTCGCTTTTCGGTGTTTTGGTCAAAGTAACTTGTACCATGTTCAATAGTTTTTTTGCACACAGTTTCTCAACCACTCGAAAAACATTTGGCGTGAAAGCCGCCTCAAAACCACAGGGACTGTTTCCTTTGCTTTGTGGTCAATTTCTTCAATTTAACTGTTAATAAAGGCTGCTTTTCACAGTTAACAGAAACTGCTCAGTTTTCATACATGACTTCAGTGGCGAGAGTGAATGATGGTTTACGCTTGAATTCACATGTCAAATTTTCATCCAATAAAGTTGTCACATAAAATACTGAAGCGTGATAGAAATTGTCACTTGTATGTTATCAACAAGTAATCAAATGATTTTTCTCGTGTAATTTGGAATAAATAAGCACTCGTAAATTTTTCAAAGACCACAGATCTTTGAAAAATTTACCAAATCGGGGGAAAACCCATATTTGGAAGTGTTTTCTAGATTTGGCCTGTGGCGCGATTAAAAACATTTCAATTAATCCCAAATCAGTGGAATTTCACCAGTATCACGCTATACCACATTCGATTTCTTTTTTATCACAATATCAAAGATAACGAAAGAAATCTTTGCCAAGATTTGTTGACAATTGAAAACAGCAACACGGACTTGAAAGTGCACGCCCTGCATTATGCAAATGAGCTATTTGAACGCGTCTGTCTTTCTTTCAAAAACTTTTGCAAACTCGCTAAATATGCCGAAACAATACGAAAAAAAATGTTTGGGAATAGAGTAATGGCGCTTTCTCGTTGTTGATGCGATAAAAGTACAGACTACGATAAACCATGGCCATATTTCGATAGGTACGTTTTTACCACAATATCCACGTCAAAGAAATTGCGCGAGCGCCAGCTGAAAAAGGCACTGCGCGACACATTGACGCGAGCGGCGTCGTTGGGACCTAGTAATTCTTAATTGGTTCGTTCTGAACGTGCGTTTTCCTGGACTCTTCTTTCGCCCGCCCGGGTTCAGCCCCTATATGGGGTGGAAAGAAAGGCGAGTTCAGGGACTGGACTAAGTTTCTAGCTGCCCCATCTATAAACTGCGTCTTCTTTGATCGTCTTGAGTTTCCTGAATTTTTCACAAGTCGACAAACAGGAGTCTAATGAAAAGCACACATATTAAAACCCACTCCAGCTATTGTAAAATATCCCACCTTCTCTCTGGCTCC
>CM042748.1:3803210-3835398 GCA_022496165.2 Catalaphyllia jardinei
AAATGTAAAGATGACTACAACACAATACAAATCTAATAACAGTCTAACGCCTGAGTTTAAATGAACTTCTTTCGATAAAAAGGAATAATTTGGATAAACTCATTTAAACATTCCGACCAAGGCTGAAGTAAGGTCTCTGATCCAAATTTCGAAATTTCCAAGATCCGAACATAAGACAGGCACAATCCGGAATCCGCGTCAAAAATTACAGCTGATCCACGATCCACTGTATTTTCAAAATCCGCTCATCTGCTCAATTTGAAGCAAAAATTTACAATCTGTGCGATTTTTAAGGCCAAATGCGTCAAACTGAAAACCTATTCACCCTGTTCCCCCCACCCCTTCTTGAGGTTTTAATCCGAAGGTTAAGTTTAAGTAAGATAATAGTGCAAAAACGCAACGGCAAGAGAATGAGGAGATGTAACGCCGTTGAAAACATTCATGAAGTTATCGGTCCGAGAGACCGAGTTATCCTCGTCTGAGAGACAGAGACAATAATAAAGAATTAAAGTAACGATTCTTAACCCCTACTTCTTATCCGATCACCAAGGCAAGTAATAATTTTCATTTTCATTCCTCTCATTTTTACGCTCTTTATTTTCCCAGCAAATATCAGTGATTTTTTCTCTCTTTGTTACCTTTTCTCATCTTAGAAATTTAAAACAAAAAAAATGCACCCCGTCTCGTCCGCTCAACAAAGTTAAGCCCTGTTGGTTGGGGCTCGTACAAGGATGGGTGAACAAATACGAATACGCCGTGTTGTATTCACTTTTTTTTTCCCCTTACCTTTTGAAGGCGATATTAAAGACTACAGAACTCCCGGCCTTGTGTGGTGTCGTTTCTTTTATTTCTCAACCATTTGTTCCTCATTTCGCCATGTCCGCATTCACGAGTATTTATTCACAACATCGTATAAATAAACAGCGGAACACGCCGTTCGAATTCTTCTCAATTCTCTTGACTTTTGATCGTCTAAAACAATAACTTCGATCTTATTGCTGTCTGTAGCTCTACTGAAACCTTGCCGTGACCACCACAATTCACGCTATGACATTCTGCACCAAATTCCGCCATGTTTGGTTTGAACTGCGTCCCCCCAAATAATCCCACAAGCGCTTGCAGGCTATCACTCTTTTCCAAAGTGAGCTATTCCATGTGTCGTACGCTGCATTGGTGACGCATGTGCTGTAGAGGCCAGACGGCGATTTGTGACTGAACTAGGAAAAAAATAATAAAAAAAAGGAAAGTCAAAATTTAAACCCAGGCCTCACTGCCTGGGTAAATAGTTGTCGAGGGGCGCAGCCCGAGTAAGCCATCACGCATAGAAATCGAGAGCGAATAATCTAATTGTTTTAGTATAAATCTACTAGTCTTTCAAAACTTTATCTAAACCCTCTTAAAAAACGCCTCAAAACGACAAGAAGCACCGTAAGTATTTAAGGGCACACTGCTACGCTACTCACTATCTATCACAGAATAGAAAGTAAGTAGCGTAGCCAATCAGAAAACGGCATTCGTGATAGAATGTTAGTAGATTTATACTAAAACTCGATAGAAACACTATACATGTTTGCAAATCTTACTATTTAGATCATGAATATCCTTGAAAGTATAATGTTCTAGACGGGCCAATTGTTAGCACCTTAATTATACACATGAAAAAAATACTTGGCTGAGAGCAGTGCAAAAAGTGTAACACTAGTGCAAAAAGTGTAACACCGGTGCAAATGACACATCGTAATTCTGGATTATGATTTGCAGAAAGACAATGAGAAATTTTGTTGGCCAATGATCTCATATAAAGCAATGACAAAAATTTTGAACAGAAACTCAGAAAAAAGTTTTCTTGAATGCGAAAAAAACTGAAATTGCACTCGCCGAGGCGGCTCGTGCAATTTCAGTTTTTTGAAAAAGTCACTCGTGCAAATTAATTCCAAATTGAACTCGAAACTGTATGATTACCTATACAAATTGCATATGCCGCCTAAAGTAGAGCTTACGCTCTTTCCTTCTTTCCTCTTCTCAAGGGCCAATTCGATCAAATTTTCCGAAGTTTATTTTTGTGGATTTTTCGAAAGTTTATGTAGCGGTTACGTACCAGGCCAAACTGTTTTTCAACTCGAGTACTGGAAGTCCGTTTTTTCTAACGGTATTTCTCGTAGTTTTGTGTCCGCCATTAATCGGCCATGTTCCTACCGTGCAGTAGGAGGCATGGGCCTGGTGACGTTATACTCGTAGCGAAAAGGTTCGCATCATAAATGAGATCTACTAAATCGCATGTTTCTTGTCTTTTTTTTTTACCAGTAATAGGTGAATGTAGAGTTAAAAAAATGCTGGAGAAAAGATATGTTGTGGATGGTTGCAGTAATATTGCTGATCTCAATACCGGAGTCTCTTTGGACAATACTTCCGTACTAAAGGAAAGTGCGCATTACTTTGGGCGTCCTATATAAATGCCTCGATATAAACGGAAACTCCAGCTAGGGTCGATTCTAAAACTATGGAAAGATAGCGGAGAAGAAAAACACGATTTCAGGAAATCCGGTGGGAAATCCAAGCGAGAGTGTAACTAATGTGCGAGCCTGCGAGCCGGCGCCGGAGCCGCGAGCCTTTTTTTGCGAGCCACTGCGTTTTTTTCGTTTTTTCTTTTTTTTCCAGTTTTTAATTCAACCTTTAAGTCTTACTCGGTATCAAAATGCTACACTTGGCTGCAGAAACAAAAGTTTCCGTTATGCCAATGCAAAGATTCCTGACATTTTGGTCGGTTTCTTCCGACAAGAATATTCGAGATACCGTCTGGAGGTGGTCAAGTTATTTTTACTAACTGTTCCACTTTTGACAAACCGGTTCGTCATTGCCGTACTTCTCCTCAGTTATGTTAATAATTCGGAAAAGGAATAAATAACTCTTGGTTAGTTCGGTTCCATTTTCCTTCGGCGGTCGAGCCCACATGTAATAAATACCATATTAGGGCATTATGCCCATTGTTAGATCTTTTTGGCGGGAATCTTTCGGGGCTCGGAAAAAGAGGTTCGCGGCTCGCGGCTCGAGGCTCGGGCTCGCAGGCTCGCAAAAGAGCCTCCCCTCCCCCCGCCCAAGCGAACCAAGTCGAAATCGTAAACAACAAGTAAGCCATTTAAAGATAGAACAGAAAAAAAATTAAAATTGAATACTGCCTATAATCGAAATAAAACAGATAATGTATTGGGAAAATATAAATACTAAACAGAGAGAAAGGAAGATTTACAGTCGTACGATTTATGTTCACGAGTTGAGTTGTATGACAAAAGAAATCAGCAATTTTCTAATCTTTTGCAGAGCATTTTCAAGGGTGTAATTTGTTTATCTTTTTGAAATTCTCTCGTGCATAATTACGTACAATGAAAAGGCTAAGAAGCGAAAATGATTCAAAGTCAGTTAAATATGCTTTTTTAATCGAAGTCCGAAGAAACTGGTAACATAAGAAAATAAATCTGCGAAGTTGTATTGGCGTGGAGCATCATCTAAGGCACCAGCAGAGACAATTAAGCACTAGTACAATTACATGAATTACAAATACAAATCAAATCAAGCCATCTTAAGAATCTCCGTCTAAAGGGACGTCTAATTATAAGCAATGTTCCCTACAAGGTCGTCACAAAGTCTTAAAGCAGGCGGCTCTATGTGTAGGCAGCTGATTTTGCAATATGTTGTTAAAGAATCAGCTACATGTGAAAAGCTCAGCAGACATATGCCATAACAAAGTAGACGGTGAGTTTTTGCTACTTTTAACAACCCTGTCACCAGTATATAAATTCACAAGATCAACTGATATAGCAAGTTGAAAATGTCAACATTTGTAGGATGTTCACTTGTTCACTTTTGGACTAGTGGGAGGAGTACAACAACAACAACAACAACAACAGCGGCATTTTTATTTGTACTCAGCTGGAAATTAAATGAACAAAAATAAGCTAAAATAAAATGAGTACATGGTTGCCCGAAATTACCCAAAAATCAATGTATGGGTTCAATAGCCATATGTGCTATGACATTTGGTAAACTCCTGTGTCAGGTATTCACAAAAGATTAATTTTCTAACACAGGGTTCATTCCTTTTTCCAGACACAAATTTCCAGGACTTTTCCAGGACTCGGATTGCTTTTTTAAGGGTTCTAAAATTCAAATTAACCCCTACACCGTGGCCCAAGATCTCAGCGTTAATTCTCCTTATTACCCTAGAATTCCGAAAGCAACGGCCCCCGATACATTCGAATTTTGCCGGCAAAAGGGGCCGCTACTTACGGGTAGCCGTTACTTTCGGGTAGCCGTTATTTTCGGACAGGTAAAAAGCGTTTGTAACTCGGAATGGTCCCAGACAAAGAGGGCACGTACTATGAAATTAAAAAAAAAATTTAGTTTGTAACGTAACCAGACGAACAAACAGTAAACAAAACAGACTACCTTAGCGGTACGCTAAAACTGTACAGTACATTTTGACTCTAAACTGACAAATTAATTTTAAATAAAGTTTTGCAGCGTTCATAAGTTTCACTAACAGATTAAATCATGCACAACCGACCCTTTTAACGTTCTTCAGTCAAGCATGTGCATGTGCTCTAAGATAACTAAGAATTTTTACAAGTTCTAGTTTTCTAATATGTATATAATGAAAGATAATCACGGTTTCATGACAAACTTTGGTGTTTTTCTTGTTTGAGTTACTTCCCAAAGAAGAGATATTATTTGTATTTCTCTCGTTCCAGTTGAAAATATTACGTTAAATAAGGTCACGGTACTCGATCGCTTTTTAAGCCGACGAAAAGTAATATGCTTGAAATGAAAATTAAATACAACAGTTTAACAGTATTTTGTTACCGTTTTGGGGTATTTTTTTAAAATGCCGTTAATTTCGGGGGGCCGTTACTTTCGGAATTCTACGGTATATCTCTACGGTACGCGCGCTGTGATTGGTCAGTTTAGCGGGCCGTACTCTCCCGCACGGCCCGCTAAAATTTAAAGTTGTTTGTCTGTTGTGTGGTTTATGGCCAAAATTTCTTAACTATTTAGCAAGTAAAGGTTTAAAACTTTCTCTTACTCTAAATTGTGTGCTAAAGCGTAGTAACGACATAAAAAAGATTTTAAATTGCCTCGTTTTGCTTTCGACCTGCTTCAGAAATTTGAAGCCGTTCCTCATGGATAAAAATCGTTCCCGAACTCGTCAGACACACAATTGAGATATAATAAATATCTCACTAACCTCGTCTTCTCGGTCCGTACTGTAAGTTACGGATCCTAGTTTTTTCCCCTACGTTTTATGGCCCGCGCCCTTCGTGCTTGGGCCATAAATCGAAGGGGAAAAAACTCGGTCCGTAACTTACGGTACGGACCTCGAGCTCGGTTAGTGAGAGGTATTTACTGCCTTTCATACACTTCATATATTGTAGCTGAGATTAACAGATTTCCAGAACTTTCTAGGACCAGTGGCCTTATCCAGGACTTTCCAGTCCTGGAGATGCCATAATAAAATTCCAGGACTTTCCAAGACCCGTATGAACCCTGCTAACAGTGATAAAGTTACTTTTTCTTGATATTGTGGAAATGGGTAATGAGAATGAGAATGTTATTTAAACACTTATTTTAAGTTAAAATTACTCTACAAGCATCTTCTCACTTTTTTTGTAGTTAAGTACTAATAATATTGTGTACCATCACACTGATGATTGAATGGGGGCAAACATCAAAACCCCCAAAATCCCTAGGGCTTCAAAGAAAGTCCAAAAAAATTCCCGGACCAAAATTTAACCGTCCAAAAATCTCATGCCAAATTTCCAAGCCATAAAAATTTCCAAAAAGCATTAAATAATATAACACAAAAATAAGAAACAATGGTAATGGAATGTTTTTGTTTTTCCATTCCAAATGTGATAGTCATGGTAACAACACATAGAGACACCCAAGAACATAAACACCCCTACAAAGTTATTTACCCAAAGTTATTTACCATGGCCATGATCACAGCATAAAATATATTTTAATATCATTCTTGGGTAGTTACCCAGGATGAATTGGTGAAAAAAATGTCTGCACATATGACTGTGCAGGTTAATTAACATTAACTAAAAAACAAAGCTCATGAATGCTTCTGCTACTGAAGAGTGATGCAAGATGGCCTGAATCCCCACCTAAATCAAGCTTCGCTGCTCGCGCCCTCTGCCCAAACGGGAAAGCCTGCTCGCAAGCTAAGTTACCCATCTTTTGTTCAACCTGGCCCTTTCTTGTCTACGTCAAATTGGTCTGAGAAGACTGGTGAATAGCAGTATTCTTGGTTTTCATGTGACGTAATCATATTCCAAAATTAAAAATTATGTTTTCCTTCTGGGGTTTTAGTTTTATCAGATAACAGACCCTATAGGTACTTGATGTTTCACAGTGTTTTAGCTCGACAAGGCTCTTCTTTTTGTAATAGAGCACGTTTTGAATTTCCAAACTTTTGCGTTGCGTGACATAAAAATGGCGGCCCGAGAAGGCTGTCGCGTAGGTCAAAAGATGAGTTACCGCTTTAGTTTTTGCTAACTAAACAGTGCTTGCACTAGAAGTAGCATTTATTTCAATGTTTCAGATCTCTAGAGCAATAATTTCTCGTTTCAATAGCAAAACTCAGTGTCAGATGTTTTTGTTACTTTACGGCCGCCATGTTTGTGTCCCTCCAAAGGACACAAACATGGCGTTTCCATACAAAGCTCTATAAATTTGAGTAACACCCTTGTGCAAATAACACGCGAATGAAAAACAGCAGAGACCTGATTCTTGGCGAGGATGTTTATGTATTAATCATCTATCGTACCCCAGACTCTTGACTTTATTAAAATGGTTACGACTTTTAGGATTGATCACATGACTGGTGAAAACCGAGAATAGCAACTAGTTATTGCGGTGAGTTTCTGGCAGTCTTTTAGCATCTTTTAGCACCCAGGGTTCGGATCCGTTCACAAGCGAGAAGCAGACAAAAATAAGTGTGCAACATTTCTAAAAATTGTTTTAACGATGGCCGGCAAGGGTATGTAGTGGTACAGTAACGGTGTGGAAATAGTGTTGATAGTGTGTCGTATCTGTCGGGAAAACAAATTTATTATAGCCAGTTAGCCTTTAGACATCGAAAGTGGAGGACACGACCGTCAATGTACAGGAGGCCGCCGCTGACAGACACCTTGTTCTCTATGACAATTTCTTTCTTGTTGAGCATCTACTGGACAAAGAGGCCAAATTTATACATCCTGTAAATTGCAGATCACTTATTTATTAACAAAATGATAATAGCCAGCCGGCTGCTTTTAAGCACTCAGGGTGCTTGGAATCATATTACGACGCACTTTATTTAGGGCCTGTTTACATAGAGGGAGGGTGCCCCGGCTAACCTGGCTACCCGGTTAAATGAGTTACCCTGTGAGGGCTAACTGCTCATACGTTTCTTTAGGAAACGGATTGAAGCGTTTACATGCTACACAGGGTAGCCCGCCTACCCAGGGCACCCTGTATACCTGCCCGGGGCACCCGTTAGGCGGGATAGCTTTTTACCACGCAAACAGTTCGTGCCGAGCTATCCCGGCTAATCGACGTGAGATAGGCCGCGAAAACATGGCGACGCGAGGTGAATTTTTTCGTAGTTACCACATTAGCAAGTGTTATCTGCCGAACAAAATGAAAGTCAATCGGAAGAGATCAATGTAATAGACGAGTCTCAGACAGAGAACATGCCCGTGTCTGTGCGGGAAGCTGAAATAAGAAGAAAAAAAGTTTCTTTGGTCGGCCATTTTTGTTTGTTGTGCTTAGTGGCCGCTCAAAAGATAATTAACGCAGCCCACTCAGTGCTCTGGTTAGGTGAGGTAAAGGCGGGCTATGTATGTATCAACCTTTCTAGCTGGGTAGCCCGGTTAGTCGGGGCACCCTCCCTCCATGTAAACAGGCCCGTAGATTCTCATAATTATCGCCCTAACTAGAAATATCGGTTGCACAAATTTCAACAGACAGGGAAATTTTGTTTGAGGACTTTTTTACTTGTTCTCTTATTTTTAAGGGCAAAAGTTCTGCACAGTAATTTTTCACGTATTTGAAGAACTTGTTTTTTTTTTAGTGGACTCAGGGTTCTGGTTTTCGGTTGCTTTCCGGTTCTGGATTCCGGATTTTAGGGTTGCCCGACGACAGGCAGGTGCTCCCCGCCCAAACAACAAATGCGAATGAACATGAACCGCCAAACAAACGCAAAGCAAACGAGAGCCCGAATCCAACCCAAATCGAACAAACAGACGGCTGATAGTGGAGAAAACACCTATGCTACAAGACGGAAAAAGAGGTCTGATCGCAGATTTACAGAGTAATATGTCAAAACACAGTACTCCACTGTACACACGGATATCATATCTGGCCTCCTCGCCGACATGATATCCAACACAATTTCACAATTTTATCGTTGTGCCAACGATTGAATACCGAAGAAGCTAAATCAAGGTTCTACATACCACCCAAGATATCACAGTTTCCATCGAATCAACTTTATTTGAAAACATTCCAGCTGTTCTTCTTCATAGACTCGCTGAAGCGATCGGTTTGGGCAACCTCGTGTCTGTTCAGTGTTGACAACCTCGTTCCCAGGGTCCTCCCTCTACCTCGAGAAAGTACCCTGGCTACGGCTGGTCACGTGTCTGCTAGATTTTTTGCAGATTCCAGAGATGTGATTGAAGGGAGGGGCTGGAAAAATATAGTTTGTCTCCACTGAACTCACCTACTCAGCCCAGTAGGGAGTGGAATTTGTAAAACTCCCGTTGTGGATCGGCAAAACTCACATCGAAGACATTGTCACATTCGATATTGGAGGTCAATGCGTTCAATGCTCGGCTAAAAGGTTAGCTGCACATTTGGCTGAATTTTTCCGATCGACAGTTGGACGGTCTTTGGAATTTTGTGGCAATAAAAACATTTGGCAAAGAACTTCAAAATGACGACCACAACACGAAGTAGAGAGAGGACCAAAACGCAACCCTAAAATCCGGAATCCAGAACCGGAAAGCAACCGAAAACCAGAACCCTGAGTCCACTAAAAAAAAACAAAAGTGATGGATTTTGTTCTTCTATAAGTAAGCTGAGGGTCCATCGCAAGAATATGTTTTCGTGTTAATGCCCAAACGGAAATTTTCGATGCTCTTGAATATCTACAACGTAGGTATTTACTCTTTCGTTTAGGGTCAAATCTTCATATGTTCGCCTTCAAAGGTAGTTTTGGATTTGATTTTATTATCCCCATCGACAGTTTGACGGTCATTCCTTTCTCTTGCAGCGAAAAAAATCTACGAAGAATTTGACAACAAAGTCTGCTTACTGAATAAGCATGATTAAGCAGCTTATATTTTTCGATCGGCAAAATGATAACGAAGGCATTGATGCATTCGTTTATAGTTTGACACGTCCAGTGTTTGGCAGAGACTAGCTTTGAATTTAATTGAATTCGTCCAATCGAAAGTTTGGCAGTCAATCGATTCTCTTGCAGTGTAAAATTTTATAAACAACTTGACAACAGCGACATCGGTCGCGCGTTTGCAAAATTAAAATGCAGCGGCCTTTGTTTTTAAACTGTTTAGCGGTAAATCCAATTTTCGGTCAAGAAAGTAGCTCCAAGTTGATTGTATCCCATCGATAATTTCACGGTTATTCAATTCTTTAGGTGTGAAGAACTGATTAAACTAATCCGAAGCAGGTTGTTGACAGTTATTTAAAGAAAAAAAACAGTGAAATATATGAAGTAAAGTTCCCTCTCAATGAACATCTCACACTCATAGAAGTTCAGGTAGAGCCGAAGCACTGCTCAGGCAGGATCTCTGACAAATATTAAAACTTGCTTCCTCTTCAAAACACCGTCTGTATAGCAGCGCCACGTTCGGGGGCCGCCCCCGCCGCCGGAGAGTGTTGACAAAATTAAGTTGAGAACCCACCCTCGGTGCGGCTTGGGTTGGCATGCTTAGACACGTGACCAGCCGTAACCAGGGTACTTTCTCGAAGTAGAGAGAGGACCAAATCGTCTTTGTAGATATTCAAGAGCATCGAAAATTTCCGTTTGGGCATTAACACGAAAACATATTCTTGCGATGGACCCTCAGCTTACTTATAGAAGAACAAAATCCATCACTTTTGCGTGTTTACTTTGCAAAACGTTGTGAAACGTTACGAGTATGACGCCATAAGTTGATATACTGCTGTTAAATTGCGGGCTCAACTGAAACCGGTTTCGGTTGGGCGGACGAAAAATTCGTAAGTTTAAAGCAGCTTTTTTTCTACCTGAACTATGATTATATTTAATTTTATTCATATCGAAGAATGTTTTACGATCAAATTGGCTATTCTGTGCGAAAAAATGCGGAAAAAAAATTGATGTCACTTTAAGTGTTCTGTTTTTATTATGCGTTCTTGTACACGTTGAAGCATATTATAAAGTCGAACCTCTACTTGCGACATCTTCACGATGCGACACAACTATTTTACGGACAGCTCATTTCCTTCATCAGAAACAAGAAGTGATGATTTTTGATAATTTAGCAGGGCTTAAGTGTTCTTCTACATTTATTTTTGTAAATAAAAATCAATGTTGTTAATCCAGGCAAAGGACATCTTAATCTTTGTTTTCATAGGGAAGTATATGTACACTGCAGCTTCTGCTCAGTCGGAAGGCGATAATGCTAAGCTCCAGCTTGCAGTACCAAGAGGTACCTCATCTTCGTGTTTGACGTTTTTCTTACACATGTATGGATATTCAATGGGAACTCTAAACGTATTAAATGGAAATACCTCAATATTTACTGCGTCAGGAGATCATGGAAACAACTGGAGAAAAGTTACAAGGAAAGTAAATTTGAGCGATGTTGTAAGTATGCCTGCATTGTGTGGATCCTAAATTTGTGCAATCTGCAGTATTTTTGTCGTCAAAACATTTGAAAGATGGCTGGGCATGAACTTGAGTGTATGTATGTAAGCTATGCGTCTATCTCCTCTCAGTTAGGTTCATTCTCAGAGATTTTCCTCCAATTAATTCGAAGAGCTTAATCTACTGTTATGGGCTGTTTTCGACTCGAACAGAAACGAGATCGTATACGATCGTGTTCAAGAACCACCGAGAGAACCTGACATGTGCAGCTCTAACAAGTTCCAGTTTACAGAATAATCTTTTCTCTATCTCTGCTCACCTTTTTGACACGAAATGATTTGTAGCTGTCTACGACTTTGAAGTTTATACCTCTTTTTTTCTAGCTCACATTCGAGGGAATAATAGGCTGGTCATACGAAAGTGACATCGCCATAGATAACGTAACAGTTAGTGACGGAAATTGTTCAGGTAACATAACATAACATAACTTTATTATTTCTATAGCGCAAAATACATTGCTTTATGATCCAATGCGCTTTACATAATAAGAACAATAATAATAAGAATAACAACAATAATAACAATAAAAAAAAACGTTGAAATGATTATAATACTACAAATAGATACTAGGTAAAAATATTGTATCGATGCTGAAATATAGGTTATAAACTATAGGCTAATTTAAAATTATGAGTTTTTAACTGTGCCATAAGTAAGGCAGCTTGAGAAAAATCCACATTTGAAGTCTGTTGCCTACAAGGCCAACCCTAAACGAAAATCGTACTTACCATAATAAACATGTATAGAACAGTTTCTCGCTTGAGTGCCGAGGGTGATTCGCAGTTTCGTTGATTTTGCGTTACTTCTCTCAGCGGTTGGTTTAATGACCATACTCCATTGACGTTGTCACCGAAATAAAAGTATTAGCATTACTAACAAATGCAACAAACAACAACAACAACAACACTAACAACAACAACAATGTAACGATTGATTCATTTCTTTTTTAGTTAGCGCATCTTGCAACTACGACAGCGGACTCTGTGATGGCTGGGAGCAGTCTTACTCAGATGTCTTTGACTGGACACTAAACACGGGATCAACATTGTCTTTAGATACAGGTCCAGATTACGATCACACCAGTGGGACAGGTGAGAAAAAAAAATGATTTTATTGAAATGTTATTGTGTGTTTATTTTGTTCTCTAGCAATACCACAGAAATTGCGAAATATGTTCCAAAATATAGTACTTTTGTGTTCACAGGATACTACATGTATATCGAGACGTCTTCGCCCCGAGTCGCCGGTGATAATGCAAAGGTGGAGTTCTCTGTACCTGGGAATGGAGGATTGTCTTGTCTCGAGTTCTTTTATCACATGTATGGAGACACTATGGGCACTCTTACAGTCTTCAGTGGAAGTGGGATAGTTTTCAACGCATCAGGAAACCATGGATACGCCTGGATAAAGGCGGAGATTACCATCTGTTTGGATAGCATTGTAAGGTTTAATCTATCAACACATGATTTACCTGGCAAATCACTGAAGACATTAGCCTCTACCTCCGAAAGAATTTTCTTATTTAAAATGTAAAACAATACGCGTCATTGATACGTAAGCCTTGATAAACGCCTTGCACGTTTCATATTTCGGACCATTTGTATACAGACGAACAGTCATAAAAATACATGTACGTTTACTGATGAGATGGAACTCAGACGCTAGCATAAAACGAAGAAAAAACGACAGACAGCGAGACACGGACGGACTGATCAGGCGCAGAAAAAAAAAACAGGAAAAACATGGCTTCTTAATTAATTGTTAATTACGTTTCTTCGACAAAGCTAGACGATTATTCTTCATTTTTCGTTATTGATGAAGACCTCATTTGTGTTTCACTCGAGATTACAACTTTTCATTTATCTGTAATTCATCTAGGTGACATTTGAAGGTATAGTAGGATCCTCTTACACTGGTGACTTAGCGATCGACGATGTCTCAATTAGCAGTGGAAACTGCCAAGGAGACACTGCTTATCCAACCTTTTCCACAACACCCATATTTTCGCCTTCAGAGACGTCCGATCCATCGACTCCTCCCACTAGCCAAACTTCGTCGTCTTCAGGGCAATCAACGTCCAGTCCATCCACGAATGGACATTCATCGTCTTTTTCCTTGCCGTCGTCTGCTTTATCAGGTATTTCTTATTTGCCATCTTTTTTATTTATTTTTTAAAAGCATTTTCTCTTATAGCTGATAGAACCAGGTATAAGATAATGGCCTAAGTTCAACTACCGATTCAAGATGATTTTGTTTTGACCTAGGTCTATTGGCGTGTGGCTTTTTTGGAAAGTTCTTGTGATCTCCTTTCTTTTTTCAGAGGAAATTGAATAAAAAAGTACTCTTCAAGAATAGGACTGTAACCGATTATTATGACTGAAACCTATTTTTGCACTAAATATCATTTGAATTTAATTAGTCATTGCACAAAACCCCTTGAACCTTACATCATACTTTAAACAATCTAAATATCTATACTCCATTTAGTATGCAATAAAATATTGAGACTGGCATTTTATGAAACTAGACAACGTCGATTGATGCTTGGAAATACTGTACAATCCACAATATCCCAGAATGGCAAATATGTTTGCTAAATTGTCACCTCGACTTTAAAAGAGAGACCCTTTATTTTTTATCTAAATATAACAAGATCGAGTTGTAGTATAATTAGAATTTTCGATCAATGCCTATCAATTTCATTTTTTTTTATAAGCACTCTCCTACCATTTATATTTTCATATCCTGGGTACTTTCATATTCTCCATTGCTTCTCCAACACCATCATTAGAAGAAACACAAGCGACTGTCGAGATGGAAATTCTGGACCTGAATATAGACGAGGTACTTTATAAGTTGTCATTGTTTTGTACTATTTTGTTTGAACAAAAGAGAGTAATAGAACGTAAATGATAAAACACACAAACCAAAACCAGGAGGGTTTATATATTTATTAAAATAATTACTTGACTAAAAGTCAATTACTTCACTGAAAGTATCACATTCGGTCGTTTGTATTGGAACATTTTAAGTCGTCTGATTCAGCTCTACGACTCCAGTTGATCGTCTCTTTGGTAACCAGGCTGTTAAAAATGTTAAGGCGAGGTCCTTGTGGATATCGTGTTGGACGCTGGCCTCAAAGAATGAAACGAGACTTTATTATATACCATGCATTTTTGAAGTTAAGCAATCGAAGACGATGTCACTGAGTGATGTAGATGACGGTTAATATTTCGTCATTATGCTCATTATATCTTCTTTTTTTGTGTTTTCCTGTTTTCAAAAAGTGGGATGACCAAATGGAAAGTGACTTTAAAGAAGAAGTTGCAAGGGCAGCGAGAGATTACTGTGATGTTGACGGAATTCAGTGCGGATTAACGCCATCAAGGTAAATAGCCAACTACAAAATACATTTATACAAAAAAAAAAACAACAACAACAGCAACACTTAACAACATTACAAGTCTGAAATATAAATCAAATATAAACCGCTCCTACACAGAGTTCTAGCTCTCTCTTTCAAACTAAAAATTCGCTTAATACATGACTGGGTTGGGTTGTTTGATGGATTATGGTTTTTTGTCATGATCTTTGTAATATGTCGATGATTTGAATAAATCTCTCTGACATATCAGGCTCGTGCTACATTGAAAGTCGTGCCACTAAGTGTTACTACTGATGCAATTCGCGTTCAATTCATTTAGAGACAAATTATTAGTTATTGAATATTTTAAGATAGGTGAGGAGGAAGATCATGTCTATTTCCACAGCTGTTAGAATAACTATGCACCTGATTGAATTTCCAGTGAAGCCGTAAATATTTTTTATCATGTACATTGTATCTTTTCCAACTTTTACAGCTCCCGACGAAGGCGGTCGTCTAACAAAATTAAGTTTACCAGCGATATGGTTCACATTTTTCCTGGTTATCCAAAGGAATCAACAGATAATCCTTCAATCGCCTCGTTAGCGTTTTACTTACAACTTCCTCAAGGGTTCTCAGATAATTTCGTCAACAAAGACGTCCTAAAAGCTATCGTGGAAAGTGATAAGTCGAGTATTGAAGAAGTGGTGGGCGGTACCATCATAGGCGTCCAGCCTTACATCTCCACTACAGAAACCACTGAAGACAGTGACGAGAAACCAAAATCGAATACTGCCATGTTTATAGGAGCTTCTGTGGGGGGTGTTATAATGGTCGTTATCCTCGCCATTCTTGTATTGCGTTTCAAGAGAAAAAAAAGGTGAGAGACCAAATTAGTTAAATCCAATTAGATGAATCCAAAATGAGAAAATGAAAACTTTGTTATTAAACAGCCCATATACGAGGCTTTGGAGTCACTGCGCATTTTAACTTGTTGGTCAAGCAATGTGTCTGCTTCCTGAAAGGATTGGCAACGTTTACGACCTCGGCAGCTTACTAGCATAGTTTAAGTAACAGAATATCTAAATCGTTAATTTGAGTTAGAACAGCTAGAATAAATAAGGTGACCGGCATGTAATATGCCTGGATATGTTTGCAACGAAGTACGTCCTTTGGCACTGTGGAACAATGTCCGTAGACGTAGACGGAGATAAGGGATAATTCACTTTAATTTATCGACAAGACTATGAATTCGCTGAGCGCACATGCATGCCATAATGGAATGATCTGTGTTTTCGCTCCATAAAGAAATTAAATGTGTAAGGCTAGTGGGTAATATTTCGTTATTTCGTTTGATTAGTAACCACTACCGTATGTGACGTTGGCAATGGCCCCAGTTACTGTCAAAATGTTACGTTAGAAGATAAGTAATCAGATGACCATTGCCTTGCCTTTCTTTTCTTTTTTCTGTGGACCCTGACCATGAAAATTTATGGTTGTTTATATGTATTTACCTACTTTTCCCTAAGATTAATTGCTGCAAAGAAGAAAGCGGGAAAAAGTTTCAACAGCAATTCTCACGTCAACGATGCTTACTGCATCGATTCTAAAGAGCAAAACATCGAAATGGAGTGTGGTGATCAAACTTTTTCATCTGATCTTGGGGAGAAGTATTACGAAGCTGTAAGTGACCTGCAAGCACCGAGTAATCACTCAGCAGTGGTCCTAAAGTTTTCAGACTCCCTGATAGGAAAGAACAGTGAGGGTAGTGCTGCACCCATATTCGAAAAACTTAGCAGTGGAGTTGATTCACCTCTTTCCCTACCACTTAACAGTGGAAGTGCTAAATCTATCTACGAAAGCCCCAAAATTAACCGAAAGTCATCTGAGGTCCGAGATGAGAAGACCATTTAGGGAAATGCAACAACTGTCTGCCAATCACCCAACAGTGGAGTTATTGCATCCATCAACCAAACAACCAACAATACACCTAATTAAGTTTTCAGAATCCTAGGTAGAGTTAACCCTTACCAAACCAGCTGTATTTTTAAACTGATTTTAAACTGTTTTGAATGTATTTTGACGAGTTAAACAGTATTTTGAAGCCACTGTAGGGTATTTTTGTTGTATTTTATAAGAATTTAAAAATTTTGCTTTGTGTTTGTAATGTATTTCAAGTAGAGTTAAAACATATTTCATGACATTGAAATAATTTTCCCTCTATTTTAGATGTAGTTTGACCCTAAAAAAGGGTTGAAATAGGGGATTTAAAATGTATTTAACAGGGTGGGCACAAACATTTTGTTCAAACAGTTTTCAAATCCTAGTTGAACACTGTTTGAATGCTATGTTTGCAATGGCTGTAGGTTTAAAAAGTATTTTACAAATTATCGTGTATAAAAATAGTCTTTAAATAGGATATTTAAAATGCATTTGAAATGTCAAGAGCATAAATATGTTTTAAATAGGAAGTTTAAAACCTACTTCAGATAGCAAATTCGTATCAAGTTTTAAAATACAATCAAAGCAGTCTGTTTTAAAGATATTTTAAATTTCAGTTAGGCAAGTATACTATTTAAAAAGTAGTTTTAATTGATGGGAGCAATGCCTAACTTAAAACAGATTTTAAATACACTGTTTTTGGCACTAGCCCAATGGAAACTTCATGCAATCAACATAATTTGCATCCCTTTTCTGAAAACTGCTTATACTGTAAAGTGTCTTTTCACTCAAGCTTTACATACAATGGATCTCAACTGCAGTAGGTTAAGTTTGTGGGGTACATTGTATAGATATACAAAAACAGCAAGTAAGTTCTATATTTCATGTAGTGCATGCTCTCAAGTGGAACTATGTTGCTCATTTTTATCACCTGAACTGTACAGTGAGAATACAAGAAAAATAGCCAAGCAATGTTTCAAAATGGCGACCGGAGAAGTAACCTTGAAAGCAATTCAAACCCTTGTCCACTGTCTGATCATATTTACATGTACATGTATGACTAATTTCCATTTGAATAAAAGGTGAAAGCCAGCCTTTTTTCAAAAACAACACGAGGGGCAAAGCTCTTTGGAGCAAGACAATCCCAATACTTCTCAGAGGGGAAATAAAGATTTGGCTGAGAATAATCCACCAGTGCCCAGCAGTTCCTGAAATAGGGCCCTTCTATAGAACAAAATGGAAGGCAAAGATGGAATAATTCTAGGCCCCTTCGAAGGAGTTTTCCGACTGTAACAGATGCCACATTTGTTGACAATTGAGGTTCAGGTTGAGAGCATGTTTTAGGGGGTGTGCACATGTACAAATTTATAAGCTGTGGCAAAAGTGCCACCACTTTAAAAATGTACCAGAAGCAATCAAATCTATAACTCAAGGTAAATTGAGCTAAGCAATTGATTGACATTAATTCTTATTGAATCGGGCCACTCCTTATGGCAAAACCTCCCATCACTCACAAAGTAGACAGAATTAAGATCTCACAATCAACGCCCAGGAAATCACAACTACATGTACATATACTGAACATTAAAGTGAAAATTTCCAGGTAGACTTAACTTGCTTGCAGCAATTGGCCAATTATTGATTGAGGTCAGTCATCATGTACACTACATGTACATGATTCAACATAACATTACATAAATTTTGTAAAAAGTGCCCACACTGAGTGCACCAGAAAGATCTCAAAACAAATCTCAACTTGTTCGTTGACCGGTGATGTTTACGCGACTACGGTGTCGGTTAAATGTCAAACTCAAACCGCTAAAATAGTACTTTCGCATGCTTACGGCTTTAGGAATAATTATATGCTGAATTCATTTTTTTTAGGTCGTTGGTTGATTTAGAAAACAAGAGGTGTGTAAGGGTGCCACTCGTAATTACATTGCCAGAGTGCGAGTTGAATCAGTTGTCGCGACGATATAAAAAGCCCTTCAAATGGTTTGTGAGCAGTTTCACTTGTGTGCAGATCGAAATGTACGAAGTGGGAAGGGGTTATTTTCATGTACAATATGAAACCCGGGATGAAAGGAGCCGAAACCAAACTTCAAGTAGGGAAATTGAAAATCTGTAGGCTATTCAAATTCACCGCTTTTTAACGAACCATTTTCAAAAGACATTTTAAGGGCTTTTTTAAGACGCGAAAATATTCAAACCCTACACCAGACACTCTGAAGATTTATATTTACGAGTGTCAATCTTGCTCAGCTTTTGTCTTCTAAATCAACCAATGACCTAAAATAAACTGAATTCAGCATATAATTATTCCTAAAGCCGTAAGCAACGCTTTCCAAACTATTTTCAGTTTTTCCAAAATTAAAAATTCCGCAGAAAACTGTAATTTTGAGCTTTTTCCTTGTAAGTATTCCACAAAATATACAATCTCGCTCAGATAAATCGGAGGCCACATTTTATAATGTAAAAACGAGCTTCATTTCGCGTTTTTAGTGGAATTTGGAGAATAAACGTATAGCATTTTTTTCCATGTTTTGGAGGACACCCATTTTTCAAGTCTTTCTTGTCACTTGAAGTCTTCGAATCTTACGACAGTGAAAAAACGAGTTGTAAGTGCATAAGAAATTTCTTTATTCCAGCGGACAGCTAAGTTTGGTTCTCAGAATTGAACATTATAATTCCTTATAGGCAGCTGTGAAGCGTTTATCAAAACACCAATGGTTTTAATATCGGACTCTTTTGGTTCCGTTAAAATTACGACAAATGAAGTGGAGATCCTTAGTCTTGAATCATTAAACTCCTAGAGAACCCTTAGTTTTGAGTCCGTAAAATCCTGAAAAACACGGTGCTGTTTTATTCGAAAACTTAAGGTTCCGAAAGTCCGTGAGATTCTGAAGAAAGCAGTGCTGCTTTATCAAGAACCTCAGGCTCCGAAATTCGGACAGTTGGTTTTGAGTCCGTAAAATCCTTGCCAACGCGGTGATATTTTATTCGGGAACTAAGGCTCCCAATTTCGGACCCTTGGTTTTGAGTCCTTGAAATCCTTAAAGAAATTATATTCAACTCCGCTTAGACCCGTAGGAAAGCCATGCTGTTTTAATTGGAAAGCAGAGTTGTAATTATTTACCCCTGAATTCACAACTGAAGTAAAATTAACTATATTATTCGGAAACAAGTTAGCATTCAACTCTGCGCAAAACAAGGTAATAATTTCCATTGGCATGTGTAAGATATGGTGTTACATTAATAAATTGGAACAAGAATCCAGTTTAGTATCTGTCATTCTGTCTCCAGTACCGAGGGGCTGTCTTCCTTGTATTCTTTTCTTAAATAAGCCTTTGTTCCCAGGAAAAGCTTCGAATTTTCATCCAGTGAAAGCCCAAAACAAATGATGCAGCTCTTTTGAAGTTGCTGGGTCGAAAGTTGTTTCCCATTTTATCCTCTGCGAGCTGGAAGAGTATGTGGCGCCCATTCCTTGCTGTACGAACCTTTCCAGAAGCAGATTACAAAGCCATCGTCGTTGACCTCCAAGGCTTTTCCAATTATTAGATGTTTCCAATAGTTTGCAAGTTAAATTGCCACAAAATCACCTTAATGAGGCAGGTTAACATTTACGTCTTCTTGCACATCTTATGCTCGCCTGGAAGGGTTTCTATAGGGGCCAGTGTAAATCTGTCAACGATAGAGTAAGAAGGCAATAGACTTCAGTAAATAAGATAATTTTTATTGTTATACCTCCCAACTCAAATACGTTTTCCGATTGAAGGAGAACGTGTCACGTGCCGTGGGTTAAAACCCACTAACTACCTCACTAATCCTCCCTCCTAACTCCCTGGGGAAGCAACAACTTGAACTTTCGACTCGCACGTGATCAGGTTGTGCGTGAAACCGCTGGAAATTTTTGTACCAGTCGGCCTGATGTTAGAAAGCCTTTGAAGCAGGACAACGTTTCTCATTAGAGATGGCATTCACTATTCAAGAAAAGCGATTTATAGTTGCAAAAACGTATTATGCAGATTAACAAAAGAGAAAATATGAACGTTTTGTGTGTCGAAGTCTTCATATTGTTTGGCGCCAAAAATGGGCCGCCCACGTTCGTCAACTCGCTCTTCGATCGCGGTCGCCAGGTAGGAAAGCATTTGTGTAATTTAAAACAAAATATACTGTTCCTGATCAAATCAAACTCAGAATGCTTGAGTTAAGCATTAGAAGAAGCCAAAGCAAATTTAGTACTGTCTATATATTTTTTTAAGCTGCGAAGAAAAAGACTGTATACAATGTGCCCTCCCGGTTATTACCATAATGGCTTTATGGCAACTCCTGAACTTGGGCATAGGATGTACGGTTACACATTGTTAGATTGCATCGTGGAAAGCAATTACACTGACAGAAAATTCAGACCCCTTTTGGCAATAGCAGATTTTTCATCTTGTCTTCCATTACCATAAAGAGGAAAACTGGTGACTGCACATCACTAGCTCGTGATGGAAAGGCATCATTAAGTTGAAAGCTGTAGTAAGATTCAAAAAAGTTAATTTTAGACCCCAAATAGCCAAAAATATATGACGCAGAATATGTAGGGGGTGCTTGCTTACAGCTGTGGTAATATTCTTTCTTAAAGATCAGCAATGAAATCGGCTTTTATATACTAGGAATGAACAAATCTTATCAGAACTTCCAACTGGCTAAAGTGTCAGAAATTTAAAATATTCCTTCGGGAGTGTGCTGCATGCTACTCAGGGTCTCCACAGTACATCACAGCAACTCAATAACGTTAACATTGACTGTGTGACAGATTGATTGTATTATGAAATATCCAGCTCATTTTCATAAAAGTGAGAGAATGTCACAGTATTCTCTGTTTTCTGTTTAGTCCTCCTGTTTAAAAATACATCTAATTGCAATATCAACAAGGCCTGGATGAATTTAAAGCAACACTGAGTAGGATTTGCATGGCTAATGGAAACATGGGGAGTCCTGGTTTTTCAAGGCCTGGCAAGTCATGGAATTTTTAAAGCTCCATAGGTAACACAGTGAGGGATTACTTTAAAGATACTGCCACCCCTCATTTCTTGACTGTTGCAATTGGGTGTATAGTTTTGATTAAAACTGCATTTTCTCAAGCTAGACACCCCTCCCCTCCCTCGTCATTGTAGTTGCACCATAAAATGCTTGAGTTTCCTCCCCCCCCCCCCCTACCTGTAAAATTCCGCATGTGTCCAGCATAATTATCAATGTGCACAAGGTGATGACCAGGAAACTGATTTAATATACCACGCTTAGGAAACTGAGTTTAAACTGCCGCATTTTATTCAAACAGATTTCGCAATGGGTACAAAACTGTGGGATATTTGAGCTAATAATAGGTCAACGGAAATATACACAGCAAAATGCTCTAACGAAAACGAGTTTCGCTTACAACATTGTCCAGCTCGATCCAGCGAAAAGAACAGCAATTACCAGATTACATAACGTGAACGGTTCCTACATCTAAAAACCCATTCATTTGCCGAGTGGCTAGCCTCTGGGGATGAAACTTCTGATGACTGTGATAAATGTTACAGTTCATTTATGATCTATATGGAAAGTAGATATAGAAACCTGTGTTTGAGAAAAAAAACAGTAAATTATTTACGGTTGATTTGAAAATTTTGGAAACCATTGAAAGGCTCTTCTTACGATCGTGCCACATGACTTGAATAAACAGAAGGGATAAAAAACTAAGGGTGCGTTCCTTTGGGGTGATCTGGATCAGGATCAGTGATACAAGATCTGTCAGGATCATGGTGCATCAAAGGAACCGGTGAATCCACTCTGGCCATGGCCTAAAATACAATAGTGCGGCGATATGAACAATACTAAACTTGATGAGTTCAAGATACATTTACAAATCGCAGAGATGTCTGGGACTTAACATATAGGATACTTCATGGCTAACACAGTAGTGAAGCTTAGATAAAATTAAACAAGGCTTACCTTGCGATGTTGTCGTTTGTTTCCTTGGCTCGATCTTCCATATTGTAGGAATTGAGCCAAGAACAAGCTGGTGACGACAGCCTTCCATATGAAACGCTCTTGAAAAACATTCCTCCGCGAAATGGACTGACACCCGCCACAAGCTTTCCGCTCGGGCTGAAGTTCGCGCGGTGAGTGTGCACGAATCTCAACCACTTATCTCGCTCACGTTTTATTGTAGGACTAAAATGATCAGAAATACCTGCATTTATATCTGATCTATTTCTTCAGCCGTGTACTACTCAACGATCGGGCATGATTCGATTCGAATTGCCGGTTTTCACATGACGTCACTAAATTTGAAACTACAAAACTATTGATCCTCTTGAGATTTAATTTTCATGATGTATAAGAGCAGCTTAAAACTACTATTCAGACAGATTTTCCCACCAAATGGGTTCTTGGTTTTGTGATAAACTACGCTTGAATTTCTAAGCTTTTGCGTCACGTGGCATTTACATGACGGGCGAGAGAGCTGTTATGTTGGTTAAAAAAATGACTTATTTCGGGGAATTTGGCTATCTAAACAGTTCTTGTAGTAGAAAAAATATTACTTTATTGTTTTTGAGTTCCTCAAGGGATAAATTCACGCTTTTGTAGCAAAACTCAGTGACAGATGTTTCTGCTGGTTTCCGGCCGCCATGTTGGTACCCATCTAGATGGGAACCAGCATGGCGTCTCCATACAAATCTCTATAAATTTGGGTAAAAAGTTTCTCTGCATATCTTTCATTAGAAAATATGCGGTGACCTGAATTTTGGCGAGAGTGTTTGCATAGTTACCTTCTTTCTTTTCTCAGATTCTAAACTTTATCTATTAAACGGTTTTGATTTTGATTTATTCTAAATTGCGTGACACTGAAAACCAGCAATAGAGCGCTAGATTCACGTTGCGAAACCAGTTAACTGCGAACTACATAGAGATGTTATAACAACATTTGCCATGTGAGCCTAGTTGGTTAGGAGGATGACGTCACAAAGCAGCAACCCTTTATCACAGGGACATAATTTAATAATGGCGGACGGAAAATATCTCGGGAAAAAACGTAAAAAAAAATCATCTTCCCGAGCTTGTTGGACAAAACGGCTTGGACAGGTGAGTAAGTACCACTTAAAGATTCAGAAAATGCAAAAACAATGAATTCGAAAAATTTCGTCGCAGTGGCACTTTAAGAGTAAATGTCTGAGCTCGCAAGGGCTTTTTTGGCAACAGTGTTGTTCGCAATAGCCAATAGCCCATACCCATGTGCTTTTTCATCGTAGGTTGCGTGAAACGTATTTGATTAATTAAACTACATACTAAACATTTCATCGTAAAAGTTTTTATTGAAATGTCATTTGTGGTCTCCATAATACATAGACCTGTATTACAAACTTTCCAAATATTGAACGGAAGTTGATAATTAGACAAATATGCATCATAACATAGATCAATCCATCCAATACACTGACGAAACACCTTTTCGTGTGAACGTTTCAATTAAAAATACTATAACCTTCTTTGCAATAACTGTTTAAGAATATAGCTGAGTGCTTTGAAAGAGCCGGGGGCGGGGAAACGTAACATTGGACTCCCTATTGGGCCTTACAAATGTCAGGAATGTAAATGTTTTTGTTACTGGCATTCGGTTCGCGAATTGAGTGCCACGCTTCGAAAAATAATATTCTTTACCAATGGGATCAACGAACGTCAATACACTTAATAACGTCAAGGTCAAGTTCATCATGTTGGGCTTATAAAGAAGCAAAAATACGGCAAATAAATATGAAAAAGACGGATCTATTGCATTACTGCACTGACACCAAGACAACCAGTAATCCCAATGAACTACAACACGAGAGATCTATAACATTTATTTTAGGGACTGTAACAAAGTTTATATCGGTCAAATATCAAGAGCCCTAAGATCAAGGACTAGAGAACACAAGAGAGCGATTTTCACGGGAGTTAAGAACTCTTTCTTAGCCCAACATTGTATACAAATCAATCGCCGATTTGACCTTGACGACGTCCACTGAGATTCAATTCCCTAACCAAATGCCATTACAACCTCATCTATATTCCTGACATTTACAACGCCCTAGGCAATCCCAAGTGACGTTTCCCCGCCGCTATTTTAAGCACTCATTTACATTTGTACGCATTTATGCTGAAAAAGTATTTGAACCGAAACACAAAAAAAATTTTAGTCAGTGTCAACATTTTTTTTTTAATCCTTATTATTAGTTATCATGCCTGACTGCAATTACAGTATCCCTTTTCGGACTGCAAGTTAATGTGGAGTTGGAAAGTCTGGCTTTTTGCGCGAAAAGTGATCCTTGATGAAACGTGCTGATCGTGATCCAAAATCCTGCTTTAAAGGTTCAATTTTTCTGCTTAATTATGGTATATATAGTAATCAGCAAGATAGTGTTCGCTTCCGAAGTGCAGCATGTGCTGTACGTGTCCCTCACAAAGTACGGTAATGCTGCTTATGTTAAGAGATCATTATTCTGCATTATTTCTGCTTTTATATTTCGCCTTGCAGAATCTGACACCCATAATTTTTAGTAGTACGGTTTCTCTAAACTAATTCTCCCTCCAGATTATGAGTTCAACTTTTTCTCCCCCCCCCCCCCCCCATCCGACATTGTAGCAAGACTTCCGTTGTTCTGCTTTTTTTTAATGAGCGTTAAACTCAACACAGAGTCTGACATATTTAGTTAATTAAAACCCGCCTAATGTATAGCGAGAAACACTGTAGGGATTGTTTGGAGCATCTCTTGGTGAATGCTTGCCAATCAACCAATTAGAACACAGCCCACGAATAGGCCATACACGTATTCTTGATTTTGAACCGGAACCAGCTAGCAATTAAGGTGGTCGAACACGGTTTTCAAGAGCCTATGCCAAATTCACCATAACTTTAAAACTATTTATACTTTGGCGCCCATTTTTTGCAAGAGTCAAGGTTAAGCACAGAAATATTATTCTCGCATTTTGACTAGGGTGTGTGCCGTTGCCATGGCAACGGGGCTGGTTAAAAACAAGGCTTAAATAATGGTTTTTGTTTATTAAAAAAGTCCAGTCGTTAGATTGTTTTTATATTTTGCACAGCTGCACTAAGAATTGACATTAAATCCCTTCTGTCAAAACGGTTCTAATAAAATTTTGACATAGGCGTTTTCGTAATTCGCCGTTAATCGTTTTCTGTATTATTAAAAATTCCCTAGGTCAAAATTCAGATTTTTTTTTGATAGATCATTCACACGATCTCTGATCTATCTTTCTGCCATATTTCTTGAAATTCTAACGACTGGATCGTTAGAAATCGGCGAGTTTCTGCTAAAGCAATCGCTCTCAATTTTTCGAGCAACTGCGCATGCGTTACATTTAACTGGGTTCTTTCGGTAACAAACAAAAGCTAAAAATTGCTGGGTTCTTTGCATGCCGTTACCTTTTCTAACATATCTTTGTAACAAAAGACTAAAGCCATCAATACACTGCGTTCAATCATAAAGAAAAATAACACAGATAGTGCGGGTGTTGAGTAAATAAAATGATCACTCTTCTGACGGTATGTTTGTTCCTAAAAATCCTTAATTGTGCACGTGCCAGGTATTGCATCAGCAAAAGCACGCGCGAAAACTGTGTTCAGCCACCTTAATAGAGCCTCATGCGGGAGTATATAATTTAAAAAAAAAACTACGTCAGTTGCAAGCTAGTTTCGGATTTAATACGGGAAATAGGAAGCTCGCCTACTGGTTTTAGCTATATTAGGAGCTGGATCGGGAATTAAGGGATACGGCGTTTCAAGAAGATATTAAAATTCGTCATCCGTCTCGGAGCATAGTTATTTAACACTCCTCAGATTATACGGTTGCTCAACAAATTGAACCATCTGCTATTTTTTTATTTTAATTTTTAAGCTCGGCAAAGCTTTAATTTGGAGGATTTTTTTATAAGCAAGGCGTGCTTTACTGCTTGCATCAGCGTAAAATAAGTAGTGACTGATTAAACTATTCATAAAACACTCCACGGGAGGCAAAGGCGAACCTTTGGAATGAACTGAAGGTTTTGTTAAGCTTATGTAACGTTTTTTTTTTTGTCATTAAAAGCATTGTGTAATAAGTTTTTCCAAACATCCTCGATGGACAAGTGTGAACGATGCTGAGCAGAAGACAAATATAGATTTGGAATAAGATTCTGTGTTTTGCATGAAATTAAGCTTAGTCAATCACTGGTTATCCTTGCAATGTGATTGGCTCTCAGTCGTGCGATTTATTCACGAATCGCACTATCTTTTGCTCTAAATAGCATCTTCAAGTTTTCTCAGCCAATGAAAATGGGACAGTAAAACAAAACAACCAATCAGATTTTAAAGCTTCTTTAAACTAACCAAACACATTGCAAGAAAATGAAAGACAAAAAAGCCATTGTTTGGCAAATTTGTGCGAGTTCAAAACGGATCTAATAAAGTGGAAATTGAACTTCGGCTCGTGACATCATACTTGTGATTTCAAATCGAACTCGCGCTGCGCGCTCGTTTGATTTTGAAATCAAGCGTAGGATCTCAGACCAAATTGCACTCCACTCCGTTCAACTACCCTCATAAATTGTTTCTACGCAAAATAAAAAAAGACGTGCGTGGATACTTCCATGGATTTAACAAATGATTTAATTGTTTTGGAATTAGTGTGATCCGGTAGGTAAGTGGCTTGGCATCAAAGTGACGTGAGACGTGTGCATGGACTTAAATGAATGGTACAGACAAACGAATGAATGGTACAGACAAACGAATGAATGGTAGAGACAAAATCGTTATTGATATGGTGACTTGAATGAAAAATCTAGCTTGCCAGAGACACATTCAAAGTTCTTCGATTGCTAACAAGTTTCTGCACGGGTTGGCTTCAGACTATCTGAGGTCTAAATTTGAAAAGCGAGAAACTGCATATAACATCTGGACAAATATCAGCACAAAGATAATTTAGCTGTTGCGGCGAGGCGCCACGCACCTCTCGTAAGGTCTAACAGGATTGGCCGAGAAAACAATAGAATAAACAACAGAAACAATGGCCCTAGTCCTGAAAACAATAGAGGTGGATGACTCCGGGAGCAAATAAAATTAGAGGTTCCGAAGAGGTGCGTGACTACTGGTTGCGGCTTCATTCTTAGGAACATTATTCTTTTTGACATAAGCGAAGTATAAAGTCTTTAGGGCAACTTGGAAGTCTACTCAAATAAGCTCTGTAAGGCACTGCGTTCGCGGGAAGCAGTGTTTTATTCAATATTATTTTATATTTTATGTTACTATCTAGCTAGGAAGTATAAACCTAACTCGAGAGACAAAAGCTCGAATTGCCTCGAGAAACATAAGAACACCTCTAGAAAAACGTGCAGCACTGTCAAAGCTGTAGCAATATCTGACGAAGCAAGTAAGTATGCAAGTAAGCGACATGGATATTTAAAACCTTGTCCCTCTGGACACTACACAAAAAGAGCTTTTAACATATCTTCCTAGAATAATGAACCTAAAAAAGTATAAGTACGTGACAAAATCACAAAAATGGCGGAACTCAAGGAAGCGTCATGCTGATAACAGCGGAATTTATGTTCTTTTTATGCAGTTTTAAATGGAAATATAATGTTTACTATTATTATTTTATTAAGTTATCTGTTCTTATTAAAATAGTTTCTGAGTTAGTTTCTGCCGCACTCCTTCGCAGCCTTTATCTTGTTTAATATTGTGATGTCGAGGTGCCCTCTCCTATAAGCCTGGTGGTTTCCTGAGGTCTCCTCGCCTAACAATCTGTTGTATTTTTACTTTTTGTTATACACATAAAGGCAAATAAATGATGTTGACGATGATACCTCAAGGTCCGCTTATTTTCTTAGCTTATAAATAGTAAACAAATGTCTTAATTGATTAGACCCCCAATGGGGCTTTCCAGGGCTAATGAAACCTAATGATGGAACAAATAATGCGAATGAACGTAATATGGTTAAAAATCCCAACTGGGGGATATCAGACCAGCTGGGTATTTAAAAACACGATAAAGGAGTCGAACTGGGGTCTACCGAGAAACAACTCCAGCTTAGTGGTCAGAGCGGGTCTTGAAACCGCGGCCTCTGGATTTCAAGTCCGGCACCCTAACCATCGGCCACACTAACTCCTTCATATAAAAGGTATCGAAATATAGATATGCAAAACTGATATGCAAACATAGATATAGCAAAGTTTTATCAAAAAATCATCTATGATGTAATGCTCGGTTTTACAAAGTTTTTTTTCCGTTATACCAGGCAGACGTTCGTTATTGCAGCAATAATACGTTGACTGAACCCAATTTCCTTTAATTTTCACCAATTTAGACCAATAATACGTCTCAGTCGTATTACCCCTGAGTTGTACGACGCAAGGTCCAATTACCGTCTCCCTAAAAGAGACAGATTAGCGAGTGCCATACGTGTAAATTAGTTAAGGTAAATTAGGGACACAAGCAAAAGACGAACTTTAGTGAGCTGCTTAAATGACCAACAGTCTCTCCCTTTAAAACTCGTGACTTTATGCGCCCCGTAATTGTGTTCACCTCGATAAAGTTAGGATCATAAAAAATCTGAGATGCGTTATTCGTCTACCTATGTGAATACTTCGGATAATCTAGGCCATGGAAATATCGGTTAGGATAATTATGTATCAGCCACAGTGTTGCACCTATCGGTCTTTTTATTGCTCAAGCTCGGGGTTTTCGAAAGCCGGTTAACGCTTACTTGGGATTAAACGTTAACCGAAAGTATTAATATTAATAAGTATTGGCTATGTTTTGTGTATGCTTGCGATTACAAAAGGTCAAACTGACTGAAGAACAAGCACTAAATAAACAAAAAACCTCACCAAAAAGTTACAAAACTAAAATAAAAATTCTTGCTTTTAAGCTAACCCAAAGTAAAACTTGGGTTAGCTTAATCAGGCTTTAAATAGCCCGAGCCTAGGCTTTGAAATGGCCCCTATTGGGCTTGTTAAGTTGGTGGACTTGGCATAGCACCCTCAGTGTTGTTATCAGCCTGGACGTCTGAAATCGTAGTATAACTGTTGAGTGGTTGGTAGATATGTGCAGAATCTCCGCTGTTGATTGGCTGGTAGACAGGTGCAGCAGCTGCACCATTCAGTGGTTGGTAAATAGATTCAGTAGATCCCTGGCTGCTTTTCTCGGCGGATGCATGTGGAAATGAAAGGGCCACTGCGGAATGGGATGTGCTCGATACAGACAGGTTATGAATTGACGCATAGCACTGCTCTGGGGGCTTCATATCACGTGCATTATCATGCCTCATTTTGCTGGCTTGCTCTCCAGAACCACTATAATGGACATCGTTCCTGTTTTTGACTGTCTTCTCTGTTATTTGCCCTTGGCTACAAAAAAAAAAAATAAATAAATAAATAAAGTAACATAAATTGCGTAAATGAGTTTTATCAGAGTTTTAACACCCGCGAAATGGTCACGTGATACTGGTTAGCGGATCTGTTGATATGGCAGCTGTCAATTAAACATAAAATGGATGTCTAAAAGACTGCATAAATTGATATTAGCTGGATGGCCGCCATGTTGCGCAACGTCGTCGTCGTCGTACGCGCCTGTGATCCATGCCGCTAGCCATGTTGACCATAATAAAAGAGTTGCATGGGTTCATATTTCTATGCTTACGAATGGTTCTGTTTCTATAACTATGGTGCACCGCTTGGCGGCACTTCGAGCCGCCAAAGCTCCGCTATTATTTAACCACGTACTCGTCCGTAAAGTCCTTTTTTGCGAAAATGAGGTGGTATTGATGAATGAGTGCAATCGTTTATTTCGCTTGTTTTTACTCAAAGGTGTAAAACTCAACAATCGTCTTTGAATTACTGCAGAAAAGCATCACCATTTTGACAACATTTTTGCTACTACATGATAGCGGAGCTCCCGCAGCCCGAAAGGCCGCCAAGCTGAGCCCCATAACCATATAGGAATAAGAAACCCATGATTTTTCTCATGATTATCATGTGCAGCGGTATTGCTCGTGGGCGCGTAGGTACGATGATGACGGCGACGGAGTCACGCAACATGGCGGCCATACTCCAAATAATCGGTTGATAGAGACATGCAGCCTTGGTTTACCGTGTACCCTTTTTGATATTGGACATCCATGTTATGAGCAATTGACACCTGTCAAAACAAGGTCACTGCTGACCAGTATCACATAACCATATCGCGGGCTCTAGTCTACCGCTGACAAAATGCTGGTTTTCGATTAGATCGCGGGCTCATGTCAGGGTTACTTTTTCAAAACAGTTCAGGATTGTTCGGAAGCCGGCTAACGCTAGCCTAGGATTAAAATTTATTCGAATAATAACGTTTTCTTTATACAAATGTTTTTTTCCTGCCTTGTTTTGTGTTTATAAAACTCAAAACAGAAAACCTCACCTCAAAGGTACAGAACTCAAATCAAAATTGTACCTTTTCCTGGGTTAGCTTAATCGGGTTTTTAACAACGTGACCAAGGAGCTACGCTTTTAGGCTGGCCTAAATCTATATGTTATATACCAGGGGGAATTTAGTTTGCGTTTTGGTAAGGCAAAGGAAGAACTAACTTAAACAAAAGCATAATACTAAATAGTTATCAATCAACAGCGAAACGAAATAAAAACAAAGGTTGTCTGTGAGTATTGTATAACAAAGGAAATTGTGTTGAATTTAAGCAACTGAATACCACTCTTTTTGTTTGTCTCTTACCTTTTCATTCGATTGAAGCGAAGAACAAGAGAGACGAGAATAACGATGGATATAACAAACACAACAGAAACTCCTATAATAATGGCATTCTTTGATTTTTGTTCCCCGTCAGTTTCTTTTGTGGTTTCTGTAGTAGAGATTAAAGGCTGGATACTTAAGATGGTAACGCCCACTGAATCTCCAATGCTCGATGTATCACTTTCCACGATCGCTTTTAGGACTTCTTTCTTAATGGCAGCATTCGAGAACCCTTGAGGTTGTTGTACATAAAAAGCAAGCAAAGCTATCTGAGGATCATCAGGCGACTGCTTTGGATAATCTGGCAGAATATGAACCGTATCGCTTGTAAACACCACATTGTCAGACGATCTTCGTCTACGGGAACTGAAGAAAAAAACGAAATTAAAGCAAACTGAAAGAAGTAAAAAATAAAACTACTACATTGTCCAGTCTATATAGTAACTCAACGTTGTTTTTCAAAAAGAAAGAAATATGTGAGCTCGAAATCGACTGTGATGGGGGTATTGAGATTATAATCAAGCTATGCTTCCTTGAGAGGTTTACTAAGCAAACTCCTAAAATGTGTCTCAATGCGGTTTTTGTATGAAATTGTGTTTTTCCCACCTTTTTTGGTGTTACTAAGGTCATGAAATAGAATTGACGAACAGTTATCGAAAAATTCAGAGCTGTACTTTCTCAGGCTAATACTAACTATACTATATACTAATCTTTACTCATACATGTAAATATACGAGCAAAGTCCATATACTTGAGCGATCGTGCTGTAGGGGCTGTATATTGTAGGTTTGCATATATATTGTCTTTTTTACCTTGATTGAGGTAATTGACACCGTGTTCTGTCAACAGCACAGTAGTTTGTCGCTGCTCTTGCAACTTCTTTTCTAAAGTCACTTTCCATTTGTTTGTTCCACTAATCAAACACAAGAGAAGATGAAGAAATTATCACGTTGATGTTCTTTGAGTATTCCAAGTGGTCTCGAAAGGTCTGAGGGGATGACCACTACGCCATCCCTTAACATATTATTGATGTTATTTTAAACTGTGCCAACCCGAGTCAGAAACAAATTTAATAAAACCCTGAAGGCGCGAATGACCATATCCTTGTAAAGATTGTTGCTACATTGTAAAGATGTA
>CM042748.1:3835498-3852998 GCA_022496165.2 Catalaphyllia jardinei
CGCTTGAAATTTATAATTTTTATCTTGATGCTCAAGCAGAAGGTTAATGACAGAAATCACCATAAAAAAGTACCTTTCTGACATCAAGACCCCGAACCTCCAAAATGATTGATTCTTGTCTTTCCTGTAATGATGGTGTTTGAGGAGTGACGCTAGCAGAGTGGTCTAGTTAATAAGAAAATAACAATCAAAACAGACCGATAGTTAAAATACTAATCTTCAAAACAACTTTTCAAACTCATTAATTATTCATGCAGCACTTACCCAACCAGAGAATCTTATTCTGGTCAGGTGGATGGATTTAGAAACCCATTAAAAAACGAGTTGAAAACACGGCCGTGTTTGAAATTATTTCAAACACGGATGCAAATTTTCTTAATCTGCATATTGATAAATCAACAAAAACACGTGGCGACAAACAACTTTATTTAATCGCGCATTTTACGAAACAAACTTTAAACCTAAGTTATTTACTGCTAACGTTGAATGTAACGGTACAGTTATTAAACTAACAATAAAAGGTCACTCTTTTTCTAAATTTAAATTCTCGCTTAATGGTGGCGACCTCGCGTTTTGGTTCCCTTTCAACCTTGCTGTACACTTCCGACCTAAAACGGCACCGACGTTAGAAATGTTATCAGACTTAATGCACATGTTACCTCGGAATAGCGCTGACTACACACTTCTCCTCCTCTTCGCTAGTTTTAGGAGGTCTAAATATACACTCTGTCATTTGCTTTGCGAAGCAACGTGCTCGCTCAGAACTGACAAACAGCTCGGTGACAACCTGACATCAGTTGATGAATATTCAAAAATTGCCACATCGCAGCAATTAGGTGATAGGATCATGAACATCATCCACATTTTTTTGAGGATCATGCACATTTCACGACTCAACTATTGAAGCTGAATTGAGAAAACTTATTCAAATGATAATTTAAACTAACTTTCTTTTGTTGGAGAAGTAATTTCACAAAACCTCGTGCTTCGTGTTTCATCGGGGTTTCAAACACTCGAAAACAATAAAGGCACTCGGCCTGCGGCCTCGTGCTTTCGTCAGTTTTCTCGTGTTTAAAACCCCGATAAAACACGAAGCACGAGGTTTTGAAACATTACTTAAACTTTTATGTTGGAATGATAAAAGTCTTTTCCATTAAGAGACCTCAACATACACATTTATCATGTGAACGAAAAGTTGTTATCCATGAAACCATAAAATGTTGTAAAACCTATTTGTTTTCCTCAGATAAAAGTGCTAAATCTGTGGAATTTCATAGCATGCAGGGCAAGCTGTTTGAATTGATTGCTGCCTGCCTGCTGTGAGGCAGCTTATAACAGGAAGTCAACAAGGAATACAGACAATTTTAATTTTCAAAGCGATCGTTTCAAACATTTAGTATAAAGGCTTCTAACAAAATTGGAATAATACCTGACAAAACAGATGAAGACAGGGACGGCTTGAAAGTTGATAAACCACTCAATGAAGTCGTCAGCTCTGAAGACAATGAAGGTTTGATAGTGGGCAGTCTAACCGTCGATAGAGTTGAGGTAAAAGAAGGCTTGACAGTGTAGAACATTGGGTATACACTTGAAGGCAGTGAAGGCGCAGATGCAGTGGGAAGAGCTGTTTGTTCTTGACATTTTCCACTAGTAATTAAGACATCGTCAATGGCTATGTGACTAAACGTAGATCCTGCTATTCCTTCAAACGTCACCTAGCAGAATGGCACAGGAATGATAAGCTATTTTTCCATCTGCGACTATAACAAATGTGGTGTTACCAACACAAATAAAAAAAAAAAAACCCGGAACAACAGCAGCGACATAAACGACAATTTTGCTGCAAGGAAAAATATTCCCACTAAAGTGCACCAAACATAAAATTGCGACAAAAGTAATGGCAACAGGACTGTCAGTGGTCAGTGAGTTGTATCTAAGTTTAAATCAAATTTGTAGAGTTTCTGGAAAGATATTGAAGTTGAAAAGAGCTCTCAGAGCGGCCAATCATCTGAAAAAGTTCAAGTAGTAGAAGTTCAAGTAGAAGAAAAAGAAGAAGAAGAAGAAGAAGAAGAAGAAGAACAACAACAACAACAGCAACAATAGGAGACTTCATATTTGAGTACGAGTACGAGATCGAGTACGAGTACGAGAACGCCTTTTAAATTCCAGTTTGCAGGCTCCACATTATCACAACACAGACCCCTCTCATCCAATGAGCTACCCTCTCTACCTAAAACCAACATGTAAAGCGAGGACTCTGGAAACGTCACTGTTCGAAATTCGAAACTCGCACCCGTACTCAATCTCGTACTCGTAGTCCAATCTGAAGGTCCCTAATAGCAGCAGCAGCAACAACAACAACAAAAACATAAACAGCGACAAGAAAAAGAGTTTAGCGATCAATACCGACATACGGAACCACTCTTCATGTCAGTGACCGTTGCCACAACGACCCCTAAGCGAGCTTTAAGTTCTACCTCGACGATGATAGCTGTCATGGTTAAAGGAAAAAACATCGTTCAATTTATTCCGTAGCTATCTCAGCTCAACAATTGTTGCTATGTAATGCTGCGATGCAATGGCCGAACATTTTCTCAGCGATCTCAGGGGCCGTATGTTATAAGCAGCCTTTCGTTTGTCTGTATAATCTTCTAAAGAAAGCATGTGCAAAGGGGTACACCATGTCTACCAAACTTACAGTTTTATTCAAATAAATGGTTCTCTCCGCTTTGATCCAGATGTCACCATGGTTTCCTGATGTGCTGAATACTACTGTGTCACCGCTGAAGACTGTAAGAGTTCCCATTAGGATGTCAATGAATGCATACATGTGATAATAGAACTGGAGACACGACAGTTCTCCATTCCCAGATACAGAGATCTCAAGCTTTGCGTTATCACCGGGGGACTGCAGCGAGGTGTTGGTAAACATATAGTATCCTGTGAACATAAGAAAACGGCATTAATCGCCATTCAGAAAATAGCACACAATCAAAGTATTACACCTTCTTTCCGTATTATCTTGCTGTTTACATGTTAACATTTACATTGAATACAGAACAAACAAGATGAATGGCCCATGGGATATGTTTACATATATAAGGGATAGTGGAATTTGTATTGCTCATCTTGGGCTGCACATTTGTTTACATGAATACAACTACTCTAGGATAATTGGGCGTTAGCAGGCACAAAAATGAATGCCGGAAATCTCGCTCACCTGACCCACTTGTATGATCATCAAATGGACCTGTGTAGGGAGAATCTTGTCCCGAATGACGAGTCCAGTCAAATACATCTGAACTTGACTGTCGCCAGCCATCACAAAGTCCGATGTCAAAGTCGCAAGATATTATAGCTAAGTTGGAAATATGAAAACACCCACCATGTCACTTTTTGTTATCAACTACACCGGTAGAGTCGTTGCTAATCACTACTAAACAGCGGGGATAATCTAGAGAACCAATCAAAACTCACAGAAATAGATGTTATTGCGACCAAATTAAAGGCATGCAAACGAGGCGAAAGGCAAAAATACAATGCAGAATTGACCCTCTCGTTGAGTTTGTGTGTCTAGCCATTGTTAACTATACCGACAGCTGTTATGCATTTTCCACAGGATTCGAGAGATAATTATAACGTGTGCGAGTCTCGATTGGTTACTTCAGTAGATCATAAGTGCTCTTACGATTTCCACTAGGCCTTAGACTGAGTAAACACAATTGCCTTCACACCTCATAGAAATCTAAGGATTTCTTAATGCAATAGAGAAGGTAGGAACTGAGAGAAAACAACGTATCAATCGCTTTCCCTACTTTCTTGAGCAATCTTCCCATATATCATTCAGAAAGAAAATATATCAGAGGTTTCGACATATTCTTCTTATATTGTTATTAAGGTAGCTTACATTTCTTTTTTGTTTAGTTTTTCGATTCTACTTATCTTTTTTGTCCTTTGTTTTAGTTTCATTGAGACTTATGCTCCAATATATTCATTGGGCTTCGAAATATCAAAAATGTCTTCGGTAAAATACACTCCGCAGCGAGTCAAAATGATATTGTAAACACTCCTCTAGCAGTTTGAACATGTGGTCAAACAGTGTATCTCTTGTTTTTTGATACATTACTTGGTTTTAACATCATACATAAGGTCAAATGACGAAAGTTTCGAGTTTTACCTGGACAGGCGCCTTCACTAAGTGTGATGTTATCGATCGCAATGTTGCTTTCAGATGGTGATCCTACTATTCCTTCGAATACCAGCTAAAATAATAATAATAGTATTAGTTTGTTTCTAAAATATTATGCTTGAAAAATCCATTATAGCTTATTAACTATATGCATACCTACTTAACTGCGTCATGAGGTTAAGATGCGTTATGTGACAAAAGTAACATGACATACATTGTATATAAACCTGAACCTATAAAAACCAGGCCCGCAAACCTTAAACTTAACTTCCCCTGCTTAATAATACCTTGTTTACTGTATTGTTCACGGCTTGTTTACTGTGTTGTTCACGGCTGTGTTGTTCGCGGCTGATGTCGTTTTCTTGTTTGCTTTCTAGTTAGAAAAAGCGGATGTAGGCATAATCACCATCCCCCTCCCCCTGCCCTGCCCCTATGTTTTTATCCCTACCCACAAATCTCTCTTTAATACAAGTGACAGTTGTTTGAAAACGGTACGCGCCTAAAGCTGGTTTCGGTGCCGTTTAGCAGTTTACTTTTAGATATTGGTCACCATTGGAAAAATTTTCCGGAGAGCGTCATGTAAAGCTCTGAACTCAAATCTGAAGCTCTGACAAAGTTATTACCATTGGCAGTCTGCATCGTCCAATATCGTTTTATATTCTCATTTCATTTGGCTACAGGGATCCATGACCCTGATCCGGCCGGGCTGAGACAGAAAGATACGATATTGTTGGCTTTTCTAAGGTGACCACAAAGTCTTTGGCCTCAGGAACAGGCTTTCAGGAGTCAAATGAATTAGGTGAGAGCAAACTTGCAAGTGAAGGTTGACCTGGGCCAAGATGGTGTGAAAACTGCTCTAATGTGGTCCCCGACGAGCTCGTGACTCTACATCTGGGAACTTGCACAAGACGAGTATGATACAAAAGTCGAGAGGTGTTTATTTGCCAAAAGGCTGAGTTTTTCTCAGTTATTCGATGATCTTTCGCTTATGTTGAACGTGAGAAGATTATGCGATAGTTGAGTGATTTCTGCATGGTGTTGACAGGTATGTGAAGTGTTGTTTAACTGCGGTCCCGCCAAATTAAATAGTCTGTGCCAGCCATTAATATTATTTCGTCGGTGTTTAACGTTTAGCTGATCGTACCTTGGAAAAAGTAGCTCTCGACTCGGGAAAATTGGATCTGGGTCTAGTTTAAGCGGACTCTAATGGCATTGAACCATAGGCCAGTCTTTTTCCAGATAAGGTGCCAATTTGTGCACTATGTTTCATTTAGTTTTTATTGTCTATTCCATGCGAAATTCTGTTGTTTATCGGAACGCGTAAAAGTAGTGTTTTGCTGACTATTTAAGTTCTTTGTTAGCCTTAACCAGGCACTCTATCGTTGCAGCGAACGCAACTAAAAAATTATGGACTGAAATAAAACCGCTTTGAAACTTCGCCGGAAGTCCGGTCACTGATTAAATGTTCTAAAATTTGCGTCATTTAAACTTCGTTTCGTTGGAATGCTACTAGGGGCCATTAACTTACTGCCTGGCGTCAGATATAGTCTTTTAATCGGCCTTTGGACAAGTTGTGTTTTTAATTCCCAAGTAGTTGAATGAGTCCTTGCTAATTAACCTAGCTTAAGGTTGCTCAAAGCAGTTTCCAAAGTTTCAAAGGACGATCTAGAATGACTTTACTGAGCAATTAAATTCCTGAGAAACGTAAAGATGGACATTTACTATCAATCAACCTTAAAACTTCCATACTCTTAACAAAGCTTTTACTGAACGCATAAAAGTATACTTACAACATCACTCAAGTTCACTGTCCTTTTCACTTTTCTCCAATAGTCTCCTTGATCACCTGACTTGGTAAATATTGTGTCATTTCCATTGATTACATTAAGGGTTCCCGTTTTCGCCCAATGCATATAATAGTAGAACACTAAGCATGAAGATGAAGTACGGTAATCCATTGGTACTGTAAGCTGAAGCTTTGCATTCTCGCCACTTAGTTGATCTGCAGCTTTAATGTACATATACTTTCCTGCGGAAGCAGAGATTAATATGTTTTTAAAGGGTCTTGAAAGTAGCAGACACGTCAAGAATGTTAAGAAAACGACAAAACGTTTGAGTTTATAAAATATGTTTCGACTGTGTACTTGCGCGAACTTTAATAATAATACTTCGTACAGCATGATAAATGTAAGATTGCTTTCACTCTACCAGCAATACACAAATAGGTAAAATATGAATCGCGGATTTCAGGTGCCCATTATCGAGCCATCATGCTTAGAGTGGCATTCCATGGTCAGTAAAATTATCGAACCATGCTAGCTAAACATGAGTAGCCCTTTTATAAGGTTAACTTTGCCCATTTGCTTTTCAACATAATGTAGCACGCATCTAAGGCAATTTCGGGCTATATTATATTGTGGTTTCAGCCTGAAGTTGCCTCGGATCCAAGTTGGTGCATTGTAACGTAAATAAGGGAAACAAACCTTGAAAAGACCTTTTTCCAATCACAAGAAATTTGACTGAGGACCGAAGTGCAAAGAACAGATATCTAACCTTCTCCAGTAACATCAGACCATGGTCCGGTTAATGTGAAGCCAGACGAAAGCCTCCAATCAAACACATCTGAATTGGATTGACTCCAGCCGAAGCACAAGCCACTGTCAAAGTCACATGAAGCTGGAACCAAAACAATCGTTTTTGATTACAGCGAGCCAATAACGTACAGTTAACCTGACGAAGACTCCAATTCACTGTGACAAGAACTGACTTTTTCAGTCCCATCAACAATCGGCAAAGAGACAACCGAGTAGAGGGAAAAGGGGGTAGCTTTTCTGGAACGATTGTGCCCTTACGGTGTAACCCTTATAAAAATCAGTGGATTCTCAAGGTTCACGGGGTGACCGACAAAATCGGGGCTTGTCGGGCGATATCTGACCGCGCTAGATCTCAAAACGTTTTGTCGGGCCTTGTCGGCTATTGTGCGGTGGACCAAGACAATTTGTCAGGGCTCGCGCGTAAATAAAAAAATCGGCTAGTGTGCGGTAGCCTTCAGCTGCTACAACGTTGTGTTATTTTTTAACAGAACATATTTGCAGTATACACGCACCTGGACAGCTACCTCCGGTAATTTTTACTTCATCAATAGCGATATCTCCTGTATAAGAGCTTCCAACTGTTCCTTCAAATGTAACCTGCAAACATATTTTTCGTCATTTTAGACGCACTTTCCTTAGACATTCCAGTGACTTAGTTTGGCTTTGTCTGCCCAGTTTTGTCTTTGTTTTAAGCCCAAGAAAAACTAAAGGACAACAGATTCTGGTTTGCAACCTGGCCTTGCGACGTCACACCCCGATACCTCGTTAATACGGTGGCCTATTTTCCCGAAGAGAACGATTGCAATACGGTATCGAATTTCTAAACGTAAGGTGTTTTGTTGTTTTCCTTACCACTTCGTTTAAGTATATGATTCTTTCTACCAAGAGCCAGTTGTCTCCCTGATCTCCTGACACGGAAAAAACTCTATAATTTTCACTGTACACACTGAGAGTTCCAGCTGATGCCCCAGACATGTGATAGTAAAATGAAAGACAAGCCTGATTTCCTTGATTTGGAACAGTAAAAACAAGTTTTGCACTTTCTTCGGGTTTCCTAGGGGAAGACGCTTCGATATACATATACTTTCCTGTGGAAAAAGAAAAAAGGTCGGTATTATTAATGTATAGAGCAAACGTTTTTTATTGTTTGGTACTTCTGAATCATAAAAACTCTTATTCTTCGGCCATTAAAGCTTAAGCAGAAATATATACAAAGTGCCGTTACAAACATGACAAAACAACGCATGTAAAAAAAACTTCGATTAATGACAATAAGATATAAATGCTAAAGAAAAAGACTGGAACCTTAAAAAGACAATTGTGAAAAACTGATAATATGCAAACCTTTCAAAGTCTGCTGTAATATATAGGAAAGGCTAGTAAAGAAAAGTTTCTCGCTGCCGACATTTTCCTTTAAAGAAGGGTTTAAATCCTTAATTAATGATGACTCTATAATTCTACAATAAATATATCTGAACGCCCGGTTACTAAAATTTCGAAATAATCCCATTTAATATTGAGTCCAGTTAAAGTCCAGTCCGCAAAGGATGAAGCTTGACAACTCTTCGTGTGAGTGCTTTGAAATGTTCAGTTTTTTTCTGTCATGTAATCAACGCTTCGTTTTACCTTGCGATCGATCTTAAAATGAGTAACGTCATCATAATCATGTAATATACAGGAGAGCTTAACCTCGTGTGATTTGTATTCAGTTGCATATGTGTTTATAGGAAGTCGTATTGTTTGCTTGGAAGCACAACAAGGGGTATTTTTTTATGGCTGCTTTGAAATGGCAACATTTTGGCGAATGCTTCCCCGTCACACAACCTTAGAATGGAAAATTTAAGTTGAAAGTTTTGGGAACATAACCGGATAGTTTCAATTTCTAGGGCCGTTGAAATACTCCCTGGAAAGATTATCATTATTTGATATTCTGCAACAAGCATTAAAAAGAAACTGATGTAGCTAACCTGAGCCCCCATGGCCGTGAGTAGGACCTGTAGAAGACGAAGGTGTAGAACCAGAGGCCAGCGTCCAATCAAAATCATCAGAGGACGACTGATTCCATCCAGAACACAGACCGTGGTCGAAATTACACCAAACTGAAATGGTTACATAAGTAACTGTCATTTTCAATAATAATAAAAAATATATTACGATTTTTAACTTGCGGGTTGTAGTAGTGGAAACTGATTGACGTGTGTTAAGTGTGTCGTTCAGGCGTTCCCCACGAAACGGGAAAGTAGATTCTCTGAAGGAGAAAACGAAAGAAAGCAATGCCTTACAGCATTTCGTCTTGAGTGATCGTCCAGGTGAGAGTAGTTCTGAAATGAGCTGTCGTTGGCGACTGACGTTTTGACAACCAAAGAAGAAGTCACCTTTAGGGTCAAGTCAATAATGTTAGTCAGTCCAAGCTTTGGTTATTGCTTATGTTTCTTGTTATTGTCTTTTTTGTTGTTGTTATGAAAAGAGCAATGCCATTTTACGCTGGTGTGCTCATAGACCACACTGTTTATACAAGTTGTGTGAGTGAGATCTGTTCGTGATTGTAGATCAGCAATGTGAAACACAGTAGTGGTTTATCTAGCAAACCTTTACCTCAAGACCAAGTCAATTACGTAATGAGTGCAACCTGTCCCAGAAAAAGTACTTCAATGCAAGTTGAGACTGCGTAGTAAGTGAAATAAATCAGTGAAATGAAGAAGCTGGGCAGTATTTTGTTTTTGGTTATCTTGTTACATGTGCATTCTATAAACACTTGGATGATTATAAAACAAAATAATTATTCGTACCTAATACAGAAGATGAATGGTTCTGTGGTAATTCAGTGACAGGAGAGTTCATGTTTCTTGATAACCACGATATAAAGTTTCGCACTTTGGCGTATACTCCATACGCATACGGAAGGGCACATCCTTCACCAAAGCTAGTGACACCCTCGAGATACCACGTACCATCAATTTCGCACACCAGAGGCCCGCCACTATCACCTTGGCAGGCATCAATACCTCCTTCATCTAGACCAGCACAGAGCATAGAATCATCGATTTCATCAGGATAAGCATAATCGCAACGTTCTTTTGACACAAGTGGCACAGATGCCTGCATCAGTGAATTTGCTGCAGGGCCTCCAGAATATAAAGTTCCCCAACCAGTTATCCAGCATTTTTTGTCAAGGTTGTCAATAGGAAGGCCATGATCGGTGTCTGGTAAACAAACTAGACCAACTCCTTCACTAAGTTCAGCAGGACTAACGAGTTTAAGCAACGCAATATCATTGCTTTCTCGAAGCGGAGTGCGGTAATTCTCGTGCATTTTGATTTCTGTAACATTGATGTCCTGTTCTGTTCCAACAATGCCATTTGTTCTGTAGTGGGCCCCAAGTCTGAAACAGAACGTAGATATCGAGTGTAAAAAAACATATTCTTATTCCTTTAATTAACTCGACTTTGGTAATAAAAAATGACGTGCTTTTGTTTTTTTTTGGTTGGTAGACCATTAAGTAATTTCTGTTGTAAGAGTGGATTTCACACGTCGATAGAAGCGAATACGCTATAAAATTATGTGTTTGGTTAAGGAACAAGCCTTCGAATTAATTCTATTAATTTTTTATAGTTCTTTTTCCTCCGCCAGCTTATTGTCTTCCTCCTGTACGGCATCATTGTCATCGTCGTAGTTATAATTACTATTGTTTTTTTTTTTTATTTCCTAACAATTTTTCTTATCTTTTCTTCTTGGCGTTTGGATAAGGCAGTAAATTGTATTGGATGAAACCTTATCTTGACAGCAGACGGCGTTACTCCAACCAAACAATGAGCTGCTGTCACCACCCAATAAGGATCCACTAATGAACCGCCGCAAAATTGTCTTCCATACTCGTCTGTCACCATCACTTGCCATGGCCAGCTGTTGACAGGTGCAACTGTACCACCGACAATTCGAGTCGCGCTTGTTGGTCGAAAGCCGCAAGATACTAAAATCAAAGAATTAACAAATTTCTAAAAAAGGCTTGTAAAATATAAAATTCTTTTTTCATCATTTTTAGCATCTTCTTAACAAATAATGGTCAAAAAATTCTCCTTAGGGCAATTTTAGAGTAAAAAGATTTCTTTAACAAATTTTACTTAACAAGTTTCCTTAAAAATTATCTTTTGTTTGTAAATTATGTTAAAATGCCAGTTACAACAAGATTGTTCTATTTCAGCTTCACTGAGTCCGTTATGTCTTGACACGGTTTGGTTATTTAGCTGTGGTGAAACAGGCGATAAACTGGTAGCCATTTCAATCGTCATATAAAAACTTGTTACGGAAACCTTAGCTTGTGTTTGTGTCCGTTATGGTCACGAAGTTGCTAAAATTGTATTTAAAGTACACTTCCTGGAGTCACACATCATGTCATCAATGAGAACGAGATATTTATAATAGACTTCTACTTGTATTTCTAGTGTAAAGTATCAATTACTGTACCACGCAAAGTCCAAACTGTGATCTGAAATGACCTTAAGCACTCTGCGATTAGTCTATTTCCTCCTACCTTCCTTAGTACTAGTACTAGTTTCTAAGCTCTTGTAGGGTTGTCCAATGCTGTCAACGCCAAATACACCCACAACGTATAATGTAGAAGGCCACAGTCCTTTAATAACTGCACTTGTAACGTTCTGAGAAACAGTTTCTGCAGTCAATATGTTACCCTGAATACTCTTTACTTCAACTATGTAAAACCCCGCATGATGATTAACGACTGCATCGAGGCTCATCCACTGAAGGGTAAGTCCAGTGGAACTATGGTGGAAGATTGAAACATTCCATCCCAAAACCGGTATGGCTATAGGGAAGTAAAAAAAAAGTGTAAATTAGTGGTACTAGAGGTAGCAGTAGCAGTACTAGTAGCGGTGGCGGTGGCGGTGGCTGTGGCGGTGGCGGTGGCGGTGGCGGTGGTAGTGGTGGTAGTAGTAGTATTGGAATTAGTGGCAGTCATAACTGCAGCAGAAGGGTATACACAAGTAGTAGTAGCAGACGTATGACAGCATTAACAGAGTTTTTTTACAAACCTACCTGACTCTAGACCCTTTTTCAAAATAGCGAACTTTATCATGATTGCGTTGGCTGGTCTTTCCGCATATGCTTGGATGGAGATGTTATTTGAAATACCAAAAGAGGCATGTGCTAGAACTTCTAGAGAAAATGTCACACACCCAGGGTGATAGAGAAGTACAGTGCCATTTCCATCAGTAATTCTGACAAATTCACTATAAAGATAAACATGGTTACGAACTGATGGATTGACATACATTTCTAACAATGGATGTTAAAACGCGGCTTTCTTCCTTGAAGAGGTGTTCTCTACTTTTTTAATTCAGTTAGTGTAAATAAATTGGTTAACTGATTAAAAAATGTGCTCTTGAGGTTTAAAACTGATTTTTACAAGGCTAAAATGATATGTTTAGAAGACAACAAACAGGAAAAATAAGAAACTTTTTTGCATTGTCATCTTCAGGTTAAGGATACCCACTACGCGTTCCAATAGTATAGGTTGATAAGTTGATCTGCTTGCGATATGATAGCAGTATTAACCCTTTCAGTGCCAAGGGGTTTCCCTTTCGCAAGTAAAATCTTTTGGCGTTAGACATAGTAAAACCTATAAGTACGTCCTTTGCACTGAACGGGTTAAGGGAGATAGTTTTTTAACCCTTTCAGCGCCAAGGGTTTCCCTTTGGCGAGTGAAATCGTCTGGCGTTAGACAGAGTGAAAGCTATAAGTACGTCCTTGGCACTGAACGGGTTAATATCATGTTCATTTCCGGGAGCTTACAAACAAATAGAATCCAGGTCCAAATCGTAAAAGCGGTCACTTTCGCAGCTTAACCAATCCCATTATATTGTGGAGATTGAATGCCGATTAAACAGGGTTTTGTAATGGTGGCAGTAAACATAGTTGCTCGCTTATAGGAAGAACTTTCGCCGTATTAAAACATAAAGAAACAGAAAAAAAAAGAAATATCAAATGTTAAAAAAGCGAAACCTCTAACCTAAAATCTATCTGAAATTTTTGCACTACGTTTGCGATGTGTTGTGCGAAACACTTCCTCTAACATTGTACCTGCTTTACGAAGTGCAAGTAGTGCAAGTATTAGATAGTATGTAGAGCATGCTATTGAAAAAAATCAGTTTTAAGTAGTATAAGAATCATATACTATGTATATAATAAAGTGAGCAGATCAAAAAATAATAATTTGGCAAGGAGTGCAATGTATAAGTATTATATAGTATATGGAGTAAGTTAATTTTTTTTTTTTAAATCATTTTTGTATGTAGCGTTTAATGGAAGTAGCGCTAGGGATTTATTGCAATTACGGTTAGCTTTCATCTTCAAACATTTCTCGTACCTTTTTAAACAAAGATAAAACTACTACATGCATGCATAAGGAGCACAGTGTGAGCCCATGTGCCTTTACGAAGACTTCACTAATATACCTGCAATCCTCAAGATCTATTTCCTGAACGACGATGAAAGCGACTGCTTCGCGGATACCAGCTCTGTGTATTGCCCAGTTACATCGGATAAGATCGTTACTCGTAGTTTTTAACTCTATTTGGCCAAAGGTCGAATTGAAAACGACGAAACAGCCTTAAAAGAAGAAATGAAATAACGATTTAAATATTTTAGATGTAAAGTACTTCTGATATGATAATTAAAAATTATTAAAATTGCAAAGCAATGGGAGGTTATATGACATAACGGACAGATTTTCTTTCTTCAGTGTCCCAAAATGGTGCATTTGGTGACCACATAACACTTCAGGCTGCTTCCAATCTATACAATGTTGCTTTCCATGTTCTATCGTCTAATGGTCCTGGGTACGAAACAACGGTTTCTCCAGTGGCTGCAAACCCGATTTTTACATTCATTTTAAGGCATTTTGCCGAGGATGACGGAGAACATTATGTTTGTTTAACAGGTGAATCTAATTTGAATTAATTAGATAATGAAGCTGAATGTTTATATGTGTATTGAAATATGCGTGGTGAAACAAAACTCCGGTGATGATAACCAAGCGTCTGCTAGCAGACAGAACACTGGGTACGATGATCAAGGGTCTGTGGGTGGGATAAACTCTGGGGATGGCGATAAAGCATCTGTGGACAGACAGAACTCTGGAGAGGATGAACAAGTGTCTGTGGGCGGACAAGACTCCGGGGACTGTGATGAAGCGTGCCAGAACAGATTAAACGACCTCTCGCCATCCACAGAGCCTTGTTTAAACCCAGACATTTTAGAGGAAATTTTACAACAAACACTACGTTTGTATCCGTACATGCGTTCCTCTTTGAGAGCAGTTTCCAGGTTTTTCAGAAATATTGTCGAACGAGAACCACTACCCCGAGTGTACATCCCAGAACTAAATGACGTTACAGACATCCGACACGTTAGTGTGCGCAAAATAATCCTTTTAAAAGGAAAAAATAGCGGCGCTGTTTTGAGGTTAAAGGAAATTATAAATTATGTTCTGTGGGCAAGCGCGTGGCTTAGCTTCTTTGCGTTAGGAAACGGTTGGTTTTCTATTGCAAATATTTATTGGAAACGGAAGAGCCATCGATGATGCCAGTAATAATAACTGTATTCAATGTACCTTCTGTCACGAACCTTGGATTGATTTAATGCTTGATTGATTGATCTTTTTTTGAATCACAAAATGGTTTCGCAGATATTGTCGATATACTGAGTTAGGTACATGCGTTGTTATTCGAAAATAAACGTTCAAGTTATAATTATTAGTGTTTTCGCAAGTAACAATTCTCCTAGAGAAAAAAAGTGTTATGACATAACTGTTGAGTTTTCTTGAGCCTTTTTTGAAGAGAAATCAAGGCGCGGATTTTTACATTACTTTGAAGACAATAAAATGGGTTTTAATATTTCTTTTGCACTTTTCTTTTTTATCTACCCCTTTACAAAGTGCTTACAGAGAGATTCACGACAATTGCCGACTTTCAACGATGTGTTACTTTAATTAAGGTAAACCTCCCACTGGGAAGCCAAAGTTCCTTTAACAATCTCATAGCAATCATCCATAGCTTTGTATGAGAAAAAAGAACATGCATTTGCGGATAATTTCCTAAAGCTTCACACAAAACAAGGTCCTCCCGCTGCCTCACGCACACCCCTTCCTCGTTCAACCAACGTGGCAAAGGAACATCTTTCTTATTTTGATTCGAGGTTGTGTAGAACTCATAATAAACTCAATAGACCTAATATACAGGTTAGTTTTAACTTAGGTTCCGAAAAGTCAGGATCACGATACTGTTACTAATATTTGACTAGGTTGAACATAATTGCAATTCAGGAGTTATTACAATTCTATCGTCGGCTTTCAACGGCGGAGTACTTTTATCTTAGTACAAAGCAGCAGTTACAAAACTTGTTCCATGTGGCAATACGAACATTTTTATTTGCTGATCTTTTCTTACCTTATTTCATTTCTCGTTTTCTTTGCTTTAACATTCTCTGCGTAAAATCTTTTCGATTGATGGAACAACTAAAAGGCAAGCAAATAATCGGGAAGCCTACGTGCATCGAGCGTGACGAGCGTCATGGGACGAGACAAGGCACGGCAATTGGTCAGTTCTAGACAGTTGACATGACAACCGGACAAAAATTGCGGTGTTCTTGCTCGCAAAGCTCGCTTGATCAAAACAACAGCTGAGTTTAGTAACAAGAGTCCGGAGAATTACGTAAATGACTTACGTGCGGGGCTAAACGTGGCTGCATGGAGGAAAATTATAAAACTCACTGAGTTTTTATTTAAAAATATAAAATAATGCCAAAACTTAACAAGTTACACGCCGCGATTGTCGGAATTTCCACTTACACGCGGGGCTAAACGTGGCTGCATGAAAGAAAGTTATAAAACTCGCTGAGTGTTTTTTTCAAAAAATACAATCAAGGATTTTTAATTGAACTTTCTTTATTGTGCAAAGAAAGAAAATGTCATCAAATACATATTCTGGGAGGAACAGATAGCATGAAACACGACACTGCTGCGAATAAAACTTGCTGGCGGCTTTGAATCGAACACTCAGTCGGCCTCAAAAAGAAAAGAATCCTAAAATAAATCTCTCCTTAGAGCTCCTCGAAGGCATCTAATCCATGTGATCTGGGCATTCGCCACGCATCGGAACGTGTTCATGCATTAATTAACTATGGCCGCCGCTCTACGAAAAAATCTAATTTTGGCGTTCCGTGACCAAAAAAATCGTTCAAGATCTCTTTTTAAAGCTCTCAATATGATCTGTATTCAAAACTACACAAACTTAAGCTTACAAAATTTGAAATACGTTGCGAAGAAGCCAAATCTATAAAATATCTGCGGTGATTACTTCATAATCATTCACACATCGCGAACAAAAGGGTACGTTCACAAGTCAGTTCACCCATGGTCCGTTAATTGCAGCATTGTTCCAGTCTTTTGAAGTCTCTTTGAGGTAAATGAGGCCCCTTCTAAAATATCTCACCTTTTTGAAACCGAATAAAACCGAAATTATTCGGAACGCTTTCGGATGCTACCGAAAGCAATGCCCAAAGGAATAAACTGAGCCTTCAAGCTACAACATCCAGCAGGATAAGGCATTTCAGAAAGACACATTTAAAGGGGAGTGAAGTTGTAATGTTGATCGCTGATCAACAGCTTCCTAAACTTTGAATGTGCGTCGTCATTTAAATTACATGTTTTAAAGTTTCATTTAGGGAACTGGTCAAAACAATAGTACGTACTAAGTTAGTTAGGCAAGCGGCTTCAGGACCCCTGACAGAGGCGACGAAGTACAAACTATGGGTCTCCTGGCAGAAATTGAAGGCTACTTAGGAGGCCATAGGCTTATACCTTTAAAGCTATCACGATAGTCATAGATTAAAATAACGGTTATGAAGCCCGGCAAAGTTCTTTGTTGTGCTCGTCAGTTAACAAGTAGAAGCATTTTGATGACGTAATTTATGAACGGTCTATAAGCATGACACAATAGATGTAACTGCCCAACATAAATCTTAGCTTGTTTGTTTGTCTCTTTGATCTTTACCGGGCTTCTTAATTATTTGCCTCTATTCAATATGATGTGACAACTTTTTTTTTCAATAACTGACTGGCGGTATCGCTCATGATATAAACAAAAACAATTGCGTAAAAACATACCTGTGGTGACGTAATTGAAATCCGACCAAGGTCCTTCTCCTTTGGAAGTAAAAGCGGTCACCGCAATTTGGTATTGATGAGCTGGTTTCAAATCCCCTAACGTAAAATATGAAGAGGACTGACCAAGAGCGAACATCCATTTATATGACGAATCATCTTGGTTTTCCCGATAGTAGATTATGTACCCTAAGAGTTTACCATTGGCGTACTGCTGGGGAAGAGAATTCCACTCCACCAGAAGGTCGGATGTAAACTCAAAGCTTGTAACTCGAACATTATTTGGCGCTCTACTCGGAACTGGAAACAATATAATTAAACATTAAGATTAGCTGTTACCATGGTTGTTTTCGTATTTTGCATTTTTAGTATTTCTCACCTCCTTCATCGGTATTAACCAAGACTTCTGCACTTTCAAAAGATGCCCCATCGGTATTCACAGCTACAACAGCAACTTTATACTCTCTGAACCCTTCGAGGTTCTTAATCTCCAATGCTGTTACATTTCCAGCCACTATTTCGCTAACTGTCTCGCTGCTA
>CM042748.1:3860498-3869667 GCA_022496165.2 Catalaphyllia jardinei
GAAGATCATTGTAAATCTCGGCCTCGACCCTTACAACATAAAGTAGGAAAAAAATATCACATGTAATCTATATTAGAGTGAACGTTGTGTTCTCTTCTGTTGTAGTTTGCTACCTTTCTAGAAGAGCAATAAGAAAACTCGTGAAAATCTTGCAAACAACGAATTCAAATTGCAGCTTTCTTATGCGAAATCAGTAAACAGAGAAGAAGAGGTGAGCGTTTTACAAATCAACGATATGGCTTGGTAGCTTTTGAAAGTAGCATGAAAAGTAATTATTTATTGTAACGTTTGATAGATATAACAGACTATGAGACAGGAATAGTAAACTTCGTTTTTATTATTTACATGCAAGATGCCGGTCCGTTTGGTCAGAAAAAACGATGGCTAGAAATTTTGGACATTTAGTTGTCCATTTTATAGACAACTATGTAACAGCTACGAAATACAAGCAATTTACTAACCGTGTATGCCATGATCAAAAGATGGCCCCGTATCAAACGAGGGTGTCGGTCCGAAATTATTAGTCCAGTTAAAGTCATCCTGGTAATAATTTTGTGACCAGCCAGTACACAATCCATGGTTAAAGGTGCAGTCTATAAAATGTACATTCACAGTTTTCACACAGCTATTTCAAAGCAGATGTAAAGCTATGAAACTAGCCTGCGAACGCAGACGCATTTCCGACAAAGTGACAGCCATAAATACGTTTGTGTTCGCAGGCTACTATGGCACTAGTCCAGACTGGAACTGGAAAGAGCTAGAGAGATAGTATGGTTAATAATCAGGGCATCGATAAAAATTGCAAAACAAGTCTTTTGAAGACGCAGAGACTCGACTCCCCGCATTTTGTCTTTCACTTCTGTTATTTTGCTGTTGATCGTTCACAGTTATCTGTTTACATTTAGTGATCAGCTTTATTTGTGCTCACGTTTTCACGATAACTGCAAAAATTGTCATTAGCTTATTTTCATTGTCAACAAGCGGACAGACACAATAATTTGAATTTATCATTTATGCAATGTGCCAACGAGCGAGAGCGGACAATTTGACAATTAGTTTTTCATACGTCTGTCCTCTTATGGCCCTATTCTCCCAGAAGAGAGACAGGATAAAATAATCATGTGTTGTTATTGATGATGAATTTCGTTATAACATAGTTAACGTACTCTGTGGAACAACTAGGCTATCGCCAGGATTGAACGCTGATGAGATTCAAATTCCTTACGAGAAACATCACAAAGTGTCCTCGTTGGTAAAAAAAAGTCACCAAAACACACATAATTCAGACAAGTATCAAGGTTTATGAGAATGCCAGTTAACCCGGGCGAACTGATGAAGTACTCACTAAACGATTATACCTGTGTTCAGTACTGGACATAACTGGCGAGTTGAGGAAGGAGATGAGGCGGAAAACGCAAGTAAAGACAGCTGAGTAGTCCACGTGAGTAGAATTTGCGTCGAAGAATGGGCTGCCGTTTAGACCCTCTTCACTTAGACCACCTTTTCTAAAGCTGGGACTGAGTGGACTAAAACTCTCTTCATCCTCTCTCGCCACTGACAAAATAATATCATTTAGTATATACCACACAAGTGAATAGTACTTTTCGCGCGCGCTGATTTGCTAGCTCGGAGGTGATTAGCCAAGTGCTATTCACCTCCGAGCAGCCGAAGAAAAACAAAATGGCTTTTGTCGGTATATTGTCACAAATAAGTTGCTCTTTGGGCCGCTAGTTATTCAGCTTGTGTGGTATATACTAATTAAAAATTATTCACCTCATTGTCGGTGAAAGCGGTGGATATTTACCTCCACTTCGAGGAACAATTGTTAGGGACTGTGCAATAATTACCTAGAGGGGGGGACATAAGAGAAAATGACAACAAGAGATTCCTTATAACAATATTTTCAGCATCTCCCACAAAGCTTTTGGAATTCAAAAGATCTCTATTAAAGTATGGTAAACAGTATGAATAAATTAAGCTTCATTGAAACAGTCCAAAATAAGCTTAAACAGACAGAAAGTCCTTAATGTTTCAGTTTCTTCAACAAAATTTCTGAAATCAAAAGATCTCATTTTAAAGTTTTGAAAATTAAAACAGTATGATCAAACTGAGCTTCAAAACAGTCTAGAATAAGTTCAATTAGACAGGAAGTCCTCAATAATATCTTCAGCTTCTACGAATTCAAAAGCCCTCGTAAACATGCCACTTCGCCCGGGAAGCATTTACCATTCACTACGGCAACGTCCACTGGAGACTAGATCGACATGTTTCTCCCAAGTGTCCAGATAAAGAGATTGTTCAACGAGGGGAAATTGCTCTCTTCTGAAGAAAGGTCTTTGCAAGAGATATGTTCCCAGTACTACATGTAAAAGTCATGTACAGCACCTTGAGTTCCTCGATGCAAAAGCCAGAAAAAGAGTAAGAGAAAGGAACGCTCTTCCACTTATTTCTTAGACAATCGAAAAAGATGTGAAAGCGCTTACCAACAAGCAGCTGGAAATGTATGTAAAACAAAATGGTCTTAAGAAAAGTGGGACCAAGGCCGAGTTGATTGATCAAGTTCTCACCCTCGCACGTGGGAACCTTAGTGCCAAAGATGCTCTAGAAGACGAGGAGTCTACCAATTCATGCGAAGACGACACCAACTCCAGTGATTCTGATGACTCTTCTGAAGATTCAGAGTCTAGTGATTCCGATGACTCTTCAAGCGACTCTTCGAGATATGTCGAAGAGTCGTTTGAAGTGATGTTTGTACTGGTTGCACCGGTGGAAGAGCTCCAGCAAGTAAACGAAATAACGGGAGAAGACGTTTTTCAAGGAAGCTATTAAGAGGTGGGGGGGGGGGGGGGGCTTTCCTTTTATTTTTATGTGTGGTGGCGTTGGAGTTATTTTTTTCTTGATCAGGGGGGGGTATGACTTTATTTTGGGGCAACTTTCACCCATTTCCCAACACACCCACCCCCCCCCCCCCCCCACCCCGTCCAGGCAATTATTGCACAGTCCCTTAAATACTCTTTTGACTGTGAAAATCTACTTACAATGCTCTGCTTTGGTCAGCTGGACACAGGTGAGTAAAACTATCAAAGGAAAAAGACAAGGTACAATATAAAATATCCAATCTGTAATTGCTAATCGTTGTGCTATCACTCACGCGAACAATATAGTTTAAGGCCCTGTTCGCACGAAAACGAAAATTTGAGTTTAGAGTTTGCAACAATATTTTGGCAAATCAAACAAAATTCCATGTAGTGCGAACAGGCCCTTAGACGGCTTCATCCAGCAGCAATAGTACGAAATCGTATTTTTGTTGTTCAATAAAAAGTCAGTATTTATAGCATGCTAACATTTCAAATACAGTTAAGAAGAACTTATCGAGACTTGAGCTGTCTACCTGATCCCGCGAGAGCAAATTGAACTTGAAGATTATCCATATTTCAAATTAATTAAACGGATGTTTCACGTTAGGCCCCGTCCACATGTATCCGGATTCAAAAATTTCTCCGTCCATACGTTAAGGGATTCGTTGCGGATTTAATATTTTCCACTCTGGAGAGCGGATTTAAAGATATCCGGGGTCGCCGGATGCGGGGTGGACGGAATTGAAGAAATATCCGGAAAGAGAAAGGTTCGGATTCAAAAACATTTGAATACGCGTGGACGGGGCCTTAGTTAAAAACAATTACGAGGTTTGACATTACCTTAGTGAGCAAGTAAGTAAAGACTTTCTCGGGAATGCTTGATAATTTAGTCGCGGTGTGAGTTAGAGAAATGAACTAAACTGAGTTTATTTAAATAGTATTACAAAAGTTATCGTGCGCTATGAGTAGGTTTGTGGTAAATAATATTACTTGCTCTCGTGGATAAGTGTTACGCTCCATGCATATACCACATAAAATGTCTGCCTCATTTACTTGCTGCACATAGAAGGCAGTGGTATAATTGGAGAACTGCAATGGTCATTTATCTTCCTGGCTCGACTTTATCTCCACATATCTACTTCCTAAGATATTGCAGCTTTTTTGTAATTTTCTATGCAAAAGTGTTCAAGTGTTTAGAACAAATAAAGCATTGTTGTTGTTGTTGTTGTTGATGATGATGATGATTAGTTTTTATGACTGCAGACTCGTAGGATATAATTTCTGGGTTGTGTTGAGATAGATTTAATAGGTTTTTTCGCAAAGCAACTCACCATTAATTGAAAATTTAAAAAAAATCTTGTGGAGCAAAAAGTAAAAGTCTAATTTGGGTGGATGTTCAAACTTATTCAAGCATACTGAATCTTGATAAATGTATTTTACACTAACCGATTCCTTCGTCATATCATCATCTCTACTTATCATTTTTCCGTCTGAAATAGAAATGGTTTCGATATTACTCGTTCTCTATCTAAAATGGCCTTTCTTTTTAACATATACGGAGCTAATTCAAGTAAAAATACAAACCACATTGATACTATAAGCATTAAAGTTGTTTGGCTTTGTTTCCTTCAATGTTGCGCATTTGAATAAATTTACATAGATATTTGCGCCTTATAAGTTTTGAAGTTATTATTATATATATTTCGCATCGCCGACCGACTTATAACATAGATGCTATGAAGGATGGACTGCAAATCTATGTCAGTGCATAAGTGATGCCGTTATCCAACATGAATCTATAGTTGTATAGGCCTCAGTAAGAGTGAAGTACAAGTGCCAATGATAACATGCCAATTATAAAGTGCCAATATATGTGTGTTTTTATGTATTTAAGAATGTTATTGTTTACCGAAAGTTAAAAAAACGGATGAAGTTTTACTGACTCTTGAATATATTGATCAATGTCATAAATAAAAAAATTAAGTCTTCTGAAGTCGCAGCTGTTTAACACAGTAATTGTGGTTAGTTCTCTTAAAAAGAACCTTAACGTGCCCTTACAAATGAAACTTTTTATTACCAATGTTTCTTAACTAAGAAATATTCTTTTTAACTTGGAAAATACTGATGTAAACCACGAAACATGCAAGTACACAGTAAGATGCCAGATGATGTCCAGAGCGAGTATTCTGCCATATTTGCATATAACAACTTTTAAAACTACAAATCAAGTTTAACAACTAAGTCTAAAAGTCTTACGAGAAATCCCTCGTGGTTTTCAGTTATTATAGTAAAGAACGTAAAGGATATACTATAGCTAAGAAATATATCTTCTACTTTTTACGCAGAAATGACCAAGCAGAAATCAAGTTTCATGACCAACTCAAAATGTTTGGTCCACTAAAGTTGTCTTCTGCAAGTTGTTCCGTCACACTTCACTTCCTGTGAAAGAGGAGCACATTTACACACACACGCTCCAATGCCACTTTCGGCTAACTTTTAACGTTGGAAATACTATGAAACGTACCTTTTGTAAAAAGCCATACATTGAAAACGCAAAGCTTTTTCTTTAAAGTCATTACGGAAAAAGATTTCGGTGTACTGCTGTGTTGGGGTCTTGAAGCAATGGAAAACCTCCACGGGAGTTAAAGAAACTGCTGCAAGAACAGCCCAGTAGAAATGAAGGAAGGAATCAATCAGTGTAAACAGCGATAATTTTGGAGAGTACCGTTGTGCAATTATGCTCACACGCCTGATGCACATATGGCACTGCAAAAATAAATAACGTCTTATGTGCATTGGGAATTTATCCTTAGAGTGTTTCCACATGACTTCACGTTAACAAAACAAAGAATCGGCGGCCCCATTTGTGTTCTAAACTCTCTTCTAATGTAAAGTAACAAAGATTGGTTTCTTTTAAAATCGAATTTACGGTTGGTTGAATAGATTGAATTGGCTTTAACTACATACGTAGTTTAGCTCACTTCATACATGACAATATGAATCTATTGAGAATCCAAGCGCTCAAAACCAAAAATAACTAATTGTGTGCTATCTTTTCTTAATGAAAACAAGTTAATAACAATGTGTTGCAGAGACATCTTGGTTTTTTTCCTTGATGGCATGGTCATGCATTTTTCAAACAGAATGCTGTAATTAATCTTAAATAAAAATTGTGCCATCTTCAGAGTTAATGTTACAAAAAAGAACTCACCAAATTTTTGCTGTTTATTTAAAGGCAGCCACAGCGCATGTGGCATAACGTTTGACAAACTTTACTGAAATGATTCAGCTGTGGACATTGAAATAAACATTCGCTTTCAAACCTTGCGACGACTATTATTATCATTTAAATTAACTCAAGGTCTAGCTTGAACATACATATAGCTTTTAAGCTTTTAATGGTTTCTAAGGGTGCGTCGAAGATTCGATTCTTAAATCCGAAAGAATCTGAAAATGGATTTTGCGTTTCTTTATTAAACAGATCAATCCAAATTCTTTCGGAACATGGTACGTCACAGGAATCCACTTCCAGGCTCAAGTAGAATGTGTCGCGCAAAATCGTACCAGACGATGGCTTGTACCAGCTTGACCTTCAAATAAGTCGTTGCAGAGCCGAGTCGTCGAAGTGGAGGTAAATTTAAGCTAAAAATAAGAGTGTTTTAACAGCTGAGGTTATATTGTTACATAGCTGGCGCTTTTCCCGCTACAACGTGCCCATTCATGGGCTAGTTCATGGTCACATGATATCTAACAATGAAACTGTTTCCCGCCAAATCCCATGAGCGGGCAACACTGCCAAAACTATGACGTCAAACGGGAAACAGTTCACTCTTACCCTGCCGGCAAAATGTTGACCGGCATGTGATCATATGTAGCCTGATGTTGTCGCTGGAATTTTAGTACCTTTTTGTTTTGTTTTGCTATATAATAAATCACTTAATGACTGATCCATTAGGGGACAGTGAATTTTGTTCCCCTCGATTGTCAATGTTTCTTTCCCTTGACCTCGTCTCGCCGGGAAACGTCGGGACCAGTCATTAAGTGTTAACTGTTGCTACGATAACCTACCATGCCATGAAGATTACCATTACTGGTTTACCAATGGCTGGGCATTTACAAGATACCAATATTGTAGATCACTTGAAAAACAGAAGTAACATTAATTGATCTGTAAAAGTGCTGGAAACTGACTCCATAATCGAACGGGTATAAGATACGTCATCCGAACGTCTCCTATTAGTATAGCGACGTCAGTAGTGTTTAGTTTCCTAACCAGCTTTGTTTTATGTCATTTCATTAATTTGTCTTCTTTTTATTCTTCCCTTTTGTGCGAAGACCGTCAATATAATATCCTTGCATTTGGAAAGTGCATTTGGAAATCTTAAGCGCCTATATAAGAGAGTGCGTCTGAGTTACACTGTTAACTAAACAGACTTATACTGCTCACCAAATAGACACAACGTGGCGAACTAACACACTGAATAAAGGCTACAAACGCAGAGACAAGTAAAGTACGAAGACAGGTAAGATATATTTTTTTGGAAAATATATAGACAATAGCTTCCATTTGGCACAAAGATATGCTAGAATATTTGTCCGCGGACAATTTCTGTCCCGAGAAGCGAACAGTTTTCCGAGAACATACGTAGCTCGAGGAAAACGGTGATCTTAGAGGAACAGACAATGTCCTATGACAAATATTCGAGCATTTGTGCGCGCCAAATCGAGGCTATTGCGTCAGGAGCCCATGATTGCGTTGATTATCCTTCAAATACTTTTGTTATACCTCCCAACTTAAATACGTTTCCTGATTGGAGGAGAACGTGTCACGTGCCATTGGTCAAAACTCAATGACGCCCTAGGGCGTACACACAAGATTTCAGGCTTTTAGCGACTTGGTTGCTTTGCAAACCTAAGTAGGGGAGTAGGGTAATGATATCTTTCTTAGGAACTGTAGACACAGGGTTGCTATGCTGATGCCAGTGTAAAATAAAAGAGACCTTATATATTCAAGAATTCAAGCCAGCTTTCAACGTCAACGTCGGAAGTGAAAAGCTGATGCTTTACTAATCTGTACTAGTTTTATATTTTACTGCTAAGTATTTCCTTAATCTAGGTTCCAGTCCCCTCCCCTTTATTATATATAAATAGCTGTTTTAAATTTCAACGGTTACTTTTGAAAATGTATGTAGAGTACATACGAAACGTCAAGTCATAAAATGTACAAATTCAACATGTTTATCACTGCTGTTTGTGTTCTATTTTTGATCCTTCCTTCGCATCACGCGCAGTTTTGAAAATTAGGGAATATTCTCGTATATAGCTTTAGCTGGGGAATATTTGGTCACGTGACTTGTTTACACCAATTGCGCGCTAGCGAAAATATTTGATGGATTATAACAGCAATTGTATCGGACAATAAAAAGAGCATAGGACCAAAGGGCAGGCATATTTCACTAACTATGTTTTACTTTTAACCGAGTTACATACATTTGAAGACAGATGATTACATGATTACAGTTAAGTGCACAACTTATGCAGCTGTGAAAATAAGTACTGGAAACAAATGCAGGTGTAAATAAAGTCCAACCCATGAGCTCTGCGACAAGGTGCACTTCTCTGTCGGACAGGTTATGGATTCGAGGCCAATATTTTTCCTCCCATTTTTTTTGTTTGTTTATTGTTTTTGAGGTGTAATCACCACATCTGTCTGAGTCCTGAAAACAGCGACGATGATCATTAATACCTCAATGGTCTTCTTCTCAGTAGACAACTACTTATATAGAGATATCAAACTGATTAATAGTCATTATTTACCCGATCATTGACTCAATCTACGATTTCTGACCTCAGAGTCTGCAAGTTAATTATCAAGCCTTCGCAGACGTCTTAAAATACAGTTTTTTGGCGATGAATCGAGACAACGAACAGTTGTTTGGGGGTTTCGCGTTACAGTCTAAGAGCCTTAAGAAATGATTATACTTGTATTGGCAAACAGGTCAGTCGGTCAATAATTCGCTCTTGAAATTCCGACTGGCAGGCGTGGCCTTCTATTCGTCGGTACCACCGTTCTCTCTGTCTGTCCGTAAGTCCGGCAGACTGACGGTGAGTCAGTCAGTAATTCAGTCGGCTAGGAATTAAACAACATAAAAGTCGCTTTCTATCGTATGAATTACCAAAATAAAACATTATACGTGGGTAATGTACTAATTCAAAAGAGGGCGAAACCCGTAGAGTGCATGTAGCAACGTATTTAAAAGATCTCAAAGTTATTGGGGTTACGATGATGGTGACGTTAGGTGATTTGGATG
>CM042748.1:3870067-3875067 GCA_022496165.2 Catalaphyllia jardinei
CAAAGTTATTGGGGTTACGATGATGGTGACGTTAGGTGATTTGGATGACTAATTGCTAATTAAGAAGCTGCTACATATATCAAAGCAAATGCAGCATAATGATGAACAAATAAATCCCCTGAGGCTATGACCTGTGACACTGAATTTCCCTGAACTTACTGTTAGCTTCAATCCACGAGCTGGTGTGATTGATCGGCTGAAGGCTGTTCCAAAAACAATTAATGCTGGTCTTCAAATCATACCAACGGAGCAGCCGAACAACTTTGAAAATGGTGACTGCATTCAAATAGAGCGTTTTGATGTTACGTGCTTGACTGCTTTTAAAATAAACTGTCGAAATAGGGACCAAACTGAAAACAGTGTAACTTTACCACTTCGAGATTTTTAACAACTTCTTAACTTTTAATGTGGGTGGGGGGGGGGATTTATTCCTTTCTATGGACTGACTGGCTTATTCAGCTTTCAGAGGCATCAAACACATGCAAGTATGATGAGTTTCGAAGCAAAGTGCAATTCAACAAGGGAAGTATAAAACGGGTATGGCCACCCCTTCTTCTTTCTGGGCTTCTTTGAAGAAAACAACCCCTTATAGGCTCAATCAATCAATAAACTTTATTTAAGTGTCTAAAAACTTCTAGTTAGCCCGGAGGCCGATTAATCGGGGACACTCCCAATAAAATTACTAATAAATTAAGTTAAGTTAAGTTAAAAGTTACCCATCACTACTAACGGTATATATACATATTTTAAATGCCATGAATATTTTCTTCCTATACAACTATATACAAACTTTAAAAAATGCCTAAAATCCTAACAACACTTTAAACACACTTCGCACAATTGCCTGTGCAAACGTAATTCGAAACTAAGTTGGCGAGGTCTTTTCTGCGGATGTTCGTGAAATGGTGTTAGAGTTGGCACTTGTCTGTCGCTATGTCCAAGTTGTGACCACTTGACGCACAATTCAGGTAAAAGAGATCATTCTGGCAGATATTCCAGAGTAACGGGCCCAAATTGGATCCTTGGGGACAGCCCATTTTTATTTCTTTTCATTCACGAACCGCAATTACTTTACGTGCTACGACAAGCTCGGCCCTAATAGCACTTGGGCTATAACACTGTCGAGGGTAAATAAAGGTCTCATGTTATATGTTATCACACCTTACCTAAAGTGATAAACACATTGGGAAACATATTATTACAGTTGCTATGAAACGAGGTTTAGTGCAACATCCATTTTTGTGGACTATGGAAACAGACTTAGCTCGTTATGCAGATCCAAAAGTCTGCAAATATATTAAAAAGGAACAAAAATGTGGGGACATCATCGTTCCTTTTTCTAATAAATGAACGTAAAGAGCCTCAGTCAGTGTGTACCGGGACATTTTAGAATCAACCCTTTTGCTATTGTTATTTCTATTTCTATTTCTATAATACTTTTTGTTCCAGAGATTTTTTCCTTACTTCCGATCTTTTGAATCACCGTTATTGGGTCAGCTCCCCGGTGAGCTTGGCAACGTCTCCCTGACTGTTCCTCTTCCTAAGCTTCTGAAAACTTAGGTGTATTGTTGAGTGTTTGGTAGATGGATGCAATAAATCCATCGTTGGGTGATTGGCAGACAGGTATTGCCTCTGCCTCGCTGGTATTCTCAGCTCGGACTTCAGGTGACTTTCGATTGTTGTTGAGTGCTTGGTAAGTAGGTGCATCAACTCTATGTGGGCGAAGGTATAGGAACTGGCCTACTCTTTGTCGATATCTCCAAGTGCTACTACGCAAGCTCGAGCAATTAGGACTGTCTGAAAGATTTTGAAGATGGTTCAGCTCATATCTTGCCGATAGACGGCAAAGTGTGTTGATAAACGAAGAATTGTCAGAGCAACACAACATCACACTTGGCGTGCCAAAAGGCAGAATTTTGGTCCCCTTGCTGTTTAATGTGTACATTAATAGCCTGCCAAATGCTGTTAAAAAAGCGCCGGATGATTTTGTATGCAGATGCGTTCTTTTGTGACGCATCAACACGTCAAGAATTTCAAATTGATCTGGAACGTGAATTCACTGAAACAAGTGATTGGTACACTAATAACAGGTTGACTATAAATGTCATGACGACCAACCAAATGTTACACAAATCAATTGCTTGCAGTCATTTAAATATCTGGGAGTAACAACGCATGCAAAATGGAGCTGGCACCCACATATCAGCAATTTGCTAAAGAAACTAGGTCGTCGCCTTTCTTTGTTTAATCGCATATTTCATATGTTAGACAATAGAACTTGCATAGCCTTCAATAATGGGCTAGTGCTGCCACACCTAGACTATGCCGACACAGTGTGAGGAATCAACACGGTCTAAAATGAGAAATGGAAAAATTGCAAAGTTTCCAGAACAAATTTGCGAGGAAAATAAAATTAGACAAGATGTCTTCTTCAGAAGCTCTGAAGTGTCTAAATTGGCTCCCTCTGGCTGGAAGACGTCTTTCTCACTGATGTACCGCCGTAGAAAATGCAATCAAAGGAAACATTCCGCAACATTTTGACGGTTTTAAATCGACACTAAGTAGTTAACATGGCTACAGCATTAGAAATGGCTACTTACCTGGATTGCTTGAATCTAAAACAGAATGCGGAAAGAGAGTGTCCTACTTCCGTTTTACAAATGATTGGATGTCCCGGTATTTTTGAGAAAGCCAATGCCCTGCGCAATTTTTAAGAAAAAGTTTACAAGGTTCTTAATGGATAAACATTTTTAGGTAATGGATAAATACTTTTAGAAGAACGCTGTATTGTTGATAGATAATTATTTGTAAATAGTTTTTAGGACAGTACGTAGTTTTAGTAGTTTTTAGATCTGTGACCTTTTTTTTCTTATTTTAGATTTTAATGCTTTTTTATTTTTATGGAGTACCTCCCTGACAACCACGTATTTACGTGACGGGAGCTTCCTTCTTAAAGATTGTTTATTATTTATTATTATATCCACTTTCGAGTGTTCAATAGATAGGTGGAGCAACATCTTCACTGTTCTTTCCTGCTAGGGAGTCTGGAAACTTAAGGGCCACTGCTGAGTGATTACTTGATGAGTGCGAGTCATTGGCAGCAGCAAAATAGTGCTCCTGGAGATCAAGTACAATACCAGTTGAAGAAGCTTGGTCACCACACTTCATTTCCATGGCTTGCTCTCCTAAATCAATGCAGTAAGCATTTTTGAAGTAGAGATTGATGTTGGTGCCATTACTCGCCTTCTTCTTTGCAACAATAAATCTTAGGGGAAAAAAGTAGTTACATTAATAAACAAACAAGTATTTTGCAATAGTTCCCTTCTTCTCCAGGGTCCACAAACGCCCTAAGACAATGCTCAATGAATGCAGTATGCTAATCTGGTGACTTAACTGATAACACTACATTTTCACGGTAACTGGGGCCATTGCCGACGTCACATACAGCTGTGGTTACCAATCAAAAGAAATGACGAAGCCTTACCCACTGTCTTTGCAATTTTATTTCTCGCTGGAGGGAAAACTTAGATCATGTCGCTATGACATGAGCACGGCGCATTGGCCCTTTGGTCGATACATTGATTGCACGAAATGTGAAAATTTGAAACTCCCGTCTACGGACAGTTTTTGACAGCGCTAAGGAGGCACTCATAACAAACCTTAACTACAGCCTTGAGTGTAATGGAGTGAGAAAGGTCTGCTAGCACAAAAAGGAAAGTGGGAGGGAGTACTCTGAATTTTTGGGCAGGAGTGTCCAATTTGACCCAAGAACAGATAGCTTTTACCACTCCATGTTCAGCTGCAATTCTACTACCCTAGCTATTTTGTATTATGTGCGCAACAAAAGCCAACTAAAAAGCCTATTCTTTATAAGATACATGCGATCTTGCATGGTACGAATCCAGTTCGTTTTAACATCCTTTAATAATGCACCAATAACTGCAAGTTTACCAGCATATTTCATCTCTAGATTACTTAATCCACGAGTTTGGCCATAGGTCTCCTTTGATTTAAACATGTCTTCGCGAGCCCGGCGTTTAGACGTGCAAGGACTAAACTTAGATTTTTCGATATTCAACTTTAATTTAAAATTGCTTCAATTAATTGAAACAAAGAAAAACCGAAACCACACTGAGTCAGAAGTGAAGATGATGAAGAAAATATTAACCGAGATCCTACATCACTTAGGGACATGGTCTTTAGTTGTCAAGCTTCTCAGATATGCTCATACTGACAGGTTCCCAAATAAAGCAAGGTGCATTATAAGGTTCTCTTTCAGGCCATTTCAACAGGCAATAGGTTCCATCATGAGACAATCAATTGGAGTTGTAAAGCTATTCCAAGCCCAAATAGGCCGAGGGTAAGAATTTTATTCAATGGATAGTTGTTAAAATATTTTAAAACCTAGTTTTGGTTCGTGTTTTATCATTTACCTTCTATTGCTCCCTTTTATTCCAACGAAATAACACAAAATAATGATAACTACTCAAAATTAAAGTACCATCATGACGGTCTCTTGTCTTTCCGCTATTGATGGTGTTGGAGGTATTGTGGACGATTTGAAAGTACCTAAGGTATGAAAATATTGTGCAGTAGGAGAACAGTAAACGGAAGTGATCTAAAATTCTAAATAGTTAAAGGCATAAAAACTGTTAACTTTGATCTTGTTATTTCTAGATTAAGATAAATTCCGTAATCTTCAAAATTAAGGTAACAATTGAGCAAACACATTTGCCGTTCTCAGATATTGTGAGTTCGTAATACACCCGTAGATGATGAAAAATACACATAAATGCAACTGCTTTTAAGCAAAGTTGTGTGCATAACTGCAATGATCAAACATGGCTTTTTATCTTCATTTCTTTCTCCGCAGTTTAAATACATGATATTTCATAAATTAATTTGTGTTCTTAACCATCTACGAGTATATTACGAACTCACAAAGCGACCATCTCAGTCGGCGAAATTAGATAAAAAAAATACCAAGGCATGATCCATCC
>CM042748.1:3885067-3897734 GCA_022496165.2 Catalaphyllia jardinei
AAATTCAGTTTCGCACATTAACCTGACTCGTCGCGCGCCACGGGAAAACACAGGGTCAAAAGGTTCTCTTCCTGCCTTCAAAGAAAATAGATAAAGTAAATAAAGGAATGAAATAAAAAAAAGGACTGAAAATAAATAAAAGGAATGAAATAAATAAAATGAATTCGGTAACTAGCAGAACCCCAACCTTCTACTCTTCAAGAAGTCGTGATAGCATGATGAAAAGGGATAAGCTGAGATTACTGCCATCCTGTCTCCATACTTAGGCTTCCACGAATAGTATATACATATTTCCCGACTGGGGAAGCCATAGGGATCGTAACCGATCACCTTTCCCATCCGGAAAACATATATATAATACTCTCCATGACCGTGTTTGAAACCCCTTTCTATAATCTCATAATTGCCCTCCTCTTCCGAAACCCAAGTTTTCCGCGTCAACAAGGCCAAGGTCGCCGTCAAGTTGAAGTTACTCTTAAATTTCGACGCGCGCTCTCCGTTGATTTCTACGTGGCGGAAATTTATGTGTTCCGCCTGTTCGTTGCTGAGAATCATATCGGTGGTTTCAAATGCAATTGCCATTTTGAAGAGTAAGCGGAGAGACTGAAATAACCGATTCGTAAACAGTTACACGCGGTGGAAAGTGGCGGTGTGTAGAAAGAAGGTCATGTGAAAGGAACTAATGACCTATGACCCGACCCCAACACCGCTTGCTCAATATTCCTAGGGGGTCATTACTATTTTTAATTATCTACTCCATGATGCGTTCTCAAATTTCGTGTATTCCACGTGGACAGTTCTCAAACTTCGCGAAGCAAGATGGTGTTATTCCGAAGTGTTCTTCTTTCTATTTTGTCTGTTTTGGTTTTAATTCCCAAAGGTTTTCATTCCTTTGAAATGATTCCTTTTAATTTAGAAACCTCCAATGATGAATCCGATGAGCAAGTCATCTTTGACGTTACCGCGTTGTAAGGACTGCCTTTGAATATTTCTTCGTTTGTTTGTATATACTTTTCCCAAACAGTTGTAAAATAGATTTCGTTTTGTTAAAAGTTGTAAGTAAATCATTGGTTGAATGCTACTAGATATCTAAGTTTTGTTTGTAAAATAGTTTTTAGACTTCTTGTATACGGTTTTTCTCGCTTGTAAATAGTTGTAAAATAGATTTCGTTTCGTTTAAAGTTGTAAATAAATCATTGGCAGAATTGAATCATGGCTTGTGCTCTGTTTAGCCACGCGCGCGTGTTCCACGCGCATTCGGGGAAAACACAACGCTAAAATGTGGCGTTTATGGCGCTTTTGGCGTTTTTGGCTGTCGTTGCGTATTAAATTATCGATAAATGTCATATCGCAAATAGTTTTGTTCAGTTGGAATCGAACTTTCACAGAGATAACATGGTGCGGAGGAAATGTAAACATTGTCCAATTCCCGGCTGTGGCTCAAAATATTTAGTTCGGTTAGCAGATCATTTAACTCGCGTACACGAGTTAACAGAGTTAGAACGAAAATACTGGCTACAATTTGCAAAACTACAAAACACCAACGCGATTCGTGTGTATGACAAAGAGACTGAACCCAAAACCATTTTCCTATAAATCTGCGAGCGTGCTTTTCAATCAGTCAGTTGTGAGCATGGACCCGAGATGGAAACATCCTTTTCCTGCTCTTGTAGCAGGACCGACTTGTTGTGGGTGGGAAAAGTCAGTTTGTTAAACGTTTGCTAGAATCCGGCGAAGATATGATTGAAGGAGCCCCAGAAAATATCATTTGGTGTTATGGTATTTACCAGCCCGCGTACGACGAGATACAAAGAAATATTCCCAACATTACTTTTGTGGAAGGGGTTCCCAGTGATTTAGAATCTATGATTAACCCTTCTATAAGAAATCTTGTGGTCATTGATGATTTGATGCACGAACTGAGTAACGATCCAGGAATTACCAGTTTGTTTACTAAAGGCTGCCATCACCGTAACTTGAGCGTTATCTTTATTTTGCAAAATATTTTTCACCGTGGAAAAGAGTTGAGGGATATGAGCTTAAATTGCCATTACTTGGTACTGTTCAAGTCTCCCAGAGATAGCAGTCAGGTCAATCATTTAGCCAAGCAAATGTTTCCCGGTCATGTGAAATATATGCAAGAGGCGTTTCAAGATGCCACAAAACGGTCTTATGGTTATTTATTATGCGATCTGAAACCGGAAACACCTAGCGACTTCCGGTTACGTAGCAATATTTTCCCCGGGGAGACGCAATGTGCCTATGTCAGAAAAGTATAAAAAGGAGTGAACCACAGCGAAATAAATCAGTTTAGTATGGCCCAGCGACTGAGAAAGAACCACGATTTTCTCAAGCTCCTGGTAAAGTGTACGCCCGCTCAGCGTAAAGCCATTTTAAAAGTCGCCGACGACGCTTTAGTAAGAACCATTTGTGAGTGTATTTTAAACGTTCTTAAAGAAACCGTGCCTGTCAGTAAACCGGCGAAAAGAAAACTTCTAGCCCACAAGAAATCGCTGATTCCTCTCGCCGAGAAAAGCACACCGATCGAAAGGAAGAAAAAAATCTTAGTGCAACACGGAGGAAACTTTTAAGTGTTTTATTACCCCCTGTGCTTCGTGTGCTGAGTTCAATTCTTGTCTGAAAATGAATCATACCAGGCGCATGATTCTAGTACCAGAAAATACACTAGAACGGCTACAACAACGTCAACAAATATTAACACCACCCGTGACACAAACTCTTAAAAATTTAGACAGGGAAATGAGCGACATTTTATCCAGCAAGCAACTAGACGATGAAGCAAAGGCCACACTTTATAATCAAGTGTTGCAGCGTTATCTGACTTATTATGATCAGCGAAAAGGGCAACCCCTCCACGTAAAATTAACAACTCCCAAGCCTGTGGAAACACCCAAACCAGAAGAAAGTAGTGAAGAAACTAGTAAAGAATCCATCGCGGAGGCAGAAACTATTCCGACTTCAGCGGTCGAGCAAGAAGTCATAAAGAGCGTACCCAAGCTCTACAAGGCCGGAGCAAGACAACTATTGGATAAAATCAAGGAAAATTCAGATGTGTTGAATCGGAACGAAAAAGGGGAACTGATGTATGAATCCAAACCAATTTCCGGCTCCCACATTGTGGATTTGGTGAATGATATTCTGCGTCACCGTAAAGGGTTTGAACCTGTGGGCTGGTCGGTGTTTGCCAGGGGTCTGGCCCGAATGAATGTACCAGAAAATATTGTGCGCAACCCCCAGAGGCAAACTGCTATTCGAGATTTTGAGACAAGAGTGAGAGAAGAGACACCTGAGAGCCCCACACGTTGGTTACCTACACCACCCACTACAAGCTCAGCCCCCGTGAAAAAACAAAGGCGAAGAGTTCATAGTCCGCGCCCTCAAGCTGTTCGTTGGTTACGTTTATAAATAATCACAACAGACATTTTTTATTAGCGTAGTTTTAATCACCCAATAAAAGACGTTTAAAGTAAATTACATGGTGTGTTTATCGTGTTGTGCTGTTGATCTTTGTTTCTTTACATCAGTGCGATATTTCGGGAGACTAAAAGGAAAGCGTTTTTCAATAAAACATTTTACAAGAAAATCATTTCGACTTTTATTACTAGAAAAACGATGTACAATGGTGCTCATGCTAACTTGGCGAGAGCGAAATAAGGCAAAATACAGACAGTAATGTCCACAGACTTTTGAATCAATGCTTTGCAAAGTCTTTGAGTTAAACTTCCAGCCATTAGAATTATTGTTCAAAAACGAAGAAAATGTTCCAGTATAATTGCTTGGAGGTAGTCCGTAAGAGTCGAAAAATTCTCCCTCTCTTTCTTTGGTGAAATAAAACGCAACCCAGTGAGTTCCAGGCTTGTCACTAGTATCCACATTGGCAATGAACAAGGCTGGGTAAGACGAAACACTTGTAGGTAGCTTGTGTGAGGGGTACACTCCTTGAAACACACCGCGCGTATATCTATCTTTTCTCAAGATAACCGTCAGCTGAATGGTGTCCATGTTAGTCTGTGTAGTCGTACAAAACGTTCCGACTCGCGTCAATCTCGATCACGTTTTGAAATTCCGCGTAGATGATAAGGTTGACTGTATTGGCGAGTGGCTGAGCAAAATGAAGTTCTACCCGCAGGTTACCTCGCTTTATAAGCTCAAAATGATCACCCGAGCAGTGGTCTGGGGACAAGTCAAAACAGAACGCTGTGTAACCAGAGCCGTAATCACTTCTATTTATCTGATTTCCCATATCCTGGGAAAGCTTTCCAGTGCCGGAAAAATGACTTTGAAATCCAGCTATAAAATTTTGACCCCCAGCATCGTCAAATTTAAGAAACAGGGGTTTTCTCGGTATCTGTTCCCCGTCCACGTACACACCCACTTGCGTTAGGTTATGGTGTTTGAAGTTAAATGGGTTGGAGGCATATGTCCCGTTATAAGCTTCTGTATCCACTAATCCCAGTACTATACGCTTTAGGATATGACCGAGGAAAAGGTTATCCGGCGTAAAACTACTGAACCCTCCAGGGATGGAGAGAACTTTGCAATCGACCCGGCGTATAGGGTACTTGGCAGTCGCTTGTTTTAATGCAGCCGCGTGCCCCAAAGCAATAGAAGGGGTCACTTTAACTTTTCGAATGTATAGAATTGCTTCTGTAATAACCACCTTGTGATTAGCTCCGCCGGCTGATGAGACTAGGCAGAAAGAATTTTTGGCTCTATTGAGCTTTAGCCTTAGATTAACTCCGTTTAAAACCAAACGGTCTTGGAAGAAAATATCGCTGTGGATAGGACCTATCATATCCACCGTGCGACTTTGTTTTGTAAATGCATAACGAGCTTTTAAACCCATATTAGCATCATCATCGTCAGCCACAGGATTCACGGCATCCATCTTCCCGGGAGTGTCCTTGTAAAACATAGCCATTGTTAATTGACTCGATTTTGCATCTTCTCCATAGTTCAGCAATGTTTCAATCATCGCACGATATGGGTAAGTATTAGTCGATGTTGAAATAAGCCTCTCATTCAAAGAAACATCCACTTGTGAAAACAGGGCGTGTAGAAAAAGGTTCACGGGTCCCACTTGCTTGTTCAGGTCTAAAGCAGTACCATTTGCTTTGGTGATCTTGGCTTTAAGAAACAGCAGGGTTCTTGCCAAGTCTAGATATTCCTCTCCAGAGCCAGAAACGTTAAATTCTATAGGACCGCTGTCGGTAATGTTACTGAGGGGGTGATACTCAATCCATTGCCCCTTGGTGATGGATGTTTGAGTAGCTGGAATTGTAAAGAGATCTAGTTCCGATTTCGTGCATTATTGAGATTCGTGATGAACAAAGGCCATTTTACTTTAAGAAGGAAAACTTCTCTTCAGGTTTCTTCTTTTGCTGCGGAGATGCTTTCACTCTCTTGCCTGGAGGCAAACTGTTTTTTCTTGGTTCTGCTTTCCTTTTTATAGCTTTTTTACCAGCACCTGACTGTGAGGAATTTTGGGAAGGTAGGCCCAGAGCTTGTTTAGCACGCTTTTTTGTTGCTGTTTTAACATTTTCTCCAGCTAACACATCTTGTGCAACTTGGACACCCGTTTGAAGAGCTCTTTTACCAAGCATTTTAGCGCCTTGCTGTAAATGAGGTATCGCCCAACGCAAAAGACCTTTAAATATGGAACCTAAGCCATATCCTCGCTGAAATCGAGCACCGTGAAAAGCCTGTAAATTACCCCCTGTTTGCTTAGCTTGGTTTAAATAGTATTCTTCGTACAACTTGTGATTTGGAGTATAAAGTTTCTTCATGGCGTTTAAAAATTCGCGGGTCTGCTCTGACGAAAATGAAGTGTAAGCAACACTCTCCCAAACTCGAATGGCACAGTTTCTCCTGTATCCCGCTTTATATTGACTTCGATACTTTCAAATTGTTTTCTGCTGACAGGTAAGTATTGCGGGCGAATAAATGACTTGCTGATTCTCTCCCCATCCTTTCCTTCTACGGGTACGATTCGAAGGAGGGGAACAAGTGCGTCTCCGACATATTGTGATTGTATAATATCGCAATAGACATAAACATCGTGAAATCCATGTTCCAAGTCTACTGCTCGTTCAGCAGTCGATGTCCTAGAGATAACCTTGTTCGGAGAAAATCCTAGCATTTGCCCGACGCCGTAAAAATACACTTCGACCTTATTTTGTAGGTGTACGGTCACTTTTCGGTTCAGAGTATCAAGGGATAACTGCACTTTGTCTTTGAATCGATCATTCGCGTTGATCACTTCGTTGAACTTAGTTATTAGATCGGCGACCGTGGTGTAATATCCCGGTGGAACTATTAAAGGCTCCCACATATCGTCTAATTGTTGATTACGGAGATAAAATCGACTCTCAGCATTTCCTTGTACATTATTCCAGCTATGGGGATAATGGATTTCTGTTAGCGCTACTTCCCACTCCCCGGTCAAGCTGATTGTCTGAGGTAAATATACCCTGTACTCTGTCAATGTGTTATTGGGGAATTTATCGAGGCTGGCATTGCTAGGAAGATGCACGTAGAACTGTGTTACCTCTATCGTATCTTGTGATAAAATGAACATTTTGCTGTAGGTGTTTTTAATTTATAAGAAACTACACGACAATCATATTTTATTCCACATTCTTTTATTCATCATACGCAAAGCCTTTATATTACAATTTCAAAATATCCTTTTCAGCAACCCAGCTATTAAACTTGTCTGGGTATCCTTTCCATTTCACAAAATATTCAACTACTCCTTTCCGTTTTCGTTTACGCAAAACTTTTTCAACGCGATAAACATCATCCTCCTTGATTACTTTCTGTAATTCCGCTTCGTAGAATGTTCCGTCTAGGATCTCTCCGGCATCATATTTCAATTTGTAAACAGGCACTTGGCGCGCAAATCGTTTGTAGATCGTAAACATTTCTTCCGTGTAATTGGGAAGGTAGGACTTTTCAAACATTCGCTTCACTTTGCTGATCCTTACGCGATCTCCCACTTAAAATTTATAACGCACACGCTTGTCAACGTCGTTGCCATACAGCGTGTCCCACACCTTAGCTTCATTGGATTTAGTCACCTGACTAGGTTTCATTTTAATGCTACGATGGTAAGTGTTATTGTAGGATTTTACCAACTTAGGTAACACATCGATGTAAGTAAGAGTGTTTTTAGCAGTGAAGTACTTGTACATCTTGTTCTTAAACGTACGGTTGAATCTCTCTACTACCGACGCTTTCAGGCCAGAGTTGACTGTAAAAAAGTCAATGTTATTTTCACGTAGGAATTTCTGAAACACACGATTAAGGAACTCTGTACCTTGGTCGGTTTGAAGCTTGTTTGGTTTACGACCAGACGATAAAATCGTCTGAAAGGCCTTCACTAGTTCTTGCCCTTGCTTTGTCTTTAAAGGCACAACCCAGGCATGCTTGCTGAAAATATCTATACACGTCAGTAGGTATTTGTAACCTTTGTTGAATCGGCTTAAATTTTGAACATCGACCAGATCTGCTTGAAATTGTGCATCTATGCCGGAAACAATCACTCGACTTCTCTTGTAGTGTCTTCTAGCAGGTTTATGAAGAGTGTAAACGTCTTGTTGACTCAGCCAATCTTGAACTTTTTCCTTTTTCTTTGACCGCTCGGTACACAGCATCTAAACCACCGAAACTTGCGGGTTGACTTGGGTCGAGATAAATGCTGGACAGCGTTTTCTCCATCACAAAATTCGGAGTTTTGAACAATCACTTGACCCCCGCAACAAGCTAATACGACACGAATGCGGCTGAAAATGCGCTCTAATACCAGGGAGGGTGAAGACGGCCAGCAGCCCATTACTAGTGACTACTGCGAAGGCCAACACTTGACTGACTTTTCTTCTTGCTGCGCTCACTTATATAGCTATTCTTGCATTTGGCGAAGAGTGGGAACGAGAAATTCAAAAAGCCGTTCCCATTCCTCGTCCGTCAGTCCCAGTTGCTCGACAAAATTTAAAAACACTAATAATCTCCCCCAGTGAACTTCTGTAAACACCTCTGAATGAAGACGTTTTAACCTGTCAAGCATCGATCCTGGAAGTTCACAAAATTGCGCTCTAAGAGATGTTATTTCACTTGAAGGCATATTTCTCGCTATAAGGCAATAAAAGTAAAATCGTGCCCTAAGAACAGAAAGAGTAAGACCCATGTTAACGTGTAGCCAGATAAACACACACTGACTTAAAATCAAATCGTGTACTCACTTTATTGTTTTAAAAATAGAACTTGTTTTGAATTGCGTTAATTACATAGTCAAGGTCCATTAGTTTTTCTTCTTTTCTGACAACGTTCTCAGGACATTGGACTTCTGTAGGGTCAAAGTTCATAACTTCTTCAGCGTTGTCATCTTTGTGGGTTTCCACACTACAGAAATCGTTCGTTTTAATACCACAAGGACCATAATAAATAGCATACAATACGCGTTGTTTCATGTCTTCATCATAATTTTCGAGTTCCAAAGAAGTAAGATATAAACTGGTCCAAGGCAACTTCGGCAACTCCGTCAGATAACTTTCCCATGTCTGGCCAAGCTTCAACCCCAGAGTGCTGCAAACACTTTCCACAGTTTTCATCACCACAGCAAGATCTATTTGCTCACGCGCTACATCATGAAAATAGAACCACGCGTCTTCAGTATCCAACATCAGACAAGAGTGCTGTCTTTGACTGGGATGTTGAATAGTGCAGCCATGGCATCGATTAACTTTTTCCTCTTGAACGAGCTTGTCAAAAAACGCAGCATAGGTCAGTTGAAACACATGCCCAATAATGGAAGCTACCTTCTTGCGTTGGATCTGCTCAACTTCGTCCACGGTTAACATAGGTTTAGATGTGGATTCGACTTGCATGTTTGGAAGCTATCCGCTCAAAAAATATTTGTTACTGGAGTTTGTGACAAGAATAAAATGCTAAACGGAGAGCGCGCTTTTATTTTAAACAGATAATAGATTCTACATGAGCCAATCAGGGTTCACTATCGCGGGCAAGACCAGGCGGCGGCCTTATTGTTTTCATTGTACTAGAGCGACGCTTATTAGTAAACCTATACCGAATTAGTATGCAGGAAGGCACCTCATTAGTATGGAGGAAGTCAAAAATTATAACAATAGGTCACCTCATGGACTCGACCGTTATGCATATTAATGATTTTCCTCGACCTACCTCGACACTTACTCGACCATTATGCATATTAATGATTTTCCTCGACCTAACTCGACACTTACTCGACAGTAATCCGGATAATTCCAATGAACATCTACTACTAATGGTCGGTTGTCTCTTACTCCAGCTTTAAGAGACGAACTGTCTTACTGGCAATTCTTAGACTCCTTGCAAGATTTTTTACCATGGAGGGACGAAAAACATGTTCGGCTCGCTTTGTCCACTGATGCTACTGGTTTCGGATGGGGATGTGTCCTTCACCTCCCAGGTGGCAATCAGGCCTGCCGTGATTCCTGGAATGATCAGGAGAAGCTTCTGAACATCTCAATCAAGGAGACGCTAGCCTTGGTAAATGCTTTGAAGGCTATTCCGTCTGAAATCCGAGACTGCCGGGTGGATACATTGGTTGACAGCAAGGTGCTCATTGATACATGAGAGGGTCAAGGAAGCAAGAGATCTCCGGAGCTGACGAGTGTAACTAAGGAATTGTTTTTTGTCCTCTCCAGCCATAACATCCAAATTAGTTTGACGCATGTATTATCAAAAGAAAATCCTGCCTGATCTCGCCTGGATTCCCCCTTAACTAAAGAGGCCTGGGAAAGAGTTGAGAAGGCTTTAGGGGGCCCAGGGGGACATTCGTTTGATTTAATGGCCTTAGATTCTAACGTAATGTTGGGAAAGAATGGCACCCCCTTACCCCATTTCTCGCCCCACCATGTCCCCCAGTCAGCGGGGGTTAACTTGTTCTCTCAACATCTGCTCGGGTTGGAGAATATGTCGAACCCCTACGTTTTTCCGCCCTTTGGACTTGTTGACCCTGTTTCGAAGTTCCTCTATTCTTTCGGCATTCTTTTTACCATAGTTCTTCCCCATTTAACCCACTATTCCTATTGGTGGCCTGAACTGATGACTTGGTCCGAAAGCAGTTTTCTTTTGGGTGGATGTGATGCCGCAGGTGTTCCTCTTGCCCCCTCTACGCGTGGATACATGCCAGTGACCTTTCCTTGTCTTTCGTGGGCCTTTAGGGTTTCTCGGGTTAATTCTATTCGTTATATCAGGATTTATCATTTAAGCCGTTTTCCATCCTTTTTCAGACATAGGTTTACTCTTGAATTCAATGGCTTTGGTTATTTTTTCTTGATTTTCTTGCAATTGTTTGATGAGTTTATCCTGTCTTTCGTTGATTTCTTCATCGGTTTTTTTTCTGACTTCTTTTTTGTATTCAATATAAGGTTCAATATTTTCCATTGTACCGAGTTGATAATCCTGTTTTTCTTTTTGATGAGTATGGATGATTTCATTGACTTCTTTCACCTTATTTCCAGTTTTAATTTCATTATTGAGAAGACTTTTAATTCTATTGATATCCATATACTTATATGTTATATTATTCTCAACTTATCTCAACTTATCTCGATTTGTCTGTGCTTTTTGTGTTTTGGGTATTTTACTCAGTCTTCCTTTGGCACAGCAGTCATTTCATAGGTCAGTTGCTTTGAACAAGACCAATTAGTGAATTCGGACTGCAACATGCTTTAGAACTGTAAATTGTGCTAGGCTACAAAGTAGCTGAAGTATGATAAGAATTCTATTATTGTTGCACGAATAATTCACTAATTCCCTCCCTCCCTCCCTGTTTCATGACTACAGTGCCAACACTAGTCTTTATATCTCATTACAGACTGGACTCATTACAGATTGGACTCATTTTGTCTACTGGTTCCAAGATTATTGTTGCTTTGTGTTATTTGGTTTAAAAGAAATAAACAAAATGTTTATCTTGTTTTATAGCTTGTTTATCTTGTTGTGGCAAAGCTCAATGGCCGCCGGGTTCGACACTGGCGCTTAGGCTTATGGGATTGCCTGGACCATATATGGTATGGTTGTCCTTTTGGGGAAAATTTCTTCGCGCCAAATATTTTCGCTTTTAATGACTTTGGTATGTTTACATATTTAAGGCCAAGACCAATTAGTAAATTCGGAGTGCAACATGCTATAGAATTGTTAAATATTCCCCAATTTTCAAAACTGGGCGTGTTGGGAAAAAGATTTGAAGGATAATCAACACAATAGCTTCCATTTGGCGCGAACATATGTAACGGTTATTTTGAGGCAACGCGGGGATATGTGATTTATTCAAGACCAATTAGTGAATTCTTCGTGCAACAATAATAGAATTCTGATCGTACTTCAGCTACTTTGTAGCCTAGCATAATCTACAATTATTCCATGAGCGCACGTTGGATATGAGATTGTAAATGGCTAACGAGGCCCGTAATATACATTTTAATTTTTAATTTTACAAAACGACCGGAAGTTGATGTGGCAAAACAACTGCAAATTGGAAGTCACAGTAGTAGAAAATGTTGTTTTTAAGCCGCGTTGCCGTCGAGTAAGTGTCGAGTTAGGTCGAGGGAAATCATTAATATGCATAACGGTCGAGTAAGTGTCGAATTGGGTCGAGGAAAATCATTAATATGCATAACGGTCGAGTAAGTGTCGAGTTAGGTAGAGTTAAGTAATTAATATTCAAACTGTCTAGGTAAAAATGCGTTCCTCCATACTAATGAAGTGTCTTCCTCCATACTAATAAGTGTCGCTCTAAGACAATGGAAACAAAAAACTTGCCCCGTCTTGCCCGCTAATAGTGAACCCTGGTTGAAAAACTCTATTATCTGTTCAAAATAAAACCGCAAATTTTAACAAAAGCCTCATTCCTTTATTCAACTTGAACTCGCTGGAAATTTGAAAACTTTGTTCGATTTTCGAAACGTGTATCATGAAGATGGCTTTTTTCACCAACGTTATTGATCTGAAAGCTGCTTTGAACGCTCGGTTAATTGTCCGTGATTGGGAAACATTGACAAGCGCAAATTTTTGAACGCGTAATAATTTCAAAGGTTCTCTAGCTTTCTTTGGAAACGTTCTCCGATTTTAGAAGCCGGGTTCTTTTAACCCTGTTTGGCTCATGAAAATATCTATTATGTTTTTATCTGCACTCTCAGCTTTGCTAAGAAGAGAGAGAATTAATTCTTAGCTGCTCTTGTTTTCCCCTCCGTTAGTCACTACTTTCAGCCCTAGATTTGCATACAAACTCTAACGGAAAACTCAGCCCATGGGACAGCTCTACAATTGAAATTACAACAATAGAAGTTCGGAGCGCTAATTAATTGTCAACACGCGACAAAAAATAATTTCGAGCAACACGTTTGTTGAATATTAATTTTATTAGCGAAATGATTCAAATACAGAGAGATTTGAAATGAATTAAAAAAATACATTTATTGATAAGGAAAGCTCCACAACGAAGTGTTTAACACAAAGTAAATCACGAAATTAGGATGCAATGAACAATAAAACTGAAGTCCCTTAAACAAAGAAATAAACTCCAATAGAACAATACACTAGATATCGGTTTGAAATACATTTTTTTATTGAGAACAAAACA
>CM042748.1:3902834-3920334 GCA_022496165.2 Catalaphyllia jardinei
AGCCATTGACAGCCGCGTAATGATGCTCTTGGGTATCAGGTACATTACCAGATGAAAAAGCTTGACCACCACACTTCATTTCCAGGGCTTGATCTCCAAAACCGATGCAGTAAGCATCATTGAAGTAAACATTGTTATTGAAACCATTGCTCGCCTTCTTCTTTGTTGCAATTAGTCTTAGGGGAAAACGTAGTTATATTAACGAACAAACAAGCAATTATTTTTCTATTATTCCCTTCATGGTCAAGGTCCACAAAAAACCCTAAGGCAATGATCAATGCACTATGTTAATCTTTTGACTGATCTGTTAACGTAATATTTTTACGGAAACATTGCCGACGTCGCATACGGCTGTACCCAAAGTCAATTCTATCTCTCATTGATGAGCACGGCTAATTCGCCCTTTGGTCGACAAATTAGAGTGAATTCTAACTTTTTGATTGGATAAAATTTGAAATTTTGAAACTTTAGTCTACGGACAGTGTTTGACAGTGCTAAGGAGGTCCCTCATTGCAAAAATCTCTAGACATTATATATTACACCAAAATTGTGCTTGTAAGCTCCCGTGTTCGTGCAAGGCTGTGCATTCAGCCAAGAAACAGTCAGAGTTCAAAACCGGCGAGTGGAAATGTACCGTGTGGCAAAAAAACAAAGCCTCATATAGTGGGTTATATAATGTGTTTTGTAAACGTTTTCCGATACTAGCTGAGGCATATAGTTATTGTTCCAACGAGTTTTATTTTGGATTTAACCAATTGGTCTCAACTTTTTCAAGTTTGGACTCTTACCTTTTTCTTTTCTTGAAACGGAAATGAAGAGCGACGATAACAACGACCAATATACCAACACCCACAGAAGCACCTACAATAATGGCGATCTGTGGATTGGATTCCTCATCACTTTTTTCTGTGGTTTCGATAGCGGCGATTAAAGGCTGGACGCTTACGATGGTACCACCTACCGATCCTTCGATACTCTGCGCTTTACTTTTCACGATGGCTTTTAGGACGTCTTTGTCAACGATATCACCTGAGAACCCTTGAGAAAGTTGTAAGTAAAAAGCTAACAAGGTGATGGAAGGACTATCTGTTGACTTCTTTGGATAACCAGGGAGAATGTGAACCATATCACTTGTGAATTCAATTTTGCCAGACGACCTCTTTCGCCGCGAACTGTGAAAGGTGGAAAAAAAAGGGTTTAGCACCATACATCCACAGGTTAAGCTGAACATTCGATTCGGGGTATAATCATTGCATATAGATATATATAAAACGTCCAGACTTAAGCTACTTTTTAAACATGCATAACAGGCGAGCCCGCCGTTAAGTCGTGCCTAGGCTAAATTTAGAGTTGTCTAGATTTACTCTAGGTCCAGACGGTGCCTACTAAAAACAAATGTGTTTTTGCCAGATTAGGACTATCTGGAAAAAGCGGATCTTAGCAAGGGTTATTGGGATCCACAGAGAAAACTAGGGGTAGCCAGACATTTTTCATCAACAGACAAACACAAGCACCGAGCGGATTTTTGTTAGTTGAATTTTTAGGTTGGGCCGCTTCTCATAAGGACATGATGGAACCTTGGGCGCCAAAAAAAATTCTTTACTTGTACTGCAGGTATGAATACTTCAGACTTGCCCACTGCTTAGTGGTTGTACGTGTTGCTGTGTTTTGTATAAACGTATTTTTGTCGTTACCTTGATGGAGTTAATCCACATCGCTCTGGGTCAACGTCACAGTAAGCTGTCGCTGCCTCTGCAACTTTTATTTTAAAATCACTTTCCATTTGCTCATTCCACTTTTTAAACACAGAGAAAAGACAAAACAAAGACAAAATGTCACATTATGAAAATTGCGTTGTCAAGTATTACAACGGCGGTACTTCAGCTTCCAAATGGCTTTAGTTAATTGGTTACAAAGAAAATCGAAACCACACTGAGTCAGAAGTGACGATAACGAAGAAAATATTAACCGTGATTCTACATCACTTGAGGACATCGTCTCTAGTTGCTTAGCTTCTCACATATGCACATATTGACAGGTTCCCAAGTAAAGCACCTTCTCCTCCCAAAAAATAGCAAGGTTTCAATCCTGACTCTCTTTGAGGCCAGGATTTTCAACAGGCTAGGTTCCGTAGAGACGATCAATTGAAGTCGTAAAGCTGCATCAGAAGGCCTAAATTAATCCAAGCCAAATAGGGCGAGGGCGAAACTTTCATTCAAAGGATAGTTGCTATAATTTTTCTAAACCTAATTTTGGTCTGTGTTTTATCATTTACCTTCTATTACTCCCTTTTATTCAAACAGTATAGTACAAAACAATGATAACTAAAAAAGTACCGCTGTGATATTCAGGTCTTTAATTTCCATCATGACGGCCTCTTGTGTTTCCGCTATTGACGGTGTTGGAGGTACAGTGGAGTATTTGGAAGTACCTAAAATGTGAAAATATTGTAGTAAAACAGTAAAGGAAAGCGATGGAAAATTATAAAAGTTTCAAGGCATAAAAACTGTTAATTCTGGAATTACATCTTGATCTGATTGTTTCTAGATAAAAGATAAATTTCATAAGAGTACTAGTCTCTCCTTCAAAATTAAAGTAACAATAGAGCAGATACATGTGCTTCTCTCGGATATTGTGAGTTCGTAATATACCCGTAGACGATGAAGCTTAAGCTGTGTGCATAAGTGCGAAGATCAAACATGTCTTTTTATCTTCACGTCTTTCTCCACAGTTTAAATACATGATATTTCACATATTTATTTGCTTTCTTTATCATCTACGGGTATATTACGAACCCACAAAGTGATCAGCTCTCAGTTGGCGAAATTAGATAAAAAATATATCACATGATTGATTGAAGATTCAATCTTCTTGACTCTAACGATGGCTTCCGCCAGGGTTGTCGGAACGTCAATCAACAGCAATACACTGAATAACTGCTTAAGTTGTGTGATTACTGGCATGATCAATCATGTCTTGATATTCTTATCGGGTATATTTATTTTCTTCTTTAATTTCTCCTGAACTAAGGAAGGTATAGGAACTTTCCAAGAAAGCCACAGATCAACAAATCAAAACAAAATAATCTTGAATCGGAATCCTGAACTTAGGCTATTATCTTAACATGGTTCTATCAACTATAAGGGCTAAATGTTTTTCTTTAAAATAGAAATCATTTCATACCTGACAAAACAGACGAGGGCAAGGAAGAAGATGATGAAAGTCCCTTCGTGAATGGACTAGACGTCGATTGCTCAGAAGACGACGAAGGGGAACTAGATGTGGATTGCTCTGTCGACGATGAAGCTAGATTAGAAGGAGGACTAGACGTGGATGATCCTGAGGATGATAAAGCTTGACTAGAGGGAGGACTAGACGAGGATGACCCTGAGGACGATGAAGCTTGGCTAGAGAGAGGACTGGACGTCGGTGGCCCTGAAGACGTTGAAGCTTGGCTAGAAGGAGGGCTAGACGTGGATGGCCCTGGAGACGATGAAGCTTGACTAGCAGGAGGACTAGACATGGATGGCCCTGAAGAAGATGAAGCTTGGCTAGAGGGAGGGTTAAACGTCGATGGATCTGACGTCACTGAGGGTGAAAATATGGAGGTTGTGGAAATCATTGGAGATGCAGTGTGCCCCTGGCAGCTTCCATTCCTAACTGAGACATCATCGATCGCCAAGTCACCCGTGTGAGAGGATCCTACTATTCCTTCAAATGTCACCTAGATGAATTACCGATAAAAGAAAAATTTTTATTCCATTGGTAATATCAGGTTAAACAGAAATGAGATCCTCAGTAACTGAGTTACCATGCGAAGTAAGAGTCGAAGAAAAGTATAAACAAGAAGCCTTGCATTTTTTTCTTTTTTTTTTTTTTTGGACTGTCTATCCGTGTCTCGCAGTCTGTCGTTTCTCTTATTTTTATGTTGCGTTTGAGTTTCATATGTTAGTGTCCCATCGGTAAACCTACATATATTTTTATACGACTGTACGTCTGTATACAAATGGTCCAAAAAATAAAACGTGCCACTTTTTATCAAAGCTTACTTATTAAAGAAGGGTATTGTTTCCATATTAACTGTGAAAACTATTTCGAAGCAAGAGGATGACATTTTCAGTGATTTACCATGTAAATCATGTGTGTATGGATTAAAACTTACAATGCTATCCAAACGAATGGTAATATCCGCCTGTATCCAGGTGTTGCCATGGTTTCCTGATACGTTGAAAACTACCCCACTTCCACCACTGAAGACTATAAGACTGCCCATAGTGTCTCCATACATGTGATAAAAAAACTCGAGACAAGACAATTCTCCATTTCCAGGTACAGAGAACTCAAGCTTTGCGTTATCACCTTCGACTCGGGGCGAAGAGGTCTCGATGTACATATAGTATCCTGTAAACGCAAAAAAATACATATTTGCCCGACCGAAAGAATAACAGCTATATTTTTGGATTAAACGAAACAAAGTGACTTCTATTTTCTAACCTATTTGTCAGTTTCTGTTTTTAAAATGAAAATATCATCTAAATTCAGTTTTCTCTTCTTACCTGTCCCACTGGTGTGATCGTAATCTGGACCTGTATCTGAAGACCATGTTGATCCTGTCTGACGTATCCAGTCAAAGGCATCTGAGTAAGACTGTTCCCAGCCATCACAAAGTCCACTGTCGAAGTTGCAAGATGTGCTAACTAAAGAAAAAATGAATTAACGGTTACGTTGTTGTTGTTGTTGTTGTTGGTTTTCTTATCATCTTTTTTTTTTGCTTTTGTGTTCTTTCCTCGCTTTTATGATGATAGTTGCCTAGTTCCTGTACGGCTATCTCCCAGGCCTTCGCGGTCAATCGATTTCGGTGACGTATTTCAGACGAACAGCCCGGAGTAGCCTAGACAATAACAGAGTGGGAATACGTTTGAATCAGCGCAGATGTTTGTTGATTGTGACTGAACTTCAGGGAATTATATTCCTGGTCTTTCGTAACTTTTACGTACAGCAGGAAGCCAAAGGAGTTTATTACCTGATAGGCTTTGCTATACGGCCAACTTCAATCATTCTCACCAAAATAACTCAGTCGGAGAAGATGTTGATTATCGCAACTCGTTGGAATGAAATCGGAAATTGCTTCTAGCAAGTTTTCCGTAGTTTGGTAGTGAAGAGCAACTTCCTACGGTTAGAAAATTGTTATGCTCAGTTGTAATACAAACCTTTTATTTGACATGTACTTCAACTGTTAGCCTGAGCGACCAATTTTTCAAGTTTCGATTGCTAACATGTTGTAACCTGTACTAATAAATTCTGTTCAATTGCAGAATGTTTTACATGTAGTAGTTTGGACTCTTTTTTTTTCTCTCGCGAGGCGAAATCGGCTCGCTGAAAAAGTGAGACAAATTGTCTCACTTTTGGAATTTTTGTCCAGGCCACACTTTTCGCCCCGGATCACGTGACCCGAAACGAATGACCGAGGCGTAATATTGAGGCCTAGGAACTAGGCAATGATGACAGTAAAAGGTTAAGTCTGAATCCGAGCTAAGTGGTCTATCAGATTGGCACTTATTCCCCGTTTTAGTAGCATGAAGCCACTGCGAGTACATTTACACCCTCCTTGGATGGGATCATGACTAGTCCATTGAAAGGTTACCTCGTCCCCCCACCCGCATCCCCCCCCCCGCCCACCCGCCGCATTAAATTCCCGGGTACTAATTTGCACTTCTAAGAGAGTAATTTGCCTTGTTCTCGAATCAAGACTACTTGATCCGGAGACGAGCTCACTGACCTGTGGCCACCGCGCTTCCACTTTTGCTTTGTTTCTTTTGGTTTGTTTCTTTTGGTTTGTTGTTGTTTATCATTGACAGCACTTCATTCAAAAGAGTCTTTCAATGAACAATATAAGAGCTGTTTCCAATTGAATGTTTAAAATCAAAACTAAGCCCATCACTTCGACCCAAAATAAAGGTTCCAGACAGTCCAGTGAGCCAAAACAAATACATAGAGCTGGCACCAAGCTATGGTTTTGTTATTTAAATTTTGAAAACGTTAAACAAAACAACTCTTAGTTTCAGCAGCCAATAGTTCTCTGGTTGGCATATTGATAACAATAGGTGACGTCACTGATATCTTTGCTATTGATAACATGTCAAGAGAGAAAAGATTAATTTCGATGTTACTTTTGATTCGGTGGCAACGTGACGTGAGCTTGTTAAACCTGAGGGACATAACACAAAATCAACGAAAATATGAATCAACCTCGCAACTCAAGCGAAAAACCATTCTATACTTTTTTTTTTTATCAGTGCGATTTTCATACAGGGCTGGTCTTGCAGGCAACGGACATCAAATGACGATTCTTCTCAAGCTGTCTCACCTGGACAATTTCCTTCACTAACTGTTACGTTATCTATGGCGATGTCACTTGCGTATGACCATCCTATTATTCCTTCGAATGTCAGCTGGAAAGCAAAGAAGTTCAAAGTCACAGGCCTCTACAAATCATTGCGTTTCAAAAAGACGAAAAGAGATAGGCAGTAGATTGTTTAATAAACTGGAGTTGCTGGAGTTGTCAGGTTCTATCACTGACAGACAGACAGACAACCTTTATTTGAGCACGATGGTAATAAAGGCTATGCAGCTTATGGGGTCGTGCATAGATACCAAACCTAAGAACAAAATATATGCATAATAAGAAACAAAATGAACTATTTGAAATTAAATGTGAAAACTATATATTTATCACTTAACTCTATATATGTGTACAACGTTAAAAAGGCCTAAAATCCCCTAAATATAATTGAAATCTTTACGTCTAAAATTTGTGGTAGTTGTAGGGGTCTCTTTGAAAGTCAACTCTTTAAAAATGTCCATTGCACGAATTTTCTTCTTCAGGTTTTTATATCTTGTGCTAGTAAAATTCTTATCCTTAGAAATTAAAATATTGCACAGTACAGAACCTCTATGAGCAATAGAGTTTTTGCCATACATAGAGTTGAAACGAGGCACCGTTAAAGAGTCTGACGCTGATACTGAGTCTGACAATGTTATCTGATACTGTGCGAATCAGTTTGAGAAAATGGACATGACTAAGAGAACAAAGACACACAAATTCACACATGCACATGCACATGTCTAACCATCTTGCAAATGTTTTGACGACAAAAATACTGCGGATTGCAGACATTCATAACGCAAACAATTTAGCAATACTTACAATGTAATTCGAGTTTACTGTCCTTGTTACTTTTCTCCAACTGTCTCCACGATCTCCTGACGCAGTAAATATTGAGGCATTTCCATTGAATACGTTCAAAGTGCCCATCGAGTATCCATACATGTGATAGAAGAACGTCAGGCATAAAAATGAGCTACCTCTTGGTAGTACAAGCTGGAGCTTAGCATTATCACCTGTCGACTGAACGGTTGCTTCTGTGTACATATACTTCCCTATGAAAACAAAGATCAAGATGTCGTTTGCTTGGATTAAGGTTACTTTCCACCTTTAAGGGCACAAAAAGTCGTGCTGTCTATTTTGACAAAATGTAATCAGTCAATTTATCTTTAGTTTACAAAAAAATATTTAGAATGTCAAAAAACGGCCGAGTTACTTAGAAAAAAAAACCTACTTTTAAATGAATTTACAAACCAGGAAGGTGTCATAATGGCTTTAATGGACAAAAAATCCAAAGGAAATTTTCAATGCGACAGCGAGATAGCAAACGTGTTGCAATGCGATGTTTTTCCCGAAAGTTTCTGATCCATTGTCACTGACGCTAGGAGGTGTTGTTGTTCCATTGGTGTGCGGTTTCATAAGGCAAGATAATCTCCAGGCATGGAGCGCGTTGTTTATCAACCTTTAAGAGCTAAAATCTTGCATTTGATTTTGGGAGGAATCAATCTACTTTTTGAGCGAATTTATAGGGTATGCAGATGTGATGGATATTCGTGAAATTTTTACCAGAACTTTCTAGAGATAATGACAAACGAGAATGTGTCGGAAAATTTCTATATTTATCATATGTTTCCATGGCGTACATCTACGCAGCAACTCTAGCATGTTTTTAGTTACTCTAACTTGAGATGCGGATATCTAGTCAATCAGTCAGAGTATCAAAAAAGGTCCGACACACTTTTGGTGATTGATTCCTTGTGAATGCAGCCATTTTGCTCGTGTGGCGGAATCTGACAGCTGATAAATTCAATAGATCAATGCTCGGTCGGTTTACGCCTTACCGGCTCTTAGCACTTCCTAGGAAACTCACTTAAATTTTATGTTTATCGTAAACTAACTTTATTCCAATAAATAGTTTTGTTGGCGCCTTATTGAAACTGCCGCGCTTATGAAGGAGTCCTCCTTGAATTGTATGGGTGATAGTTGACTCGGGCACCTATCACTCGATAGAAATCTCACAATCTAATTGCTTATTTGTAGAATTCTACCAGTCTACTAATGCAAATACTGCGATCTGATTGGCTGGGCTACTCGTATACTACAGTCATTAGAATGCAGTGGTCGGAGGTCGTCTTTTTAGCGACGTTTTTGCTAAGTTGATAAGTTACGGAAGAACAAACGGATAACTAAATTTCTGAGAAAACTAAACTGAGGGGCGTTCACGGTTTCGTGACTTTGAAACTGACTAGAAAACTGCGTTGAAATAACTGATGAGCACACGTACAGAACATGAAATTCCGCGCGATTGTTCTAATGCGAAAAATTAATTACGTTGTACAACAACAACTGGAAATAGTTAGTTGAAGAAAATTTAAGTAAGAATTCAACTAAAACATTTAGATTATTTGCTCACGTTTCCTATGAGTTGATAGTTGGTGAAGCCGAAGGCCGAATTAGCTATCATCTTATAGAAATCTCGAACTCATAATGTAATTGTTTCATAGAAACACGAGCACGAAACACGAAACCAATTCGCGCGCGTATTTAATTTTGAATTATTTGTGTTATTTTCTAAAAGTCTAACAATTATTCTCACAATAATCACGACTTTCAGGAATCTGCTTTAGGAGTTAAGAACAAATCACTGACCTGTTCCACTAAGATCTGACGATGGTCCCGTGGACGACGACCATGTGGGTCCAGAGTTAAGTGTCCAATCAAATACATCCGAAGTAGATTGACTCCATCCGGTGCACAAACCATTGTCAAAGCTACATGAAACTGAAGCAAATGGATTATTGAAATTTATCAGTTACAGTTTGAAGTACTCACATGAAAAACTACTGTTATCTCTGTTATCTTCCATTACATTAAAAAAATAAGAAAATTCCGACATCTTCTACTCTTCGCGGCATGGGTAAAAAGTAGGCCAAAGAGGAGGGGAGACATTCTACAATGGCTGGAGTGAGTTTCAATATGTGTGTTTTTCCTTAGACCCTTGTTGGTCGATTTATGAAAAATTCAGAAAACTTAAGACGATCAAAGTGAACGCAGTTTATAGGTGGGCCAACTAGAATTTTACTTTCGAAAGTTTAAAGGTATAAAAGCCATGAATCTTATTTTCAGAAACTACTTGCTTTAGTACATGCCTATTTATTTATTACGTTATGTGTTTATTCACCTAGACAACTCCCTTCCGTAATTTTCACTTCGTCAATGGCGACATCACCCGTGTAAGAACTTCCGATTATCCCTTCAAATGTGACCTGCAAACAACCGTTTAGCAGTTGATAAATAGACCCTTCTCCAAAATGGCGGCCGAAAATTCAAATAAGTTAAAATTAGCTAAAATTGAAAACGCATACCAGCACTAGAAAGAACACCTTTACTTTAGTAACCCTGCAGAGTTTCAGCATTTCAGGTTTCATATAAGTTGAGAAAAGCTAGGTTGAAAATCGAGAAATTTACAGACGTTTATATATTGACTGGGGGTATGCATTATACCTCCAGTCATACAAACGTCTGTAAATTTTTCAATTTTCAACTAACATTTTCTCAGCTGATATTACACCTAAGGTGCTGAAACTTGCAGGGTTACTAAAGTAAAGGTGTTAGTTCTAGTGCTGTTACCGTATTTATTTGATTAAGCGCCCAACCTCGAATAAGCGCCCACCTCGAATAAGCGCCCACCCTTTAGGTAGGAAAAGTTAATAAGCGCCCACCCCACCCTCCAAAAAATAATTTTGAGCGCCCAACCTCGAATAAGCGCCCCTCGGCGCCCCCCCCCCCCCCCCTTTGCCATCCCCAAAAAATAAGTACGGTAAATAAAGTGTACAAAAGCAAAAAGGGTATTGATTATGACGGTATTTCTTTCATGGCTCGCAATCTATAATTTCATTGTCTGAAAAATCTATGAGAATGTTGGAATTTTTCTCAGAGTTTCAACTGAAATGTCCATGTGGGCGCAAAAGTTCTTTCAGGATAGTCTAGACAGAGAGTTAGTTATCCGTTCTTTCAGAAGCTCCCACCCTGAAGGTCCAAAAATTAAATAAGCGCCCAGGGCGATTAATCGAATAAATACGGTATACGTTTTTAATTTTGACTTATTTGAATTTTCGGCCGCCATTTTGGAGAAGGGTCTATTCTCAGGGTAACTGCGCTCGTATAAGTTTTAAACATGGTACCCAGTACTCCGACGGATAATGCTCCAGTTAAATTGCGTAGGTTGAAGTCGATGGGCCTGTTTACGTGAGTTAAATTTAAATCTTAAGATTGGCTGTTGGATTATCGGATAAGGTTCAGGATACACATACATACGCAGAGTGTTTCTTCCTATTGGTAGTGGATAAGTCAATCATTATAGGCAGAGTGTACATCAATTTCTTCAATTGATTTCCGAGATTGACAACTGCCGGCTAACGTTAACACATGACTTTTTGTATGTCCGCAAGGCATGTTTTACTTACCGCTCCATCCAAATATAAGCTCGTTTCCATTATGAGCCAATTATCTCCCTGATTTCCGGTGGCAGTAAAAACTTTAATGTTTCCACTGTAGACATTAAGAGTTCCGGACGACGCCCCATACATGTGATAGTAAAATGAGAGACACGACTGTTTTCCATTATTTGGAACTGTAACCACCAGTTTTGCAGTTTCGCCAGGCTTTCTAGGGTAAGATGCCTCGATGTACATATATTTTCCTGTAGAAAAAGATTAATACATAACTACAGAAACAAGATTTAAAATAAGTGCCTCAATTTATTAATTGAGTCTTGAGTTGATTGATTGATTGATTGATTGATTGGTTGTTTGATGGATTAATTGATGGATTGGTTCTTTGATTGATTGATTGATTGATTACTTAATTATTATTATTATTACTTGCTTGCTTGCTTGATTGATTGATTGATTGAGTATTGTGTATGATGTAGTCTGCTTGCAGCCGGTTTTTTCTCTAAGGGTCACTTAGACGCCCGGGCTTAGACGAGTGTTAAGTAGCCTGCGTAGCAAGCGTTTCCGTAGGGTTTGGGAGCAAAGAAAGACAGAGGAACGGGATTTTGGATTTTCGGTATTTTGCCTGCGCGGAAAATGGGGCGAGAGCCAAAAAAAAAAGAAAGATGGGAGTAAGGGAGGGGAAGGAAGGAAACGTTTGCAGACAAACCCCTGGATTTTGAAAACCCCGTTGGCTGGCGAACGGGCTCGTGATTGGCCGGGCTAGTCGAACATCGGTGACATGTGTCGATCAAAGGTCTTAAAGTTCTGAGTGCCGGAAAGAAGAGGAAGACGCGTACAAAAATCGTTAGCTTTTCTCGCGGAATGAGGATTTAGTCGTGAGCTTCGACGGTACAGAAGGAATCCTGTAGTGCAATGCCGACGCTTTCGTATATCGAAACCTGCACATTATTGGAGAAGCAATCGCGACACAATTTGTAGATGTTCCTTTAATTTTATCGTCACTTTCTTGAATGCCACATGCGCCAAGGACAAGATAATGAACCACGGGACAGAAACTTTGTACTACTGCGTGGGAAAACCGAGTGATTTCGCCTGGCTTGTTGCATGGCATGCTTTCGGACTTTATCATGTAGATACTCTGACATTTTGTTGACAGAATTTAGAACCTCTTGGTACAAGTCTGAATGATTTGTTATAGTGAGCTGCTGCATGCCAGTTTTTGTGACATATTTGCCTTACCAAACATTTAGTTTTCTCGTCGTGGGGAGTTCTTACGAGAACATTTCCAGAGTTGGTTTTATAAACAACTTTGGCTCGGAGACCGCCGGCCTAGGGGAAAATTATCTGTATCCAGATACTGGCCAAGATTATCGTCATTTTCCCTCTCAGATAGTGGGAATATTTAAAGTCTCTCCTGCCCAAAATCCAAGACTTTCCGTTGCTTGTTTCTGTCACAGGTGATAACATAAAACCTTCAACCGATTTGCGGATCTGACGTTTCCAGCAAATGCTTGCTTCTTCTTCTTGTATCGATTCCTGGCTAGCGGACGAATGAATACAGTGATCAAAGATTTCGAATCTTACGAGCACAACTATTATATTTTCAGACATATTTTGACAAGTTAAAGTTTGTTTTGGTTCAAGGTTCACTTAAGCTGCGGAAGGCCGAAGATTTAATTGATTAATTTATAACAGCATGGCATCTCAGTTTGCGTGTGGGCGGTTTTCAAAATCCAGGGGTTTGTCTGCAAGCGTTTCCTTCCTCTCTTCCTTCCCCTCCCCCTCTCTCCTCTTTTACTCTCTCCACTTGTAGCCCTGTAATTCTTTGCTCCTGAACCGCACAGAAACGCTTGCTACGCAGGCTAAGTGTTAAGTCATCGCGAACGCAAAAGAGCGTTATGGTAGTATGGCCGAGTAAGGAAACAGGCGAGACCAGAAAAAAAACGCCAGCGGACTCTTTTTGACTTTCCAAACCCTCCGTCAGCCCAACGACGAAGTACCTGGTTGGTCAATATGTGCCTGATGACAAATGACAGTGGACAGAAGGATAAATAAAGCGTCATAAGTTTCGCGCGAAGCATAACAAAGACGAGCGATGCAAGTCATGAAAAGGTGGGTCATCACGATCATTAAGACGCCATCATGTCAGCTTTAACTGTTGAAAAACCAGTTCCTTAAAAGCTGAACAGAAACAAGCTGTTGTCAGTGTCCCTGATACAGACGCTTGACTCTCTGCAGTCAGTTTTTCTTCTCGTGCATTCCGCGCCCATGTCTTGTCCCATTCTCCTTTAGGCTAAGTCGTCTCTCCCCTTAATCCCTGCTCACATTTTGAGAGAAAAACAGACTGCCAGCAGTCTATCTTTGATGTGATGCTTATTGGAAAGTATTCCTTGATCACCAGTGTTAAAATCACAACGCTAACAGAGAAACTGAGCTTTTATGTGCAAAATGCCCACTAAAGACCTGAAATTCTACGGAAGATATATCTTTGCGAAATAAAACTACCAAGCTACAACTGCAGTGGTCGATTGGATTATTGGTACACGATTTATTAACAACTTAAAATAGGTTTTAGCCTGCGTAGTAGCCGTTTCCTTTCTTTTTCCAGGCGGAGATCGAACAAGCGAGCGAAAATCAGGCGAGCGAAAGAGCACACATAGGGTGAGCAAAAAATTGGGGAGAAGTGGGGAGGGGGTGAGCGAAAAGGTGGAGGGGGAAGGGAGGAAAGGAATCGTTTCCTTCCGAATCGTTTCCTTCCTTCGCCTCACTCTGCGCAGTTTTGTTTCCTTCGCGTAAGGTTTTGGAAACGCCTTCTACACAGGCAAAATGATTTCTATATTCGTACAAAGTCACCATACTTCGGGAAACCATTTTCCACTGTGTAAGTGATTTTAATGAATAGAAAATAGTAAGAAAATTGCACAAAGAAACTTATCTAACCTGAACCCCCTTGACCGTGGGTTGGACCTGTAGAAGAGGAAGGCGTCGAGCCAGAGGCCAGAGTCCAATCAAAATCATCGGAGGAAGATTGATTCCATCCAGAACACAAACCGTGGTCGAAATTACACAAGCCTGCAATACATGTTTACTGTTGTAATTAAGTTGTGCAGTAGCAAATGCATGCTCGTGTTTGAAGGCCATGGAGTTGTTATTCTTGGCCATTTTGTTACCTGGAAGCCAAGCTGGAAATGCTAGCAAAGTGAATCATGATACATGTAATGCATTGCAAACTAAAAAGACTCGATTTTTGCTGAGTATTTACCTATGGTCTCTCAGACCTCCTACCCCATTAGAGTCTGTTTTGTCGCCAATTATACACCATGCTTTTATAACACCAATTAAAATTAGTATGCTTTCATAACACCAAAACCATTTCACTCGCACCTTTCTACGTTTAAATATCCACATGTCCATAGCGTAAAAATGTCCACACATTAATATCATGCCACGTGAATCTTTTAAAATCTTCGCGGCTGTCACCAAGAAAAGACCTGGCTCTTCTTGCCCATGCTCGCATGATAGTTCTACTGTGTAAAAAATTTAATATTGTGTGGTTCAAAGTCTAGTCGAGGAGTCGAAGTTGGCCAAGTGGAGACTTGGTTCTGGTCACCGAAACGACAACAAGAACAGGAACGATGCAAGAACGGCGTTTAACTCATGCATGGTCACGCGGTTAATTAAGATTTCACATCTATATTATTCAGTATTACGCTTACCTATTCCAGAAGACGTTTGTGGTGATGACTGGTTATGTGGTGATGCACTAGGTGTAACTACTGTGTAAATATTTGTTGATATCCACGATCTCAAAACTCGAACTTTAGCATACACGCCATATTTGCCGGGTTCAGCACATCGATATCCCCAGCTGGTGACTCCCTCAAGGTACCACGTACCATTAAACTCGCACACCAAGGGTCCACCACTATCCCCCTGGCAAGTATCAACACCGCCTTCGTCTAGACCAGCACAGAGCATGGAATCGTCGATATCGCCAGGATAGGCATTCTCGCATCGTGGTTTTGATACTAATGGCAAAGATGCTTGCATCAGTGTGTTTGGGGAAGAGCCCCAAAATGATAAATGTCCCCAACCAGTTATCCAGCACCTCTTGTTAAGGTTGTCAAAGGGAAGCTGTTGACCAATGTCTGGCAAACAAACAAGCCCGACACCTTCTCCCAGTTTAGCCGGGATCGCGAGATTGAGTAAGGCGATATCATTGCTGTGATAAAGAGGAGTCTCGTAATTCTCATGCACGATGATTTTTGTAACGTCAATATCTTGTTCCGTACCAACACTTCCATATGTTCTGTAATGGGCTCCCAATCTGAAAGAAGTATCAAACAATTTTAACAGTTACTTGGATTTTTTTATCTCGCAAGGAACAAGTGTTTTAATTTTATAAATTTGGGTTCTAAAATTATTCCTCTTTTGCTTTAACTAAAAGGCCAGTTGTTATATGTCTAAAGATTCGAATTTTGTGATAAATAGATTTATTTTTCCTCCTTTTTCCTCTTTTCCCCTTTTTTCCTTTTTCTACTTATCCTGTCCTTTTCCTCCTACTGTAACTCCCCTCCCCCCTCTCATTATCGTTATCGTTATTACATATATTCCTTTTCATAGTGACTGTTGCCATAGACTACGAGCAGTCTCTCTTTTTTCTTAGTCCGTCGAACAAAACGTGCGAGAATGCACCCGCGCATGACTGAAGGCGCGAGACGGGAAAGGCACGAAAAAAGAGAGACTACCCGCACAGCCACAGAGAATGGTCTATCACAGTGTACTGATTTTTTGGCGTGAAAACTAAAATTTAATTAGCTAGCCGTATCCAATTAAATTCCGTCTTTTAACGACTTGTCATTTAACCCTGTCATCGCAACGAGAACCGGAACTGGAAATGTGCTATTATTAAGGCATGCCGCTCGCATTAAATTGCCCCAAATCGAAAACATGTTTATATAATAGAAGAGGGTTGATTGTGCTGAGCGAAACACCGAGGAAAAAGCTTTCCAGTCGAGGAAGACCAGCAAGGCAGCCTTCGTGCAACGATTTTTGAAGTGTATGTAGTGTCAATTTTAAAACATATTACGAAGAGTTCAATCAAAATCGTGTTTCTACGGAGAATCTACTTTAAACGATAGCGTGCTCAAGTACAGTGCTCCTTCTGAACTTGCGGCGTTTTCTAACCGGAAATTAGTGCACGAAATCGAAGTATTTTGTCCTTTGATGCTAGTTAACAGGAACAGCTAACGTCGCTGGCATTAGCAACTTCTGCGATTGTCCGCCTGCGAAATCCTGGCATGTCTGCTTTTGCTAAGAGAGTTTCCACCGTTCTCGTGCACAGTGGAGCAAAAGCGAACGATTTCATGCGTTTAAACCGCCTTGGTATTTGTATGTCACACGACAAAGTTATTCGTGATCAAGTGGAGCCGGCAAACATCACGATTCAAAGGTGTTCTTGTGGAAAAAGTCGTTAACTTGTCAATGGTTTTGATTGTTGACAGTTTGTTGTCAACGCTTCACGCATCAGCTAATCGTATTTTTGCGTTGTGAGGCCAACGCGTATTTCATTGGCTCTGGCTGTGCGGGCAGTCTCTCTTTTTTTTTTCTTCTCGGGCTGCCGCCCTCGTTTCTCGCGTCTCGCGGCTTCGCCGCTCGACGCTCGACGCTTTCTCACCCGCGTGGCTAACTGAAGAAAAAAGAGAGACTGCTGGTAGACTATTGTTACCATTTTCTGTGTAATAATTTTCGTGTCATTGTTTTAAGAACTAAGTAAAATTCAACTACCTTATCTTGACATCAGATGGAGTAAGTCCAATCATACAATGAGCTGCTGTCACCACCCAATAAGGATCAATTAATGAACCGCCACAAAAATGACTTCCATACTCGTCTGTCACCATCACCTGCCATGGCCAGCTGTTGACAGGTGCAACTGTACCACCCACGATACGACTCGTACTGGGTCGGAAGCCGCAAAATACTTAATTCAAAACGCAAAAAAGTTAAGCACTAAATTCTGATAACTAATTTATTTTATCTAACGTCAGTGTTCGTGAATAACGTAATCGGAATTGGCCGATTCAGTTTGCAGCTAACCATTTATATTCTTAATGAATAAGGAAGAACGCGAATAAGAAGTCTTTTAATTGCCAAAGAACAAATCATTACTTAACTTGAAAAAGGTTAACGTGAAGGCTTTATGATGACATGGCTCAGCTCAGGGACTGGGCCGTCCGATGACTAGCTGAGCTCCATTCTCGCCGCTTTCTCGAGTCTGGTCTACGTTTCTCCACGAGAGAAGCCTGCTCGATTTCAGCAGGCAGATTTGGCAGGGACGAAGCATACGTATGTAAGGCTAGCGATTGTAATATTCTGCAACTTCTAGTTGTTTAACGGCATATTGCACAATTAGGAATCCTTATCTATATAAGGCCAGATTGCCACCATCATTTTTATGCTAGCGAGACTTCAAACGCGATGTTTGACGAGTTGCCTGAAAGGCCTCTGATGAGTCCCTTCGCAGGGACGAAACACACCCATGTAAGGCTAGCCATTGTAGTATTCTCACACTTTTAGTTGCTGAATGGCATATTACACCATCAATAATCCCTATGTGATATAAGGCCAGATTGCCACCATCATGTTGATGCTAGCT
>CM042748.1:3925334-3930644 GCA_022496165.2 Catalaphyllia jardinei
AAATTATTTGGAGAAAAGTATGTATATACATCTTAGATATAGGCGAATATTGAGTACATATAAGTAGTAATAGGTCAGCATTTTAATCCCCGTTACCGCCTTCCCCTGCCTTCCCTGCCTTCCTCCATACAAATGAGGTGCCTTCCTGCATACTAATGTGGATTTCCTGCATACTAATTCGGTATAGGTTTACTAATAAGCGTCGCTCTAGTACAATAAAAACAATGAACTCGCCCAGACTTGCCCGTTACTAGTGAACCCTGATTAGCTCATGTAGAATCTATTATCTGTTTAAAATAAAAGCGCACTTTCTCTTGGTAGCGTCACTATTGCAATTCGTTTGCTGGGAAAATTTATCTCCGATTTTTCGAAACTTTTAATCGTGAAAATGGCTTTCACTAGTGTCGATGATTTTCAAGCTGCTTTGAACGCTTGTGTCTCAGTCCGTGATTGGGAAACATTGACAAGCGCAAATTTTTGAACGCGTAATAATTTCAAATGTTCTCTAGCTTTCTTTGAAAACGTTCTCCGATTTTCGAAGCCGGGTTCTTTTAAACCTGTTTGGCTCATGAAAATATCTATTATGTTTTTATCTGCACTCTCAGCTTTGTTAAGAAGAGAGAGAATTAATTCTTAGCTGCTCTTGTTTTCCGCTCCGTTAGTCACGCACTGAACTTTACTTTCAGCCCTAGATTTGCATACAAACTCCAACGGAAGACTGAGCCCATGGGACAGCTCTACAATTAAAATTACAACAATAGAAGTTCGGAGCGCTAATTAATCGTCAACACGCGACAATAAATATTTTCGAACAACACGTTTGTTGAATATTACTTTTATTAGCGAAATGGTTCAAATACAGAGAGATTTGAAATGAATTTTTAAAAAAATACATTTATTGATAACGAAAGCTCCACAACGAAGTGTTTAACACAAAGTAAATCAGGAAATTAGAATGTAATGAACAATAAAACTGAAGTCCCCTAAACAAAGAAATAAACTCCAATAGAACAACACACTAGATATCGGTTTGAAATACATTTTTTTTATTGAGAACAAAACACAGTAGGTCTAGTCTTCATCTTGTGGAATGAGTTGCTTCACAAACAATCGATTAAGCAAGAATTTCCGCTTATCGATGGCTAGTTCTGTCGATTCTAACCAATCAAATCCATCTGTATCTTTGAGATCTTTTTGAGTTCCCATCACTTTTTGAAAGGTGTAATCTTTCTTCATCGCTCGCATCCACTGCAGATACTCTAACAGTACTGTTCTCAATTCTTTTCTGTAGAGAGGAAGGAGAGCGTTCTGCGCTTTAAGGTGAGCTACATTTTCCGAATCTCCGTTTCTTTTGTACTCGTCGACCAAAGCATTGAGCTGAACCTCGTGGCGTTCCTGAGCTTCATCTAATATGCGCGACCAAGGGTTTAAGTGCTCTGTCACTTCTTGGGAAGAATCCGTTTCTTGGCTAGATTGGGAAGAATCCGTTTCTTGGCTAGATTGAGAGTCTTCACTGTCTTCGTAATACCCATTACCTCGTTGAAGAAGGCAGTAATTATAACCGTCGCTCCAAGACATTTTAGGTTTGAACAGCACGAGCTTTGACAGCAAACTGAATGGCAGGTGGAGCGCTGCCTATAAAACAAGCACCGAAAATGTGAAGCTTATGGGACGCGGTTTAGTGTGACAAGCTACTGCTACTATACTGCAGGCGAGGGACAAAAGGGACAAAACGAGGCCATTCAGGACAAAAAGGCAGAAGGGGCACCTTTTTGGCTCTGTGTTTTTCCCTAGGCGCGCGTGGAATCTCGCGTGGAACACGCACGCGTGGTTTGACAGAAAACAAGTCTATAACTATAATTACGGATTCCGCCTTAAGATATTAAAAGTTTTGTAAATAGTTTTTAGTTTGATAGATTGTATATTTTCCTAAAGTCTTAATATTTCAAAAGAAAATGTAAATATAGTTCAGTTTCATATTTCAAGTCCATGACTTGTTTTCTGTCAAACCACGCGTGTGTGTTCCACGCGAGATTCCACGCGCGCCTAGGGAAAAACACAGCCAAAAAGGTGCCCCTTCTGCCCTTTTGTCCTGAATGGCCTCGTTTTGTACCTTTTGTCCCTCAAAAGTCCTTTTTGTCCCGTGTTGTGGCCCTTTTGTCCTGTGTTATGTCCTTTTTGTCCTTCGCATAAAAGTTTAAAATTCGCTGAAACTGTTTTATTTTTGTTGAGATCTCGAACTGTTAACATGACCAAACGCGTGTGCCGTGATTGCCCAATTCCGAATTGTGGAGCAAAATATCTCGTTAGATTGTCTAATCATCTCGCAGATGTACATGGATTAGATTATATCAATCGAAGGAAGTGGTTACAAGAAGCGAAATTACAACCTAAGGTTAGAGTGATGATCTATCCAGCAAAGAGGAACCAGGTAGTAAAACCTTCAACAAGTGAAACACCTCTATCAGTGCAGGAAGAGGAAAAGGATACAATGGTCCATCACTTATCAATACCAAGAGGAGTAAAGAAATCCCTGAAATGTCTACCAAGAGGACTAAAGAAATCACTGAAATCTCTACCAAAAGGCATTAGAAAAGCAGCCAATAACATCAAACATTATAAAACAACAGCAGATTCAGTTCCTGAGTGGCTCACTTTGTATGGAGACGATGAAGGGCCGAACACAGAGAAGAGAGCTTAGTAACCCCGCCTGCAGTATAGTAGCGGTAGCTTGTCACACTAAACCGCGTCCCATAAGCTTCACATTTTCGGTGCTTGTTTTATAGGCAGCGCTCCACCTGCCATTCAGTTTGCTGTCAAAGCTCGTGCTGTTCAAACCTAAAATGTCTTGGAGCGACGGTTATAATTACTGCCTTCTTCAACGAGGTAATGGGTATTACGAAGACAGTGAAGACTCTCAATCTAGCCAAGAAACGGATTCTTCCCAAGAAGTGACAGAGCACTTAAACCCTTGGTCGCGCATATTAGATGAAGCTCAGGAACGCCACGAGGTTCAGCTCAATGCTTTGGTCGACGAGTACAAAAGAAACGGAGATTCGGAAAATGTAGCTCACCTTAAAGCGCAGAACGCTCTCCTTCCTCTCTACAGAAAAGAATTGAGAACAGTACTGTTAGAGTATCTGCAGTGGATGCGAGCGATGAAGAAAGATTACACCTTTCAAAAAGTGATGGAGACTCAAAAAGATCTCAAAGATACAGATGGATTTGATTGGTTAGAATCGACAGAACTAGCCATCGATAAGCGGAAATTCTTGCTTAATCGATTGTTTGTGAAGCAACTCATTCCACAAGATGAAGACTAGACCTACTGTGTTTTGTTCTCAATAAAAAAAATGTATTTCAAACCGATATCTAGTGTGTTGTTCTATTGGAGTTTATTTCTTTGTTTAGGGGACTTCAGTTTTATTGTTCATTACATTCTAATTTCCTGATTTACTTTGTGTTAAACACTTCGTTGTGGAGCTTTCGTTATCAATAAATGTATTTTTTTAAAAATTCATTTCAAATCTCTCTGTATTTGAACCATTTCGCTAATAAAAGTAATATTCAACAAACGTGTTGTTCGAAAATATTTATTGTCGCGTGTTGACGATTAATTAGCGCTCCGAACTTCTATTGTTGTAATTTTAATTGTAGAGCTGTCCCATGGGCTCAGTCTTCCGTTGGAGTTTGTATGCAAATCTAGGGCTGAAAGTAAAGTTCAGTGCGTGACTAACGGAGCGGAAAACAAGAGCAGCTAAGAATTAATTCTCTCTCTTCTTAACAAAGCTGAGAGTGCAGATAAAAACATAATAGATATTTTCATGAGCCAAACAGGGTTAAAAGAACCCGGCTTCGAAAATCGGAGAACGTTTTCAAAGAAAGCTAGAGAACATTTGAAATTATTACGCGTTCAAAAATTTGCGCTTGTCAATGTTTCCCAATCACGGACTGATACGCAAGCGTTCAAAGCAGCTTGAAAATCATCGACACTAGTGAAAGCCATTTTCACGATTAAAAGTTTCGAAAAATCGGAGATAAATTTTCCCAGCAAACGAACTGCAATAGTGACGCTACCAAGAGAAAGTGCGCTTTTATTTTAAACAGATAATAGATTCTACATGAGCTAATCAGGGTTCACTAGTAACGAGTAAAGGGGGTAAGTTTCTAAAGAAACTGTGGTGCTGCGTCGGTGGGAGTATTACAAGATAATTTGGTTTTATCAACTGAGTTGATAAAACCAAATTATCTTCACTAGTAACGGGCAAGTCTGGGCGAGTTCATTGTTTTTATTGTACTAGAGCGACGCTTATTAGTAAACCTATACCGAATTAGTATGCAGGAAATCCACATTAGTATGCAGGAAGGCACCTCATTTGTATGGAGGAAGGCAGGGAAGGCAGGGGAAGGCGGTAACGGGGATTAAAATGCTGACCTATTACTACTCATATATCTTCGAATTCTAAACGTTTTAGTGAATAGTATCGCTGTTTTGTTTGTCCGCTTGTCTTTTTTTTCTGTTTTTAGCAATATCGCTGAGTCTGTCAGTATGTGGCCGAGCCTACAGTGTGAATCAAAATGCCAATTTCAAGTAATATACTATATTACGATATCAAATTCTAAATTGTCTTGTAAGGAATTTCCAGTTTTAGAACATTTTGTTTTACCTTATAACGAGAGAGTATATTGTTCTCACTTTGGGGAACAAATAGGACTTAATATTTAACAATTATTCCACGAGCGAGCGTTGGATATAAGGTGGTAAATAGCCAACGAGGACCGTAGGGCCGAGTTGGCTATAACCAACCTCATATCCAACAAGCGCGAATGGAATAATTGTTTTATCAAATTCGGTACGGTTGTATACTTGGAAATTATAGCTAAATTTTATTGGCTTTTAATGTTACAAAACGACCGGAAGTTAATGTGGCAAAAACAGCAGCAAGTGGGAAGTCACATGGCATGCGCGCCGTTTGTAACTGACTTAGTTGAATGAAAATTTGAAAGCGAAGCAGGTGAGTCTGCTGAGCGAAAATTACCATCATCTATAATTTGAGGAACGTCTAGCAAACGAAGGATACTCAACCTTGGTCAGAAAGTTTGAAAAGCGTTCAGGTTTGAGTCATCGAGAAGAGTTATAATTGTGCACTTGCACATAACAGTGCGGAAAACTTTGATCATCCGTGCGGGTGCTGTATACAACTTTTTGTGTGCGGGCTGTAGTGCCTGCTATGTCGGCGAAACCACCTGGCATCTGCCTCGTTTCCAGACGTCTCTCTCGCTGCGAAAGGGGTGGGCGCGCAAGGGAGG
>CM042748.1:3930654-3955537 GCA_022496165.2 Catalaphyllia jardinei
CAATGTATTTGTTACACGCTGGTGGCTTGTTGGAGTACTGCAGAGGCAACAAATCAGTTGTAATAACAGTGTCTATCTCCAATTTGCTTGTGAAATTTAACGCATGGCACAGTGAATATTTCCACGTAAATCGATTGCACGGGAAAAGAGCCATACATTGTCATACTGGAGCCATGTTTGACCATGTTTTGAAAAGAAGGTAAAATTTAGTTCATTATTTTGTATTTTCACGCGATTGAACCACCATTTCGGCTTAATCTGCATTTTCCTGAGTTTTACTGGAAATTGTTTTGACGTAGTATGAAGGGAATGTTCGTAATAAAAAATTGTGTTTACTTTCTCCTAGTATGCATTTAGTTTAGGTTTGTCAGGATATCAAGTTAATATCATCCATAAGAAAACAAAGCAAATTTGACAATAAATTATTTTATTTTTAAATAGCTATTTTATCAGTATAATTTGTCATTTGTTAATAAAATCAAAAGATGTCTACAGACTTGCTTTCACTTCACTTGCATGAATCTCTATCTTTAAGTCGAATGGAACGGAGATTTCCACGAAAAAAAATTCGAAAATTTGAGTATACCTCACGAGGTTGTCCTCTTTCTCGGAATTTATGCAAATTCCCAATGTTCTACTCAGCGCTAGCTAGTTCTTTTGGCAGCGAGTTGGTCATCTCACGCAAAGATGACGTCCACGAGCATTCGATAAAAGAAACACTTTAGGACCTTTCTACTTATATGTCGATAAATACTAGCTACAGCTAAATTCGTGAAGAAACCGTTTTACAAAAATAATGCCCCCGTGGTGTACTTGTTTGCTTTGCTTAGTTTGGCTGGGAAATGTACAAAGATTTTTAACGCGTGCAGAACCATTGTACGACTCATTAAACCCCTTGTTTTGCGACGTTTTCGCTTCCGTCGTGGTTTTTGTAAGGTCCCTACTGTTGTGGTCTATAAAAAGTCACGATTTCGACTTATCAGTGTTCTGTTTGCTTCTATATTTGTGATTTAAACCTAGAAGTCACTGAAAAATTCCAAGCGAACAATTATCGTCTTCCACACTGGAAAAAGACTACCATTTGCCCATGGAAATTTCCGGAAATTCGCCCCGGAATGTTTGGTCGAATGGTAAGTGCCCTTTGTGATGCTTATTCATAAAGAGCATTGAATCTCATTAGCCTGCATTTCTTGACATAAGTGTAAAGTTCAGTTAAAGACTATTGCTTACTTTTAATAGGTTGTGTTTGGTTTCTTTTATCACTGAAAGGCAAATGTTTCATTTTTGGACTCTCATGGACATTTAGCAAAACAAGTTCATTATGTCCAACAAAGACACCATTAATTTCAAAGGAACAACCCCTATTTATAAGCAGGCTAATGATAAATGGTTTTCAGTTCCTTGAATGGTAAGCAAGTGAATTTCCCAAATGAATACGGCATCCTGTGCAAATCACTGGAATGAGCATCAAAAATGTTAAAGCTTTGTTCTGGATTCTTAATCACTCCAACTGTATTAATTCCAATGTTTATCAAACAACAATTGTAGTTAAGTAGAAAATTTGAAAACACTTCTGTCAGAAACTGAATAGATATGTATGGCCCATTATATGATTATTTGATGTCATGAATTTGTCAAACATCCTGTTAATGTCTATTCTTATGTGTAAAATTTATTGGAAATTGAAATGATGCATGGAACATCAGTTAAAAGCAAATATCTGTAAATACAAATGTCTGGACAGGACATCTTATAGAAATAGACATGTACAGATTATTTGCAATGGTAAGAATATTATTCAAAGTGGAGGAAGATCAAAAATTGATATCTTCTATGTGATGATAAATAACAAAAGTAAGTGACATTGTTCAGTACACATTGCTTACCAGCATTTTCACCAAAAAGTACTTGATTTTCTTGATTGTAGTTAGCACATATTGTTCTTGTTGCTTGTAGAAAATCATTTGTGAAAACCAAAACATCATATCTTTCCACATTTTGTATTGTGATGTCCAACAACTTGTTTCAGTACGGGCAACTAAATTACATCCTAAATGGAATATCATAACCATTACACTCCATAAAACGAGATATACTTTGGTTTTTCGAAATTGCCATGAGAGCTAAACCTTGACCGGTAATGTTTAATCGAGATCTCCATACTTCCTTTCGTCGTTTTGATCTTGGGCAAGCTAGAAACCCTTCAAATATGCTTCCGTGAATTCTCAAAAGTGCAAGGAGGATGCAAGTACAAAACAGCCTCCTTCACCTTGTAAAACTTTCAGGTGGCTTCAGGCACTTTCAAACACTTTCAAGCTCTCTGTGGTGCAACCCGGGCCGCATCGATGGATCAAACCGATAGTTGTTAGCTTGCGAGAGCGCAATGACTCCTTTCAGGGTTGTACAACATGTACCGAAGATTCAAGCACTTAAATGTTGTCTTTTGAGAAGGTAAAAGCTCTTCAACGAGCTGCACTTATAATACAAGCCGGGTCTGGGTGTGTGGCTTCTGGGAGGAGAACTTACTCGCAAAACGATCACCTGAAAACACTACCAGAGGCCACGCTCACAAGCAAAATGGCCACTGCACTAGACCACATGACAGGCGCTCGACTCTCGTGGACAAACAAATAAATAAATCAGATGACGAATATTGTGGCATTACACTTCGTGTTAGCCACACAACAACCTAGCGATCTTTTTTCAGGGTAGCAAAGGAATTGAAGGAGGAAAGGAGGCTCTGAGATATTTTCGGGGGCTCCTAAAAATTGAGCCACTTGCTAAAATTTCAAGCTTTGAGTTTCAATATCTTCACCCCCCCCCCCTCCCCTTGTCATATTAAGTAAACTTTCCTCAGTAACATGAAAAAGAATCTGCCATACAGGAGGAGAGAATGAGGCAATCAACTTCTTCCATTCAAGCTTGACTTATCTTTGTTTTGGCACCAGTTATTGTGTCTTTTGTTCAGTTAAGTGTATGGGCCAACTTTCCCTCAATAACCTAAGAAGACACAATGTAACGATCAGTCTATGCAAATGACATGTTTTGCAATTATATCAGCTATAAATGCTGTATGAATAACACTGTTACTGTCTGGAAAATGGAACAGCAAGAACATAGTTTAAAAAGTGTAAGATTTACAAGTCATATCAGAAGTAGTGTTAAATTGATTTTTGTTGAGGGACGGTGTTCATAATTGATCATGGTTGATGTCTGAGCACTGGCACTCAGACGCCAGAAGAAAAATACTATTATTTTCAGACACTGAAAATCAAAGTACCCACCTGCCATGTAGTCGTATATTGGTCTCCAGCAAGAATTATACTCGGGCCATACCTCGTTACTAAGTGCAAACAAAGCCATATTCTTTTGGCAGTAATCTTTCTAATTTTAAACCATCTTTGCACATTTTTCATTTAAAGTTCTTAATTTTAATGCATTATTTTGCTGATAAACATCAGAACACACAATGTACTTACAAGTCTTGTCACAATTACATTTTAATGCATAACAATGTCAATGCAAATCTTAAATAAGCCCTTATTAAAATAGAAGGTTAAATCAATTTGTTGTTTACCATACAACAATACAATACAATACAATACAATACAGGTTTATTGTCTAATACGCTTAGATTATTACCCAGGCAGTGAGGCCTGGGTTTAAATTTCGGCTTTTTTTCCCCTCGTTCAGTCACAAATCGATGTCTGGTCTCTACAGCGCATGCGTCACTAATGCAGCGTACGACACATGGAATTTACAGCAGTTGTCGTCGTGAAAAAGCTAGGGCGATGAAATCACATACAAACGAACACACCGTTCGCGGTAGACTAACACTAAAGGTCGTTAAACGTTTTCGGAAAGGGTGGGGCTTATGAGAGATCAACAATTTTAGTACGAGCGAACGTTTGGAGTGAATTCATCAAGAAACATGTTTAATATGCCAAAGGAGCTAGCTATCAACCGGGGCTATCGACTCTTCACCTTGATAAAAAGCGTCTTCAGAAGCGTCATCGTATTTTTAGACGTGATCGTGAACCAAGTAGGATCCCAGCACGAACTCATAACGTCTGAGCAACAAGAGCAGCAAGGTTAGAGAATATGTTTCTGTTGTTTACGAATGTATCTGTTCGAGTACACCTAAGTAAAACGCTCTGAGAAACTTCGTAACGTGTAATTAAGTTAAAATCTCGAACTAAACGATATTTCCTCGTTATTTTCTTGTAACAGAGGTATGTGTCTTCTCAAGATAAAAGATAAAAGAAACTAATGTATGAGTTGACCCCAGCAAAACAACTCTTGGATTGTGCTGTCACGCAATCCTGAAGCAATGAAAAAATTATTCGAAAACCATTCAGTGGATAAAGACAAGAAATTGTGATGTTATAGGAGATTAATAAAGATTACACTTCTCTGATTTTTAAATCTGCGTTTTCCCAAGCCTGAGATATTCCTCGAATTATTTTGAACAAATTTACAGAGCCCAGGGTGGCTCTATGTCACGCACCGCCATAACTCTGAAATTCAAAATGTCTCGTTTGAGAAATGAAAAAACAAACAAACAAACAAACAACAACAACGGCAAAGGCTAAAGAAAATACACTGAAACGTTCAAAGGCTGATGTAACGATCTTGACTTATTTTACGTGCTAAAGGTCATACTTGTCCAATACTCTGACAAATTTATGCATAGCATTGTATTGTATTCCATTGTCGTCGTTTTCAACTGTATTGTATTGTTAATCTATTGTTATGTGGATATAATACAATACAATGCTAACTGAATTTGTCGGAGCATTGGACAACCTAAAGGTCTGTGTACGAGTAATAAGCTATTGATCGATTCCAAGAAATGCAATCGAAGGCAGAATAGCTTGAGCACATCGATTCGATTGAATTTCGCACCACTTCAAATGCAGAACATTTAAGCTCAATTGCAATATAGCTAGTGTTTCTCAGTATAACGACTGCCTGGGTACACGGAGCAAAGCGTCTAGTTATAGTTAATCTTGTAGAAGTAATCTTCTTTTGACTAAACGTTCATAATTTTTTGTTGAAATTTCTGCTCAACCTTCTTGGTGCCTTTCTGATAAACATCTCTGAAACTCTGCCTTTTTTTTGGCCACTAAATAATTGGATGTTGGTCATAAGGCTCTTGCAAATCTGTACACTAGGATGTCCTGTAGCATGATGTAAGGAAATTAGTATTAAGGCATTAAAGGGATGTCTGTACCTGAAATGCAAGAACTCGACTTATGAAGGTTGTTGGAAGGCATTGCATACAACTTAGAGATGAAACCTTCCCCTAATCGACTTTTCTGAGGAAAAGAGGTGAGATCATTAATAAATGTAACCTTTCGATTTAGGTGTAAGATCGCGCTCACTCCTTCAATGAACAAGGCACTTCTTTCACAGGAGTACTTGTTAGATTTCCTTTTTTAAACGAGCGAAAAATACAATAATATAGTCTGTCAGTTTGTACATTGACAATTTAATTTTTAAAAAAAACAACCTTCAAATTTAACTTTCAAAAAAGAGTTACCTGATATCGGCAAGTCATCAAATGATTCTTCAAGGTGTTAAAGCAGTTGGACTTCAAAAATTATATGACTCGTCCTCTACCTCTTTTGCAGCCATCGTTCGAGACCGAAATATTGCAAATTTTGGACCTTTGGTCTTTCTACTTAACGTTTACATCGTGTTCAGTAATAAACTACTAAAACCGATCACTGCTAAGACTTAAAAACTCGGGAAAAGTACCATGACGAGAAAACGACAAAATTTCCAAGAAATCGACCGAATTCTCGCAGAACCCCAGTTTCTCGTGCTTCTAGCTCGGCTGCTTCACCTGCTTTGCGACTGAAGTCGAAGCGCCTGAGGAGGAGGCAGACCCGGCATTTTTCCACGCGCGTAGGTGAACACATGTTCAGTGATAGGAACTCACATTTTTAAACATTTACAAAATTCTGAGCATTGCCACACTTTACGCTCTAATGGCTGTTTTAGTATCCCAAATCACTCTTCCACCACCTTGCAACTTAAGATAAAAGAAGCCATAAAAAAAAACTTTATCATGTCAATTTAAGACTTTCTTTGTAATATTTTACATTGTGATGTTTCCTTTTGTTCTTATAGGTAATTAGTATTTTGTTTCACACTATATATTCAACTCTGTACTCTGTAATTTAAACTGAAGATAACAGTAGTTTCTGTCGAAACATGTTGTTAAAATGTGTCGTGTTGATTCTCAAAATATCGCCATTAGGCAAGTGTAATTTTAAAGGATTTTCAATTACCTTAAGTGCTTGAACTTTCATAGGAGTACTCATTAAATATATGACCGAAAGAAAAAAGAACGCACGTGCATTAATTTGCACCGCAGTGCAAATTTAAATTAACGCCGGGTCAATCTGCCAGCTCTCCGCCAATCACAATGGAGTAATTTTGACAGTAAAATATGTAATATAAGTTTATTAACAACCTTGTGTGTCAAAGTTTGCTCGCTCCCATAATTTTCAAAATGTTTCTTGTCATTTGTACTTAAGTCAAAAATTGCAAGTACAAGGATTGCAGTAAGCAGTAAAAGAACTAGACAACGCACTTTAATTCACTATACCTGCAATAGTAAAGATTTAATTCTTGAACTGAGATGAAAGCAACCGCTCTACTGATACCAGCACTGTTTATCTTCCAGTTACATCGAACATCATAGTAACTCGTAGTAGTGAACTCTATTTCCCCAAAGCTCTCATTTAAAGTTGTTGAACAGCCTTGAAGAAACGAGGGAAAATCTATTTAGTTCATGATTGCAATGGACATTGTTAGGATTTTGTGAAAGCTGCTGGTAATTGTGTACAAATATCTGCAAATAATCTAACAAAATATAACCGAAAAATAAGATAACTCAGATCTTCTGTATCGTACGCAGATGATACAAATTATATTCCTCGGTGCACTTCTGAAGGGAAACATTTGTATTCCACTTGCTTTGAAAATTGTTTGACGATGTCACGCAAGTAATTAAATAAAACAATTATTCCACAGCATACCTGTGACAGCGTATTTACGGGCTGACCAAGGTCCTACTCCCTTGGAAGTAAAAGCAGCCACTGCGACGAGGTACTCGTGTGCTGGCTTAAGTCCTTTCAAGGTGAATCGCGTAGGAAAAGGAATACTTGTGTTGACGCTTTTATACATTGACCAAAAAATGTTGTAGTCTCGGTAGTAGATTGTGTACCCTGAAAGTTTACCATTGGCGTACTGCTGGGAAAGAGGGTTCCACTCTACCAGAAGGTCGGATGTAAACTCAAAGCTTGTCACTTGAAGACCGCTTGGCGCTCTACTAGGAACTGAAAAAGAAAGCACACAGGAAGGTCTTTTGCTATTGCATTGTTTGACAGAGTACCAATTGGGCTGAAGAATTACTCACCTCCTTCATCTGTCATAACTAAGACTTCTGCACTTTTGAACGGCGTTCCATTGCTATCCACAGCTACGACACTAACTTTATACTCGGTGTACTCATCCAGTTCAGTTATCTGTGATGCTGTTACATTTCCAACCACTATTTGGCCAGTTGACTCGCTGCTGCTGTTTATCTTTATCTTTCTAACAAGAGCAACATAAAAACGAATTCCTCTATAGAAAACACTGGCTGGGCTGTTCCAGGTTATCTCGATACTTCTTGCTGTTTTGTTTACGACGGTTACGCTCCAACCAGCCAGGAGAGAAGCTGCAAAATTAATCCAACAACATCATCAACAAAAATATGAATAGCCAAATGACTTGACCACAAACAGATGAGCATTTTGCTTTTTTTGGTATTGAAAATGGTTCAAACTGACAAGGATAGCCGTAGATCCTATTTTTGGTTTCTTTTGCATGTTTCCATTGCCCATGATTAATAAAAAATTAATTGGAGAAAACAATTGAGATGGTTTTATCTGCAAAGACAAGCATTACTACAAGCATATAAGGTACTTCCCTTATTTCATGAAGCGGGCACAGCCGTACATCACAAGCAGCAAAGCTATTTTCCCTACCTAAATTCAGAGGTTTCTTCAGAGCGCCGTAAGATATTTTAACATAGCTCCATTGGCTGGTGAGAGAGACCTGTATCGTAATATTCTTCGAGTCTTCAAAAAAAATTTGCTGCAAACTCGAACTCTTGTTAGAGGAAGTGGAATTCCATCCATGTTGGGTAAAAACCTCGGTACCATTTCCATCAAATATTTTGACGTATTCACTGCGAAAATATATAGGAAAGGCTTACACGTGGTATAAAATGACTTCGACCTCGGTCTACTGCTAGTTCGATCTCCATGCGATGGAGAGAAATAAAATGAGCTTAACTGCATTCGAGAGAACACGATTTTCCAGTTCTTTTAATTTTAGAACAACCTTCACACCGACGATCACTATAAATATTTCCATTCCACACATGACTGGTAAATTATAAGATTTGACGATTACAAATGACTGTTAAAAAAGTCTTGAAACAAGATAACGGTATAAGAACAAACAAAAAAAACAAGTTATGTACCTGTCGTAACCACTGAAGTTCATGTGATGGATGGAAACAATGCCAACTGCCTGAGGTATCCCAGCATTCCCGATTATCCAGTTACAGTATGGGTCAAATTTATTCGAGTAACTGATATCCAGTCTCCCAAAGGACTGATTTAGGTTTCGAATACACTCTATAAATAAGAAAGAAAATGTCTCGGCCAATTAATATCTGCCGATTTCCATGCGTTATTTGCATTTGTTTGATGTTGTGATTTTGGTTAGAAAGTAAAACATTGTAAAATCGCCAACGCACCTTCTCAAAGTCATTAATAATTCTAATTTTAAGAAAAGCAAGTCATAAGAGTGACGGTGTTTGGACATTTAATCTCTTTTTGCATAGATTTTTACAATTTGATTGTCATATTTCTGCTTAGTAGTTTTAGCTTCGATTAAAAATTTTTGCCACGCCTTCGAGACAATAGTTCACCACATTCCTTAACGTCTCCAGATTCGTTAAAAATATGCCACTGCGGGTAGCCGAACTCTCAACTTTAATAGTGTTAAAAAATGCGGTAAAACGCGCTCTGTCATGTATATGCTTGTAGTGAAATACTTAACGCACTTTTCAGACAGTAAGCATAAGATGATTCATATCAACAATATTCGATATACAATTTATAAGAAGGTGAAAGTGATTCTCATCTAAGGCATCGGGTTTGTAAGTTCGCTTAGTTATGTCTACTAGACGTTTCGAACTATGTCTAAAAGAAGCACCAACAGGGCATTTATTTTAGTTTAGCTTTTCATTCCCTATCTGCCAAGCAGAAGCAATTAACCACAATTACAAAGTTAACATACCTTGACAGATTCCACTTACAATGGATACGTCATCAATAGCAATGTCACCTGTATAGGAGTATCCGCGAATCTCTTTTGTGAGAGCAAAACGACATCTTAGTATCGTACAAGGGTTGCTTGATAAGACAGTTAACGCAGCCACCGTCATAGCCTCAGCCACAGCCACAGCCACAGCCACAGCCACAGCCACAGCCGCAGCCGCAGCCGCAGCAGCAGCCGCAGCAGCAGCCGCACCCACACCCACACCCACACCTACGCCTACAAACAAAGCCACAAGAATAAGCATACCAACAGAAATACAGCTTACCGTGGTTTGCAAAGCCATGGTCAGTTTCGTGTTTAACCAAAGGTTGCCTTGGTTTCCCGATTTGGTAAACACTTTGGTAATTCCATTGTAGACATTGAGCGTGTTTATTGTACTTCCATACATGTGATAATAAAATCTCAGGCAGGACAACTTCCCAATATGAGAGTTCGGCACTAAAAATTTCAGTTTTGCGTTATCTCCGTATTGTCGAGGTGAAGATGTTTCGATATATACGTAACTTCCTGCAATAAAAATACATTTAGATAAGTTCATAAGTATCATTTTATTCATTTAACAATTGCGGGCACCCCTTAGGCAGCTTATGTACAAGTCGCCCTGGTCGTCGCTGTCGTACATCCTCCATATAAAGCTGTCTTGAGAAAAGCTGTTCTACAAAAGCGTAACAGTGCTACTTGGTACGTGGTCCATGGCAAGTGAACAACCATTATGCATAATGCTACTTTAATGTATCTTTGGTTAATCAAATTTCGCATTGAGTCAGCGAAAAGGAACAAATGATTCACGAATATAGGTATTCATGATTATTCTTTCGATCGCGCCGAATCACCGTGAACTTCAATCTATAAACAGCAAAACTAACACTTCTTTTAAGCGCTTTTCTAAGAGAACTATTCCTGGCACAACTGTATGGGCACTTTCACAACTGGTAGGCTGGGAAGGTCCCTGAAGATCTACTAACGCAGTTTTGCTTTCGGTTACGAAATTTACAAATAACTTTGCTTGATGTAAGAGAATTATAAGACATCTGGATCCCAGTTATAACGTCATAACAATAGTAGACTTATGTGTAAGCTTGCACATTCTTTGCAACGCATAGTACTTCATTTATATTCACTTCTTAGACTCTCAAATACGTACTGATATACTGTAAAATACATGTCCCTTGATAGAGTTCAAGTTCAAGTTCAAGTTCAAGTTCAAGTTAATGGCGTCATAGGGACTCCGAAACTCTGAAAACGTAAAACTAATTAAGATAGATCAAAGGCAGTAGATGAATTTTTGTCATACCTAGTCCGCTGGTGTGATCGTAATCTGGACCTGTATTTGAAGACCATGTTGATCCCGTGTTTATTGTCCAGTCAAAGACATCTGCTATAGACTGTTGCCAATCACAGCAAAGTCCACTGTCGAAATTGCAAGATGCACTTGCCAGAGCTGCCATAAATGAGGAAATACAACACCAGTTATTAAGCTTACTTTAGACCGGATGACTACTTCACAACCACTTAGGAAAGGTAAAATTTGAACTTTTAGCAGCCCTTACTGCTGTTGGTTTAATAATATTTGCCTTTGGTTTCAACAACGTCTTTTATGACCTGGCATTACTTTTATCCACGAACAAATGTTTCTACAAATGTGGAGATCTTTCTATACATAATCTGTTTATTTATGTATGTTTATTTTCGTAATAATTATGTTTTAGTTAGTATGTTCTTGAAATGAAAAATAAATTCTTTGTCTCTCAAATTTGCATCAACCGGATTACTCAATCGATCAATCGAGTGACTACCATTTAAACGATTGATTGATTTCATAGAGACTCCGGCTACAGCGACTTTCCCAAAGCTGATGCAATTTCGAACGCTAGCCTTTAGTTAAAGCTGGCTGACGGTTTCTAAAAATTCCCGTTGGCATAAAATTACTTTTATAAAGTCACTTTAAGAAAGCCACGGTAAACATTTAGTAGCACCTGTTGAGGCAGTTGGAAGTGACGGTGGAGGGGCAGCTTGGCCCGGGCAACTTCCATTGCTAATCGAGACATCATCGATGGCTAAGTCACCGGTAAAAGAAGATCCTGCTATTCCTTCAAATGTGACCTAGAAAATAAGGAAAAATACCTTTTTACTGGGAAAAATTCCATGAGAGTAACCCACGAGCAATGCCGGCTAAAATGTCAAATGCCTCATTTTCCTTAAGTCATCTGAATGGCTAATTAGCCTAGATTTTGTCCGTTTACATGTAGTCAGGTTTTAAGCTTTTTTTTCCAAGTTACGCGGTCATTGGCCATTGCCCAAGTTACGCGGTACATTTACAAGGTAAAAATCTTCACTAAGCCCAGCTCCCAATCTACTCCAATCTACCCCGTAATGAAAGACTTTATAAGTAACTTAGGAACAATTCATATAATTTTAGCTTGATAGCGGAGCCTTGTGGTCACACAACAGAAAAAAAAACGGTTGTTCAATGTACTTTGTTTTTGATTTCTTTCTCTGTCTTTTTGTTTGTCTGGATTCCTCTTTAATTTTGTCCTGATCCTCTTTCTAAGGACTTTAGAACACTGCCAATGCAAACGTTCTTATGAGCCTAGCATAAATAATATGTTCATATTCATATTGAATGGTCACGTACGTAATATTCTAAAGCGATTTAAGAGGGTTTCATAGAACTATTCATTGAAACTTACAATGTTGTCCAAATAAATGGTTCTTTCCGCCTTTATCCAATAGTTACCCTGGTTTCCTGAGAGGCTGAATACCACAGTATTCCCGCTGAAGACATTAAGTGTCCCCATTGTGTCTCCATACATGTGGTAATAGAACTCGAGACAAGACAGTTCTCCATTTCCAGATACAGACATGTCAAGTTTTGCGTTATCACCGGCTACGCGGGGATAGGAGGTCTCAATATACATATAGTATCCTGTGACCATAAAAAAATAATAACTGCCGATTTGAGAGCACGAAAAAGTATTGTTCTTGTATTAGATAAAGAGTATGTTATTTTCTGATTTGCCAGCTATGTTGTTATATTCAAAGGTTAAAATTTGGCTAAAATAAAGCAAAATCAACAAACAAAAATAAAAAAAATGGCATTTTTCCTACCTGAACCACTGGTATGGTCGAAATTTGGACCTGTATTTGAAGACCCTGTTGATCCTGTCTGACGTGTCCAGTCAAAGACATCTGAACAAGACTGTCGCCACCCGTAACAAAGTCCCGCGTCAAAGCCGCAAGATGAACTTGTTGGTGCTGGAAATGTCACAAAAAGTCAACTATTTTTATTTCCTTTGAGTATGTTTAATGTTTGTATTGAAGTATTATGCGAATCAGGTGGATCCACAGCCACTCCATGATCAATAACAGGACAGAGGCATGAAAAACTGACGTCAATTTGTTAACTTAACTTAAAAGTCCCATGTCAAAAGGATCAAAAAAAGGTACGTAAAACACTAAAAATGTGATGGTGCATTCGAATGCTTGCACCAGTCTAGACCTTATCAGCGATTAACAACCATCTAGTACTATCACATTTTGATAATTGTTCCACAGTATATGAAATAAATACACAAAAAAGGCCTAAGAGAGACTGCATTTTCAGACCTCGAGATCCAGGCTAGTGATGGCTAACGACTTGTTGACTAAACCACATTTTAATCTTAATGGACACACTCTCTACGAGAGACTATTACATGTTCTGAATATATTTTCTCAGTTTGATAAGCAACTGAGGTTTTTTAATGTGAAGAAAGAAAAACGCAATCCTCCCGACGGCTTCAAAAGTATGCTTGAGCAATTAGCATCGAGAGGTCACACTCCTCGGAAAACTATTGTCGATTTTCATGTGGCGTCATCCATTTTTAAAATTAAAACTCATCAATCTGTCTGACGTTTTACTTTCATCAGATATAAGACCTTCCAAGAACTTGGCGGTTTACAACGTTTGAGCTCAAAGGGCTTCCTCATGACGTTAAACTGGTGGCTTGAGAAGGCTTTCGCGCAGGTCAAAAGAGGAGTTATCACTAAAGCTGTGCTAACTGAACAGTTCTTGCATGAAAAGGTGTATTACTTTCAATGCATCCGAAATCTAGAGAACAGTTTTCGTTTCAATAGGAAAACTCAGTAAGAGATTTATCTGTTACTTTACGGCCGCGTTGGTGCCCCTCGGAAGGGCAGCGAGGGAGAGAGGGAGCGAGAGAACTAGGGAGCGAGGGAGCGAGGGAGCGAGGGAGGGATTGAGGGAGGAAGGGTGGGACGAAGGGAAAGAAGAACGGGTGAAAGGATGGATGCATGGATGGATGAATGGATGTATTACTTGATTAAATGATTGATTGATTCATTGTTTGTTTGCATATTTGGTTTATTGCTTGATTGATTCATTGATCGATTGATTGTAAACGCATTGAGAATTTTAAATGCGCTGACAAATGCTTTGCTATTATTATTATTATTATTATTATTGTTATTATTGTTTAATTGATTGATTGACTGATTGATTGATTGATTGATTGATTGATTGATTGATTGATTGAAAGGAAGGGAGAAAATATTCGAAATAGCAACAGCTGAGAGAAAGTGGAGGTTCAGTCTCACCTGGGCAGCTTCCACTGCTAATCGCGACATCATCGATCGCGATGTCACTCGTATAAGAGGATCCTACTATTCCTTCAAATGTCACCTGAAGAATAAGAGTCAAAAATTAAGTGGACTCAAAGTAAAATGACTGAGCCTTTGCTGCCTCCCAGTGGAATTACATGTGTACCTGATACGGATTAAAACTTACAATGTTGTGCAGATAAATAGTTGCCTCCGCTTTTTTCCAGTGGCTGCCATGGTTTCCTGACGTGTGAAATACTAGCGCATTTTCGCTGAATACGTTTAGAGCTCCCATAGCGTCTCCATACATGTGATAATAGAACTCGAGGCAAGACAGTTCTCCATTTCCTGGTACAGAGATCTCAAGCTTTGCGTTATCACCGGCGACTCGAGGAGAAGATGTCTCGATATACATGTAGTATCCTGTGAATATAAAAAAACCATTAAACTGAAACAAAGCACAAGTGACCTCCATTTACGAACATATTTCGCAATTTCCGTTTTAAAGTGATATTGCTAAAAAACAAATTTAAACTTGATTCAGGCGTTTTTGTTACCTGTCCCACTGGTATGATCGTAATCTGGACCTGTATCTGAAGACCATGTTGATCCCGTGTTTAGTGTCCAGTCAAAGACATCTGAGTAAGACTGCTGCCAGCCATCACAAAGTCCACTATCGAAGTTGCAAGATGTACTAACTAAAAGAGGAATGAAGTTTGAAGTTTTCTTTTCGCTTTTTGCTTTTTTCCTCTTTATTTTGAGTCTTCCTCTTTATTTTGGGGTCTTTTTTTCTGTTTTTAAGTCTGCATACGAGCCAAATGGTTCATCAAGTTGGAGCGTATCCCATGTTTCAGTAGCATAAAGTCACCAGAGGGCCGGGTTGTTTAAAACCTGATTTAGCTAGCCCATCAGTGGTTAGCGAGAATTTTGATTTCAGTTTTGCCAATTTTTGGCGAGGTGTTCTGTTTATAGACCCAATGCAAAAATGCCTACCTGTAAATTGTTATTTCGTTCGTCTTCAAAACAGCATCACTAACCGCGTTCGGGATAATAAATTCTTTACAATTTTTGCCTCAAAACCGAGGTTAGTGAGGCTGTTTTAAATATGAACAAAAGAATAATATAAAGGCAGCCATATTTGCATAGGGTCTATATTGTTTGGCTTTCGGTTTTAAGGCTGTAGTCATCACAAACTACACCAAACGTTAGAGGTGAAAAACATTTTTGAAAGAAAAAATATTGATGCAGTTAACGCTTAATCCTGGGTTAATGTTACCCGGCTTTCGAACAACCCGGTTCTGGACTACTTTTAATCCCTCCCATGATAGGACTTTAGACGTCCATCCTAGGGCTACCCTCCTGTCCCAACGAAAATGCGAATCACCGGTTCCCTAGGCAATCAAGTGAGAAACCGTTCTACACGTTTTTATTGTGATCAATACGATTTGTAGTTAGAATTGGCCTTGCGGTTAAGAGACATCAAATGACGACTGTTCTCAACCTGTCTTACCTGGACAATCTCCTTGACTAGCTGTTACGTTGTCGATTGCGATGTCACTGGTGTATGACAATCCTATTATTCCTTCGAATGTCAACTAGGAAAGCAAACGTGCAAAGTTCAAAGTCACAGGCCTTGACAAATCTTTTTTAAGAAAAATGATGGAAAGAGGTAGCAAAAAGATTATGCTATAAAGCGTGGATTGTTGGAGCTGTCAGGTTCTCGAAATGGTTCTGGATTGGTCATTACATATGGACATGACCTAATTCGTCACTTTAAAAGTCATCCCAAAATTGAATTCTGTCCAAGGTAAAATATGTTTTGAATTGAATAGATCAGGCCCTTATTTTAGTTGCTATACAACAAGGTGCTTGTTCTAGAACATTAATTTAATATCAAGATGATAAGGAGGAGAACACTGTTAATTACGGCACGTTCACATTACCGATACGCGGAATCAACATCAAAAAACCTATCTACCAAAGCAACAAATTATGGTTTTACTTTTACTGTTATTAGAGGTTAAGCATGACGTTCACGGCAAACGGCATAGATTACCTCTGAATTTCTGTTCCTTTCTTCAAACCCTTAACTCAATCACAGAAAAATAGAAAAATATCTTTTCACCGCAAATACATATATATTCACTCTACCACACACAAAGCTGAGAATTAACAGACGGCAAAAGTTTCATTTCTGCCGTTTGCCGTTTGAAGTAACGTCATGCTAAAACTCATTTCCGGTTGCCTTACTGCCGCGGGGAGTGCTTACACCCCGGGCCATCAAAATTCGTACAAAATTTGCCTTGCGTGCGACTTTTTTTCCAAATTGGGAGAGCAGTAAGTCGACTGAATTAGCCAGACACTGGGCGATTTTGAGCCAAAACACTTGGAGAAAACTTAGTGGTGAACTATGACAACCATTATTATTGATGCTAGTTTTAAGATCATCAAATTTCCAAGTCGTAACTATCTATCGATAGTTCCTCGACAGAAACACTCTATTGTTTAAATGGTGTACAGTGATCCATTATACTAGTAGAATTCTACTTATAGTAGATAGACGCATCTATGTACGTATGCAAAGTTGTACCGGCCCACATACATACATGCTCTCACGTATATGTCTAAACATCTTTGAAATGTTTTCACAACAAAAATTCTGCGGATTACAGCAACTGACCATAAAATTAAGGAGTACTTACGACGTAATTTGAATTTATAGTCTGTGTCACTTTTCTCCAAGAGTCTCCATTATTTCCTGATGCAGTAAATATTGTAGTGTTTCCACTGATAACGTTCAGAGTTCCCATCGAGGATCCATGCATGTGATAGTAAAACGTTAAGCATGAACTTGAGTTGCTTCTTGGAAATACAACCTGGAGTTTAGCATTATCACCTGCCGACTGAACGGTAGCTTCAGTGTACATATACTTTCCTACGAAAACAAAGATCAAAATTTCGTTTGTCTGGATGATTTTAAATCTTACTACGTTTAAACACTTCCTTTACTTATTTATTTATTATCTTATACACTATTCATTAAAGTGTAAGTTATTTCAATTTAAGCTAAGGTATATAGCAGTAAATAGCAGTTATTCTTTCGCGAAATTATAGTTGTCTATTCACTTGGTGACATGCACGAAAGCGAGTAGTTACAGAGTAATTTCTAAAATTCAAAGTTCTTTAGAAAGCTTAGATTGTGAACTAAAGCCGCGTAGCCACTTCTTTCCTTGGTAACATATTTTGAAGTGGAGGGGTGTAATTTTCCATGCATTTGTCTGTAAATTTGGCTGGGTAGAGAAACGTCTAGACGCAGTTCGCTGGAAAAAAAATTTACAAACAAATGTATGGAAAATTACAAAACTTATCTCAGCGACTTCTAGCAAAGCTACATCCTTCAAACTTGGGGAATACAACCTTCTACCTAGTATTTTAAAGTTTTGATTCACAAATTGCGAAATAATTAATATTAGAAGAAGTTATTTGCTATCGGATTGCATACAAACACTGTAATTTCTGACCTCTTTGCCTACCCGTCAAGATGGCGTCGAAAACCGTGAAAAAGCCTATTGTCTGCGTAATTGAATTCCCTCGCTGAATTGTACGCGAGCGACTGGTTCAAGAAGAAAAAAATTGTAACTCAGGGAATACTGAACGGATTTCGAAAATTCAAAGTTCCTTAGAAAGCTTAAGAGGCCCTGCGCCTAAGAAACGACCGATGATTGACGGCTAAAAAATAGAATCGGGCGATTTTTATCTCCCAAGTAGAGGTTACCGAGTACTATTTAAAAATGAATTTCTTTTGTTTTAGTTTCCCTTTAAACCAAAAATTTCGAGCGGCAAACTTTTTCCGTCTGATAGCAGCAAAATTAGGTCGAAAATTAGCCTCCGGAAAAAACGGTTTACAAATCAATATCGCAACGTAAAATTATGAGAGAACTACACAGTGATGTAGGAAAAGGCCTTTTAATGCAATATCATTCGATAAACATCGAATGGGCAAAATTGGGTCGGAAATTTTTAGAAAAAGAAGGCAGTTTTTTTTTTTGAATGATCTACTAGTTACAGCTGCAGGAAGCAGTTAATTTGTAGATTGAAGCGATGGGGGCTAACAATAGTCCAGGACAAGTGAACACTGTTGTTGACGATGGGGCAAGGGGAGACGACATAAGTTCAGAACAGGTCAACATCAACAGTGTGGTGGATGTTAATGGGGGTACTAGTAGCGGCAAGAAGGACTGTTTCAATTGTGGTCGAGAGGACCACTTTGCCAGGGAGTGGAGATGTCCTGCTCGAGGTACAGAGTGTGATCAGTGTGGAGAGATTAAAAAATTTAAGATCAAGTGTCGTAAGAAGCTCGCTAAGGATTCCCATCAGGGGCAAAGGCAGTGATACTGAATCAGGGCAAAACTCAACAAGACCTAACTATGTGTTTTAGGTGGTGGATAGGCTGGGCCAAAGGGGTGGAATAGTAACTGTTGTAGTTGGAGGTGTTCATTTGCCAAATGTCCTTATTGACTCAGGCTAGGAGCAACATGCAACCTTTTAGGCCGAGGAACTTGGGAGTGGCTTAAGTCGCAGAAAATACAGTGTCAGACCCGAAAGGAGGCTAAAGCCTTATTTCCTTTTGGAAATACAAAGCCATTGCCAACACTCGGAACATTTACAGCAGACATTATGTCCATTGACACTGGTGCGACATGCAAAACTGATTTTTAGTTATAAATAGAGATGGCAGAAGTCTCCTCTGCAGAGAAACAGCAGAAAAACTTGGCTTGCTACGACTTGGGCCTAGCCATGCTGTCAATATTGTCAATACAGAGGCTGATATCAATGAAAACTACAAGGAACTATTTAATCGTGTTGGCCTTCTTAGGGATTACGGGTTGAAGTTAAACATCGATGACTCGGTGAAGCCGGTGGCGCAACCAGTTCGCCGGATTCTATTCGGTGCACGAGAAAAAGTCGAGAGAAAGTTAAATGAATTGTTGGAGACTGGAATCATAGAGGAGGTGCCTGAAGGACCAAAAGGGTGGGTTTCACCACTTATGGTTGTACCCAAGGCAGACGGAGATACCCGGATTTGTGTGGACATGAGGTGCGCCAATCAAGCAATAGTGAGAGAACGTCGGCCCATCCCTACAAAAGAGGAGGTGCTTCAAGACCTTAATAGTAGCACAGTATTCAGTCGTGTGGATCTGAAGAGGGGATTTCATCAGATATTTCTAGCCGAAGGGAGACTAGACATGTGACGACGTTCGTTACTCACCGTGGTCTCTATAAATATACCCGACTCATGTTTGGTGTTACCACAGCACCCAAAAAGTACCAACAAATCATCCAGGATGTACTGCAAGGCTGTGAAGGTGTGGCTAATATTGAAGATGACCTGATAATTCACGGACGAGGAGAGGAGCAGCACAATAAGAGGCTCTTGGCTGTGCTCGATCGATTGAGGGAAACAGGTCTGACACTGAATGAAGCCGAATGTGTCGAATGTGAATTCAGATTACCCAGGTTGACATTTTTTGGACACGAAGTAACACGGACCGGTATAAAACCCAGTGAAGTGAAGGTCGCAGCAATCAGACAAGTAGGTCCTCCACAGAATGTCAGTGAAGCCAGATCCTTCCTCGTTCTTGCCCAGTTTGTGTCTAAGTTTGTTCCAGATCTGTCATCCATTGCAGAACCCATCCAGAGGTTAACCCACAAGAATGCTGAGTTCAAATGGGGCAAGGAGCAACAGATAACATTCGAGAAGTTAAAAGAGCTGATCACACATGTGGATGCCTTAGCTTACTTCAATGTAAACAGCAGAACAAGAATTTTGGCAGACGCGTCACCGGTGGGGCTTGGAGCGGTTCTAACCCAGCTACATGGAAGTGAATGGCGTTTGGTTGGGTATGCTTCGCGACGCCTGTCTGGTGTAGAGCGGCAGTATAGCCAAACGGAGAAAGAAGCGCTCTTCGGCAGGGATTTTGAGCTTGACACGGTTCATAAGTCTCTATAGTATATCTATTCGCAGAAATCGAAGCCTTCTTCCCATGTGGAAAGATGGGCCCTCCGCCTACAGGCTTACCACTTTAAGGTTGTTTACAGACCAGGCAAAACCAACATTGCAGATGCCTTGTCCAGGCTGAAATAAAGAAAGCTTCAGCTGAGGACATAGAGCTGAACTTCATAAAAGACTGTGTCCAAATAGGAGATTGGAGTCAGTGTAGTGTACCTGCGTACTTGCATGTAAAGAATGAATTGTGTACGCATGGTAAACTGTGACCGCGTGTTTTGGACTTGGCCCATGAGGTATTGTTAAATCCAAATGTAGACTGCGCAGTAAAGTATGGAGCCCCAAGATGGATGCTGATACAGAGAAGCTGTGCAGGAGTTGCCATGGATGTCAAGCAGTTAGTGAATATGCCTCTTCAGAACCTATGGCTGGAGCTTTTCCGCCCGGTGGCCCTTGGGAAGACTGTGCAGCTTACATTCTGGGTCCCTTACCATCAGTAGAAAGTTTACGGGTGCTTTAGACTATTCTAGTAGATAATTTGAAGTGGTTATCTTGAGGTCAACCTCTAGCACAAGGATCATTGAAGGTCTGAAACCAATATTTGTCCGGTTTGGAGTGCCGAATACGCTCAAGACTGACAGTCGGCCTCCACTGGTATCTGAAGAGTTTGCAGAGAATAGGATACAACACCGAACAACTCCTCGCTTGTGGCCGCACGCCAAAGGGGAGGTAGAGCGTCAGAATTGCGCATTGATGGAGTCGGTCCAGATAACCATAAGGGAAAGATTGGCGTCAAGAGTTACAGATGACAATCAACTCCTCAGGTGACAATCTGGGCAACACCATTTTACCTGATGTTTGGAAGGGAAATGCGGTCAAAGCTGCCAGACCTGCGAAGGGAGGCACCTATCACTGACGGGGAAGTTCGTGATCGTGACTGGACGAAGAAGTTGTCGCAGAAAGAGTATGTCGATGCAATGAGAAGTGCTGTTGCAAGTAATGTGGTGATTGTAGATAAAGTACTCCTGAGGAATTTGAAGACCAACAAACTGTCTCCAAACTATGACCCAAACCCTTGCGAAGTCGTGGACAGAAATGGAGGAGAGGTAACATTTAGGAGCACAGCTGGTGCAGAAATATAAAGAAATGTCTCATTTGTGAAAAAAGTATCAAGAGAAATCCTTGGAAGCGAAAGTTGATGTTGAACCTGTCCATCAAGAGCAATAAGGAACAAACCAACCAGGATTAGCAAAAGGTGAGAATGAACTCCCAAGCCCAGGGCTAACTGGATCGTCGATGTCTGTTCAGCAGCCCCCTATATCAAGGCCACTTAAGCCGATGGATAGTCCGAGGCCAACTCGAAATGTCAGACTGCCTAAACGATTTGACGACTACGAACTTTCTAAGGGATAATTGAATGTTACTTGTAGGCTCATTGATATTATGTTAGGAACCTGACTGGACTTTGTTTATGGACAGCAGGCCTGGGCCTGCACTTTTACGTAAGGCATTGTAGAACATGTGATAGTTTTGTTTATCTTTTCTCTAAAAAACAACACATGGAGGGATGTAGTGTATTGTACCGGAAAGCGGACATCCCGAAACTTAGCGTTAAAAGGAAGTATTTTGTAGAAATCCCAAGATGCTTAGTGAGAGTTTGTGTTCGACTCGCGGCAGCCATGTTGATGGAGCGTTAGCCATTTAAGTAGTTGAAATCATTGAACATCGGAAGTTGTTACCGTCGTGTATCAGAATATCACAGAAGGTGGAATAGGCATTTTAGTTGCGTAAAAATTGGCCCATCTCGAACATTACGTTCAAGATTATTACTGATCTAAATAGTGAAATTCCGGTATTTTCCATCGAGTTATAGAAAGAAGAGTGGAAGTTTGGGAGAACGAGAAATGTTGTGGGAACACGATTCGGCAGGCGAGTGTTTTCAAAGCTTTTCGATATGGAAACACTGATAACATATTTTCTATTTAGTTTGGAAAATCCCGCGACTTAAAGAAAATAAACATCCTGTTTACTTTGGTCATCAAAATGTGAATTCTCATCATTACGTTTACTTCGACAGCTCATGCTAGTTCTGTCTATACTCTATCCATTTAAAAAACCCGAGTATAAGGTGATTCCCTATAGCTTTGAGACTGAACGCGCGCTCAGGACGAAAGCTTAAGTAATCTGCGCGCGGTAAAAGGAAAATAACGTCAATGTTTTTCGATATTTTATGACGCCAAAATGAGCACAAAAAGCAAAACTGACAGCGACGTTACTCGCCTTTCCTTAGGGTAAAATTCCGTAGCAATGGGCGAACTGGTAATAAATATTTTACTTTAGTTAGTTTCCGGGAAATGTAGCTGAGCAGTCATTCCGCAGCGGTAAAAGACAAATTTGCAAAAAATCTAAAACACTTCCTTTACAGACCCAATAATAATTTTATTGGAGTTTAAAATTTGTAGCTTGCCCAATTCAGTGAGAGGACTGGGAATGGTAACGAACGCAAAAAACAGCATTGAAATGTGACACTAGTGAGCGCAAAGCGGTAAACGATTACCCTATGAAGCCACCATAAACCAATTTGTGCCCGTATTTTCTCAGTGACGTTTTACTTAAGTTGAAAAAATTATTCTTTCAACCAACGCAGCTTTCAGTAATCTGTCCGCAGACTGAAGAGAAGAATCAAAGGCAACTGACCTGCCCCACCGAGATCTGACGATGGTCCCGTAGACAAAGACGGAGTGGATCCAGAGTTAAGTGTCCAATCAAATACATCTGAAGTAGATTGGCTCCACCCGAAACACAAACCATCGTCAAAGCTACATGAAACTAAAGCAAATAGAATATTAAATTAATCAGTCACAGTTTAAAGTGCTCACATTACAACTGTCCTCACTGTTTTCAAAGAAACAATTATTTCTTATGTAACACTCCCAGTCACATTAAAATGGCAAACAATTTTGACACTTTTGCCAAACTTAGCAAAAGGGGAAGAAAGAGAGCCAGAGAGAGAGAGTAAAATATTTTACAATAGCTGGAGTGAGTATAAATATGTGTGCTTTTTCTTTGACCCTTGTTGGTCGATTTGTAAAAAAATTGAGGAAACTCAAGACGATCAAAAATAAGGCAATTTAAAGTTGGGGGAGCTAGAAAATTTTATTTTGGAAAGTTGGAAAGTAAATGCGTTGAACATGACTTTCGGAAATTACTTGCTTTAATACATTTCTATTAATTTAATACGTTATGTGTTTATTCACCTGGACAGCTCCCTTCCTTGATTTTCACTTCATCAATGGCGACATCACCCGTGTAAGAACTTCCGATTATACCTTCAAATGTGACCTGCGAACAAATGTTTAGCAGTTGATAAATTTACAAGGTAGCTGGGCTCGGAAAACTTTTATACATGATACCCAGTTCTCCGACGGATAATGTTCCACGTAAGTTGTGTAGGCGTTTTGGATTGAAGTCGATAGGTTGTTCACGTAAGTAAAATTCAAGTCTAAAGATTGGCTGCATGATTAACTAATAAAACCTTCATCTTCTCAGGATACAGATACATGTTCACACAGGAGCCCATTACTAGGAGCCTGCAACTCTCATTATAAGCCAATGCAACGACATTTTTACAGACCAGTCTATTTTTAGATGTTTTTCCCAGTTCCAGTCTACGTGAGCACGCTTGGGTGAGGATAAAACAATGCGGCCTCGTGCGTGAACATGTCGAAATCACTTCGACATGCCGACATTAGTCCGTGATTGTGATTGCAATTGGTTACTGAGGCTCCCGTGGGGATCTGAATTCAAGATAAATTCAAACTAAAAATACATCGGCCTTTGAAAACGCCGTGACAGGAATATCGGGTAGTTGCAGGCTCCAAGTCATGGGCTCCCAGTTCACATTGAACCTTCCTTCTCTTTGTGGATAAGTCAATCATTACAGGCAGAGTTTACATAAATTCATTTAAATTAATTTCCGAGATTGACAACTACCTGCTAACGTTAACACATGTATGTCTGAAAGGCATTTTTTTCACTTACCGCTCCATTCAAATAGAAGTTCGTTTCCATTATGAGCCAATTATCCCCCTGGTTTCCGGTGGCGGTAAAAACTTTGATATTTCCACTGTAGACATTGAGAGTTCCGGCCGACGACCCATACATGTGATAGAAAAATGAGAGACACGACTCATTTCCATTATTTGGCACTGTAACCACCAGTTTTGCAATTTCGCCAGGCTTTCTCGGGTAAGATGCCTCGATGTACATATATTTTCCTGTAGATATAGATCAATACATAACCACACAAACAAGATCAAAGTTAACTGATCGATTGATTGATCGATTGATTGATTGATTGATTGACTGATTGATTGATTGATTGATTGATTGATTGATGGATGGATGGACGGATGGATGGATGGATGGATGGATAGGATAGGATAGGATAGGAAAACTTTATTTATCCACGGTTATTTTGATCAAAATATTACAAAATTAAATTGCACTTTTGTTCTTCACAAAAGCCGTGCAAATAATTACAACTTACGTTTTAAAATATGTGTACAAGTTTACATCCATATATTAAGTAAACGAATTATACAAATTAAGTGTATTACTAAAAGTCAATAGAGAGATTAAGAGATTCTAATTTGCGCTTAAAAGCTCTCATGGATTGTTTGTATCTCATTTCATCAGGTAATGAATTCCAGATTTTGGCCCCAGTAAAAGCAAAACTGTTCCGGTAGTAATCGGTTTTAACTGCCGGTAGGGCTAGATTACGTGGATAGATGGATGAATGGATGGATAGATAAAGGGATGGATGGAGGGATGGGTGGATGGAGGGATGGATGAATGGATGGATGGATA
>CM042748.1:3984282-4022466 GCA_022496165.2 Catalaphyllia jardinei
GAGGAGCTGCCAAACATTTAATTGACGGTAGCGAAAAACGCATTTGTCGGTTGAGCATTGAATTTTAGAGTCCGTATATTATTGGAAGACGCAGTAAATTGAATATTGCCAATTTTCTACTAATATTGTCAATTTTCTATTTTCTTCCATGCCAGCAAAATCTGTAGTTGCAGTGAACATATTTTGTATCCTTTACCATTTTACAAGCCATGGAAATCACTTCATTTTAAAGTGCTAGTATTTTACATCAGATAAAAGTGTACAATGAAAGTTCATGGGTCTTGAATTAGATTTTACATAATTTTCCTTGTACATGTACACTTTCGTTACTTCTTGATACAGCCATTTAACAATGAAGTGCATTAGAAAGAACTTGACACATGTAAAAATGTTTTGATCAATTTCATACCTTTGGCAGTCTTGATAAGTATATAAATAAATAGCTGAGTTCCACCAGACCACCATACTGACAAGGAGTTGACCTTACCTGAAAAGAACAACAAAGGCATAACATGTGCATACACTGCACACTTCAGATAGCCGAAGAATACTTCTTAAAACAACCTGCGCTGGCTTAATTCCATGGTGAAAATCTTGTAAGGATCCTATAGTATCCTGAAGGATCTAAAAGGATACTGTACGATCTTAAATTGAAGGGATCTTACTATATTATTACAAGAGCCCTGCCATGTCCCAGGTGCTTTTTTATTTTCATGATAACTCGGTGCTACTGCAAAATGCAGATACGATCTTTTATCATATGGTTTGTGATTGTAGGCGATATAGCGCGCTTTCTGCTTGGCTAATTGTCTCTGAATTGAAGGGCATTATTCTACCGTAATGCCCACAGGCCGATTACGGGTTTGAAAAAACAAAGCAAAGAGTAATTAAAAAAACATCTTTATTTTTGTTGTTGGTGCCATATAATAAACAACTTAATAACCTTGACTGGTCGGTCGTTACGGGAAAATCTCAAACCTTGGCGTACCGTATTGACCTCGCTATCGCTTGGTCAATACGGCAAAGCCTCAGTTTGAGATTTTCCAGTAACAACCTCAATCTCGGTTATTAAGTAGTTAGTAATGGACTCTTGCAGTTGTCACTGCCTTACTGAGCAGTACAGGCTGATCCCACTTACCAGGTGCTGACTCTAATCCTGATGGAACTAATCTCCCAGGTGTTAAGAAATGTATTTTTGGGACGCTGTAAGAAAAGTAGTAAATATACAGTAACTACTGTCACTTGCATTGGGTGTTAAATGTGGCTTAATTGGTCATCAAACATTTGACTCTAGCAAACCATGCCGCAAACTTTCTCACTACAAGTTCAGCACATGAAATGGCAGAACGATTGGACATCGAAGACTTCATCAGAGAAACTGACCCTGACCTGTGCCAATGTGCACAAATTGTAGTGGTTTTCCTTCTAGTATCACCCATAGTTGGTGAAAATTTTGAGCCCAAAAGTTCCCATTATGGTCTGCTAACTGTCAAATTCTTGATGATCAATCATGTTTGACACCCAATTAGAGCATGTTTCAGCTTAACATGTTCAAGCGCAGATGCAGGAAATGGTACATTTAATTTTAAGACTGTATGAAACTTCAAAGAATGAAGATACAGTGTAATGAAAGAATTACTGTGCTGCATTTATGTATGTTCACTGTCGCACTTTGACATAAAGCCTTTTATCATGAGAATACATGATTTCAAGTGACCAGAATTCAAGGGAGTGAAGTGGTTAGTAACCTTGTTAGATTCTCTTCATTTTTGTTTAGATACTGCAGTTCCTCCTTGTGAAGCTGATGGAATGCTTTATCACAGCTGTCAAAAAACTGTGACGTTAACACATGACTAGAACCACTACCAATAACATTTCCTTCTGAATCAGTGGCTTTTAAAGCTGCAGAGCAGTTAGAGGCTGCACAGGGGCCAACTGGAGCAGGGGGTCGCACACGTAATACTGCTGTAGGCTTTGTGAATGAGACTGCTGAGAGACCAGGCTGATTCTGAGCAGCCTGAGCAGAGCTTGGTCTTGAACCTGGTGGAGACTAACAGAAAACATAGAATGTGTTAGAAGTGGCTAGAAGAGGACTGTAGGACTGTCGGGCAGTGAAACCACAGGTCTGTCTTGAGGCTCAGGTGGTTTGCCAAGTTGGTGCTTTTAGTCAGGTTTAGTCTAGTCTGTTGATCAACAAAGGATGCAGTTTCGAGCAACATTCTTACCTTTTCAGAAAAATCACCAAAAAATATTTTCATAGCACTCTAGCATAAAAACTTATGCTTAGTTGTTACTGCTCTATGCTAGATCACCTCTACTTTTTGTATTATTTTTGTACCTACAGGTGGAACAAACTTCCACATAATTTGTAGAGTGTAACTTACAGTTCCAGTAACTGGATCTTGCTCCTCAGAGGATTTTAGAAGCTGGTCGGGGGCAGCTGCAGTATCATCTAGATCCTGCAATTGCAATGTTCATTACAAATAAGTTATGTGCACTTTTAGCAGCACATGAATAGAAATTTGTTCAAAATTCAGCTCACTGGTGCTGTTGATTCAACCATTGTAGGTTTCCTTGAACGAGCTGCCACAGAGGTCACTGCAGCTTCTATCTCCTTTACCCAAGTATCTTTAGGAACTTTGTAGATTTCCAACCAACTTTCCTTCATTGGTACTACATTACAAATTAATAAAACTACGAGTCAGAATAAGCAAGATGTCTTTCTTTGTTGCACTTTTGTGACAAGGGTGCTTGCATCTTTCTTATTGTCTGTCCTATAACCATGCATTATTCGTCACTTTTTGAGAAGTGTGCAATATTTTAGCCTGCTATGTACATGTACAAATTCTCTATGAACAAGTTGCATGTACACATAGCTAAGCAGAGGTCTTTAACTTTTCTGTGATTGCTGTTGCATTGTCAACCAGCAAACAGGTAATCAGGGGAAGCTGTAAAAAGAAAAATGCTTTGATGGAAAGTAACATCGTAATGTAGTTTTGAGTCTTGCAGACAAGTGATAGCTGTTGGTCTTCAGATTAAATCATGTACTTCAATGATCACCCAACTGAAGTGGCCGATCACAACGAGAATGATTTTTGTACTCTGTTGCAGGAGTAACATATATTACCTACATTTATTTAATATGTACTGTTTAGTACCTTCCCATCCAACTCCCACATATCCACCATCTTGACTTATTTCAACAAGTTTTGCAACAGTCTGCTTGTTCATCCCTTCCTGAAATTAAAATATATAAAAAAATTAATATAATTGAAGGCCCCCATGCAAAAAAGGGCATAAAACACTTTTTAGGCCGATTTTCATTTTTTGCAGGATTGAGCTACTTTTTGGCAGACAAACTTATTTCAACATGAAAAACATCATTCCATAACTGTTTTTGTTGATTTGTGCTTCGTTTTTGAGAAATAATGTATGTACAATGTACAGTGTAAAGAAACACTCTGGAGATCTTTTGTTGAATGAGAAACAAAAGAAACCTTATTTTTTTGCCGCTAGTTGTTCGAACCAAATTGAATACAAGTTTATTATTCATATCATATCTTACTGTTGCTTTGTTAACACAAGTGAATAAGGCAATGGATGGGCCAGATTTGAATTTGTTTCGTCATGACACCGGTTCAATTCTACGATGGGCAACAAAAGTGTTGAGACACTTGGCGGTAAAATTCGATTTTTGAGCATCTTGGACACATCCCCCCCCCCCCCCCCACACACACACACACACACTTCCTCCCCAAACAATGTTGATTTTTCTATTTCGTTCAACTCCACAGACCACTGCACCTACACAACACTGAATTGGGGCACCAGGGTTATCAGCTGAGAGAATAAATGCTACATGCAAATAATATAAAGCAAATACTTAAGTATCAAAAAGTATCATTTTCTAAAAGTGTCTCAACTAAATGTACTTTTGTCACTCACTGTAGGTCAATTTTTTCCGGTTGTTTCTCTAGTCTTCTTTCAAAAACCAAAACCTCTATTTGGAAAAACCGTGCTGTCAAAACTGCTAGTTGAGCTTCAAGAAACCGGTTATGTTTGCATTGAATCGAAATTCACCTTCAAAGGATTTGCTCCTAGAGAGGTTGCTGGAAAACCTGATTTTTTTTTTTGGATTTCTTATTTCTCAAACGAAGTGCAAAATAAAAACAATTACGGAACAATGCTTTCATGTGAGTCAAAAGAAGTCAGTCTGTCAAAAATTAGCTCGATCCTGCAAAAAATAAAAATCGATCCAAAAAGCAATATACTGCCTTTTTGCACAAAAGCCTTTAATTATGCATCTCACACATTTAAGTCAAGCATCAAGTTCCTTTTGAAAAAAGTTAATCACGGAACTTTAATAAAGTGAGTTTATAAATGTCATCCTCAGTTAATCAAGTACAAAGCTATGGAAGTTGAATTATTTTATAAAAAGTAGAAAATGCTAATAAATGTGATAATACCAGTAGTAACAACAGAATGAAACAAAGTGTGAAAGTGTGAGAATTAAAGGGATAATTTTAGATTTAAAATAAGTCACTTAAAAAATAAACTCATTAAAAGGCTTTTCAAAGTAGAGTAAAATGGCATTTTTTTTTGTTTCTCTTTGCCCTATCACTGGCTAAATGCACCTTCACACACATGGAAAAATGCTGCACCATTTCGCCAACATGACAGGCATTATAGCCAGCACATGCAAACTTGTAAACCACATGTGTGAAACTCAAACCATACCTGCTCATTAAATGTTCTTATAAGCAAAACTTTATCCCCAGTGAAACAAAATAATTTAGCGAAACCTAGAAATTAGGACACAACAACACAGTAAGATACTTGTAAATGATAACAAACAGATCCTCCATGTACAAGCCCAGAGCACTGATTAAGATGGCCAATGGGCTCAACCAGCATACTTGTACATGTAGATTGAGGAATCTTCATTACCGTAATTGTCATTGCATTATATGTACACAACAAAGGGAAAAATGGTGAGTGGACAGATCCTTCTCTCCTTGCAACTTCTAAAGAAAGGCCTTTAGTACACATAATCTGACTAGTCCCACTGGTCTATGCAAGGCTAAAAAAACTTGAATCACAGCTTGCTCTTAGAACAAGTTAGTATATCTCAAATATTGCGTGCCCTGGGTAAGTATAATGAGTTTACTCTTGTCATGATTTAGTTGACAGATGACTTATCAAGAAGGAGAATCTACTTGTCTCAGACGGCCAAACAAAAGCACTTTTTCCAAGCCCTGCTATGACTGGTCAGTCTAGCAAAATGGAAAGAACCCTTATTTTCAAAACCTTCAACTTGTTCAACCCCACAAAAACTTTAATCATACAGTCAAATAAGTTGTATCCCTTATTAATTAATTTCGTGTCATTTTCTCTGGATACCTTGTGTTCCATGTTCCTTGAACCAAATCTTGTTTCCCAAGGAGGTTCAAGACATTTACACTGTAGGTCTGTGCATTAAGGGCCTGTTTACATGGAGGGAGGGTGTCCCAGCCAACCGGGCTACCTGGCTAATTAACCAAGCTACTCTGTGGGCTAACCTCTCACACATTTGCGCATTGATGCATTTATATGCTAGACAGGGTAGCCTGCCTACCCGGGGTACTCTGTCTACTTGCTTGGGGCACCCGGCTAAGCGGGATAGCTTTTTACTGTGTAAATGGTTTGTACCGGGCTATCTCAACAAACCGAGGTGAGATAAGCCACTAAAACATGGTGGTACGAGGTGAATTTTTTAGTAGTTACCAATTTAGCCAGTGTTATCTGCTGAACAGAATGACAGTCAATCTGAAGAGATTGATGTAATAGATGAGTCCCAGGTAGAGAACAGGTATGTGCCTGAGTAGGGAGCTGAAATAAGGTGAAAAAAAGGTTCTTTGGTCAGCCATTTGTTGTTGTTGTTGTGCTTAGTGGCTGCACAAAAGATAACTCGTGCAGCCCACTCACTGTCCCGGTTAGGTGAGTTGCATGTAAAGGCGGGCTATGTGTCAACACTTCTAGCCGGGTAACTCGGTTAGCTGGAGCACCCTCCCTCCATGTAAACAGGTCTTAAGTTCAGTAAGGCTTACCTTCATTATCCAGGGTAGAAATAAGATAAAACCCTTCCTGAAGACAACAAGCTGAGATCTGTATTATGCTATTCCCTGGATCTTCAAACCAAGCAACAGTGGTATCCATCAAACTGTCTATCACTGCAAGTCCATTGCTGTAACACAGAAAAAGGTAGCTTCCATCAGCAACCGTACAAACACAAGAAGTTTCGCTGTACTCAAACAGCTGTTTTCCAAGATCAAACAGCGGTAATACTGCCTTGGATCGCTTCAAAGCTTTCCGTTCTTCAATGCCTTCAATAATCTCCCACGCATCATCAAAAATGTGTCTCAAAGTCTTGTCAACAAGTCGAAATGGTTGAGGCAATTCGTCAAAAATTTGATCTGGATCTGCGACAAAATTATCTTCTCCTTCATCCTCGGAAGGAGGTGTTGCTGGTCGTTTTGGTTTCTTGTCACGCATTCTCAATACTTCATAGGGTTTAAACGTTCTAAATTCTTTTAACGTCGTCGTTTGTACGATGTAAACTTTGTTTTGCCGCCATTTTGGCTTTCCTTGACAACAAATTTTACTAGATCCATTCTCCCGCGAAAAAAATTTTCCTCAACCCAGGTTTTTCGTAGAAGGTCAAAGGTTCTTCTTCCTCGCAACTCGTGGAGTTTAGAAGTGGTGTGCCACTTGCTCGGATCTCTGTGAAATTCTTTTCAGTTTCTAGGACAAAGATAACTGCGAAATTCCCTCACTGTAAGACATGGACGTAGTAACAGCAGTAGTGAAATATAATCAACAAACTTTAGGAAGGGATAAACTTTGTCGGTAAGTGAATTTTACTCAAACTGTACTCCGTCTGTTTACGTGGCCGGCTTCTTATTACAATAAGCTTAGTTGGATTAATTTTAGATCATCTCACTGTATAGCAATGATTTTTATTTTTTCTTGATTATAAGTTGTGTATGAAGGTGATTGAGCAAAGTACAAATTTTGTACTGTAGTTTTTTGGTATCTTATTTCAATATTTGTCATCACGTGCATCGAGACAAGCTAAAAAGTCAAGGAGTATGTGATGCGACAAAACATACACTTTATACACATACAGTAGCAAGCAGCGATCAACTCATATAACATAAAACACACTGAGAACGGTGTTTATTGCACGATAGAGCAAATATCAAACCGTTGTTAATGAGGCCTTCAATATGTTCAGACAAAACTTGATGTAGGCCCATTCACTGGGGTTGACACGTTACAACATAATATTACTCAGCACTAAGGGGGTCTGATATCAAGCATGCAATCTTTATCACGCTATGACTTTACTTCAAATATTCACCTTGCAGTGTTCAATTTGTGTTGTTTATTTTGTTTTTTCATTTGACAGAAACAAAGTTTCAGAAAGCATTTCACAGTTTAAAATGGTTTTCATTGTAAATCTTATGCCAAGCTTGTTTTCATTCACCAGAAAGAATAATTCTAGGAGAAAATGTTTCAATTAGTTACATGTAAATGATTTATTTTGAAAACATTCCACTCTTTGGTCTGTTTGCTTCTCAAAGTAAGGTGACAAACTTGAGTACATGTAGCATTGCAGTGTACATGTACTGTAAATGTCATTTTTTGCCCACCTAAGGTGAGAGACTGCAAGGCACTGTGACACATGTACAGGTAAGTGTCTTGCCCAAGAACACAACACAGTGTTGCAGGCCAGGGCTTGAACTCAGACCGCCAGATGCAGGTTAAGTGCACTAATCAGATTAGGCCACTGCCGCCTCCACAGGATTAGTTTATACCAGAATAGTATTAATCAGCAAATTCTATTTCACTACACCAGGATTATTCAGTATGCCTCCAGATTGTCAAGCTATCTTCTTCAGCAAGCTGGTACAAGTGCCGATTGGGTAAACAGAGCAAAAACACTTGATAAACAAACAAGCACTTCAAGAAAACGTAAGATATCTGTCTTGTCATTCAGATGTATAGCCAATAGGAATCATATCAAATCTGATCTACCCCGCCAAAGGAAGGTCAATGGAAATTCTGAGGTAGAGTGGGGAGGTTTTTAAGGAATGTATCAAACTAAACTGATATTTGAGAGGTTCCAAGGTTCAACTACATGTAAAAGTCCATTGTGGGTAGGGGGTGGGGAGGGGAGTGGGTAGGGAAGTATAGATATCATGGTGTTATAGGTTTTTTTGTGAATACCTTAGGCACACTTTGAACAGCAGGGTAAGGTTGCCCTGGGCAACATTTCACTGGTATTGATTCATTCTTTTTGGAGATAAACAATACAGTCAGTAAACATCTGGATTAAAAATAACATCAGACTAAAATTTGCCCCAGAAAGCACAATCTATATAATTAATTCAATTACCAATTTACAAAATTCGATTAACAATTTTTTAGTACAGTGTCCCCAATTAGCTTCTAGCTAAGTACATAGATACTTAAATGAAGTTTTTCATTTCAACTAGTTCAGCCTGATAAATGAAACATGTTCTTAATATATAATAAGAGAGAGGGTGTCCTTATATCAATAAGAAAACATGTTGAAACTAGATGCCTTGCTGCATCTACCCAGGCAGTCGTTATACTGAGAAGCACTAGCTATTTTGCAATTGAGCTTTATTGTTCTGCATTTGAAGTCATGCGAAATTCAATCGAATCGATGTGCTCAAGCTATTCTGCCTTCGATTGCATTTCTTGGAATCGATTAATAGCTTATTACTTGTACACAGACCTTTAGCATGTAAAATGAGTCAAGATTGTTACATCAGCTATGAATGTTTTAGTCTATTTTCTTTAGCCTTTGCCGTTGTTGTTGTTTGTTTGTTTGTTTTTTTCATTTCTCAAACGAGAGAGACATTTTGAATTTCAGAGTTATGGCGGTGCGTGACATAGAGCCACCCTGGGCTTGTAAATTTGTTCAAAATAATTCAAGGAATATCTCAGGTTTGGGAAAACGCAGATTTAAAAACTAGAGAAGTGTAATCTTTATTAATCTCCTATAACATCACAATTTCTGGACTTAATCCACTGAATGGTTTTCAAATAATTTTTTTATTGCTTCAGGATTGTGTGACAGTACAATCCAAGAGTTGTTTTGCTGGGGTCAACTCATACATTAGTTTTTTTATCTTAAATGTACAATAATGGGTTTCATTCTTGAGAAGACACATACCTCTGTTACAAGAAAACACAGAGAGAATATCGTTTAGTTCGAGATTTTAACTTTATTACACGTTGCGAAGTTTCTCAGAGCATTTTACGTACAGCACTAAACTCGAACAGATACATTCGTAAACAACAGAAACATATTCTGTAGCCTTTCTGCTCTTGTTGCTCAGACGTTATGAGTTCGTGCTGGGATCCTACTTGGTTCACGATCACGTCTAAAAATACCATTACGCTTCTGAAGATGCTTTTTATCAAGGTGAAGAGTCGATAGCCCCGGTTGATAGCTAGCTCCTTTGGCATATGATTCTTGATGAATTCACTCCAAACGTTCGCTCGTAAATTGTTGATCTCTGGTAAGCCTTGCAGACCGTCGACCCTCTCCAAAAACGTTTAACAACCTTAAGTGTTGGTCTACCGCGAACGGTGTGTTCGTTTGTATGTGATTTCATCGCCCTAGAAATCATGGAATCCGACCTACTAGCTTTTTCACGATGACAACTGCTGTAAATTCCATGTGTTCTGCGCTGCATTAGTGACGCATGCGCTGTAGAGACCAGACGGTGATTTGTGACTGAACGAGGAAAAAAGAAAAAAAAAGAGAAAGCCGAAATTTAAACCCAGGCCTCACTGCCTGGGTAATTAATGTCACATGTCTACTAATTAATGTTCTAGCTAGTCTACTGACAGATTTTCCGTTTATTATTGAGTTACTGATTTGGTCACTCATGTACTTATTTATTTTTGATAAAATATGCTAACTAAACCTCTAATAACTGTTATGTGTAGTATTTCTGAAATAAAGTTTAAGAACATATTAAAAGCATCTTCCGGCTGATTTCTCACTAGCACCTGATAAATAAGAACTAGATCAGCCCGCCCGAACCCTGAAATCATGTGTTTTTATATGCAGATATTAACTGCAGTACAAATTAAAGGAACTGGTCTCACCCAACAACACAACACTAAGGCCAAATCTAGGTGCTAACCTAGACCTTTGATCCAGAGTCATACATTGTAGTTACCTAGTACTTACAGTAGGGTAAAGTCTGGTTATGAGCCAAGTGGCTCATCAGGCCAGAGCTTATCCTGGTTTCTGTAGCATGAAGCGACCAGGAGTATTGTCTACTCCCCCCTTGAAAGGATGCTACACAATCGCAGGGTTATCCAGGGTTCCACTTTCAGAAAAAAACCTTTGGGCCTGTCAGGGCCCATTACTGTACATACATGTAGTGTACATAATTTGATGTCTTTTATTTAAAGTAATATGCTTCTTTTGTATTCAGTTTTCAGGTTGGGAAAAAGCTTAGACATGGCACTGGGAGCCGTACGAGCACAAGATATCCATCATGACAACATCTTAAGAGTCCTTATCACATGCCGCCGCATAACATATGTAATCTATTATCTCATTGATCACATCACATGGGCGGCAAGACTGGGACTTTATAAGTCTACCCCAAAAGAGTGGTCAAAGTTTCAGGCAAAATTCTGGGTCATTGCGCTCGTGTTTGGTCTTCTTAGAAACCTGTATGACATCTTGAATCTAATTTTTGTCCCAAAAAAGAAGCAAGATGGTGGAGAAGAAAGCTTCGCACCAGGAAGCACTGTGGCTTCCCGACTGATGTCCCGTCCTCAAGTTTTGCTAGATACAGTCAAGAATTCAGCAGATTTCCTTTTGCCTTTCAATGTCATGGGTGTGATTGAGCTGAATGTTGGCTTAGCTGGTTTGCTTGGATTGATTTCGTCAATTGCTGGTGCAACCCCTGTGTGGTATCCAAACATGAAGTTGAAACCTTCTTAGAATTCAAAGAAAGAAAAAGAATGCATTAACTTAAGGCTAGTAACACCAGTCCTATTTTTGTTATCAACAAAACCTTTTCTTTCTCATTCTCAGTGAACCCAGGTTTGCCCTTAATTGATATATGTTAACTTAATGTTTGTAAAATTCTTCAACATCAGATTGTTGATTAAGAGTCAGTAACCATTGTGCAAAAGTAACAGTTCCTAATCAATCTTAAATGTGGTTCATTTAGCTCTAAAACCTATTTGAATCAAGGTGTAGATGTAAGGACACTGTTCAGGATTGTGCGCTGTTTACATTTCACACTTTGTCCTGGATCTCTGGAGGTAATGGGCCAGTCATTATGGTACAGTCTGGAAAATGTACATACCCACCTGGGAAAAGGTTATTGAAAATACCATACCTACTGAAGAGAGGGGGGTTTAAAAGTTGTTACACGTTTTAAATAAAATCATGAACTGGCATGGAGTAGGTATAATGAGGGGCATTAATCAAAAGGAATCTCAATAGGATGGATATGGATATTTACTGGAACAATGTATTATTACATACAAGTAGATTGACACACTTTTTTCATGGAGTTGAACATGAGATATAACTAACAGTAGTGGCTAAAATTCAGAATAATGTTTAACACATAATTTAATATTATTATTTCTGAGCCAGGTGCTTATAATCATATATGGCATAAGTTTATTTTGGTGAGTGTTGCTTTATGTACATTTATGCACCTATTCTTATTCCTACACCATAGTCAGAAATGTCATAGGTCAGAAGCAACAGTTCAACGAATGTTATGTTCATTCATATACAGTTGTATAAAGAGTAATTTTTGACTGGCTGAGTGAATTGAAATACAAAAAAATGTTTTTCTCACACACAGCAGGGGCCTGGGTATGGGTCATGTGACCTGTGTCGCAGGCAGTTGGTTCTGCTGTGTCCACCACTTCTGACTCTCCCACTCACCAGAAGATTTTAAGTTAATCTACACTGCCAGTATAATGTACTTGTACGCCTTCAAGGCCAGGGGGCAGTCACCTTGACATGGCCATCAGTTTTGTGTGAGAAACACTGTTTAATTGGGCAAACATGAATGATCTTCAGGAATCGTACAAGATAACAAAGAATAGCAAAGTAGTGTAGGACGTGGCTTGAGTATAGGGGAATTACGACTACCCTAAAGTTAGCTGGAGCTGGTACTCTTTGCAGCAACATTACTATAAAAAATAATTGCTGTTGATTAGATATTGATTAAATCTTAGCAGGTAGAAAGTTAGTGATCAACTTTCAAGGATCTCTTTAGTTTTGAGGACAGTAAAGTTCATCTTTTAATAATAAAATGTGAGTATGCATGGTTGTAAACTCTTTTCTCAAAGTTATTGGTGAAGTGTACTCGTCAGTTCACATGTATGTGTTACACTACGTTACTCCAAGCACATTGCCAACAAATTCAAAAAGTGCCCTGCCCAACCTTGTGGCGGACCAGCCAACCCCTGGTAAAGGAAAATCTGGAGATTCTACAAAAAATAGTGAGATTCTATTCAACCCCCCCCCCCCCCCCCCCGATTAAACCCCTTCGATCGAGGGAACTGCGCACCAACCTCATTCCCAGGGCCTACTCCCTTTTTCAAAATTGCGGACAGACACGGAGAAAAACGATGTAGTAAGTACAGGGTTTTTCTTCATTAGTTTATCACTATACGGCACTAGCATTCCTCATAAATATTCCATTTTTATTCAACAACTTAATGTATTTCATTTCAGACAGATTTTTCCCAAAAAAATAGTGAGACTGGGAGCCTTGTCGTGACACCGTGAGAAATGGCAAAAAATCGTGAGACCACAGCAGAACCGTGAGGGTTGGCAGGTCTGTTGTGGTGATAGTAATTGAATATGAATTTTGTCCCCTGAGCTGAGATATTGCACACTTTCCACACCACAAAAACTTGGAAGATGGGGGCAAATCCCAGACCCACAGAAATGTCCCCAGAAAGTTTTGAATATCGCAAACAGGAACCACCGGTATTCAACTGAAAATTCAGGGACATGTATCAAGTTGGGGTGCATTTGTTGATAACAAGTTCCAAAGATTTTGGAGACTTCCATAAATAGTTTTCATTGGGGATACTAATGATAGTAACAATGGTTTTGAGATCTCACGAAGATTGCAGGTCCTATGGCAGACACTTCTGTGCTCAAAATTAATATGATCATGGGAGAGAAAGGGCTGTGAAACAGGTCTTTCCTTGTTTAACTAAGGGATATCATTGCTTAGTGCCTTGTCACATTTTTAGGATAAAAAAAATGGCCATGCTTTTTTAATCAGTCGAGCTGATTAGGATGAAGGTATATCTATGACAAAATTCAATAACCAGGAGTTGATAACAAATTATTCAAACTGTACATGCATCCAACCGAAGCTGAAAGACAAAAACTCGTTTCAGGCATCATGCAGCTTGTCAAAATGCAGAAAGGCATAGTGGTAAAAGTCATGACGCGAAAAGGCATAACGCAAAAAGGCATAACGCAAAAAGGCATAACGCAAATAGGCATAACGCAAAAAGGCATAACGCAAATAGGCATAACGCAAAAAGGCATAACGCGTAAAGGCATAACGCGTAAAGGCATAACGCGAAGAGTCATAACGCAAATAGGCATAACGCGATAAGGAATAACGCAAATAGGCATCATGCGAAATAATCAGTGGCCGTAGGAACTGGGCATGCGCGAAAGTCAAACAAGAGCTTTCGTATCGATCTTTTGGTCAGTGCTCTGAGAGGATGGTGTTCGAGAGGGCGATAGAATTTGGCTTCAAAGCAAAACATTGCCACAATGATGTCCGTAAGCTTACAAACAATTTAAAGAAGAATGGCAGCCTATTGTCTATTTCCGTTATGCCTTTTCGCGTTACGCCTATTTGCGTTATGCCTTTTCGCGTTACGCCTATTTGCTTTGCCTTTTCGCGTTATACCTATTTACGTCATGTCTTTTCACGTTACGCCTATTTACGTTATGCCTTTTTGCGTTACACCTATTTGCGTTATGCCTTTTCGCGTTACGCCTCTTTGTGTTATGCCTTTTACCACTATGCCTAAAACGGGTTTTTGCCTTTCAGCTTCGGTTGGATGCATTCCTGATTTGGAACATAGAATCGGCTTGTTGCTATTCGGCTTTGGTTTGATGCATGCACAATTTGGATAATTTGATATCAATTCCTGGTTATTGAATTTTGTCATAGATATACCTCCATAATCTGTTATTGAGCTACAAATCGTTTGTAGTTTCACAACAGTCCACTCATGGGGGAATGGAAACGAACGAGAGGTGGGTCGGCCCCAGATTTCTAACGCTTTCTATGTGGCACTGATATTTGGAAGTTATCGTATTGAAACCATATTGAAACCTGTACATAAAACACTACATGTTGATTCGAAGCTTTCATGGCCGCTAACTTACTTTTCCAGTTGACATCAGCATACTAAGAGAAGAAAGAGAAACAGTAACAAGTAACTTGCAAAACTAAAGTCGAAAACTGGAGGTAGTCCTGAATAGAACCTTCTCCAAAATGGCGGCCGAAAATTCAAAATTCAGTCACAATTAAAAACGTATACCGGCACTAGAAAGAACACCTTTACTTTAGTAACCCTGCATAGTTTCAGCATTTCAGGTGTAATATCAGCTGAAAAAATGTGAGTTAAAAACTGAAAAATTTACAGGCGTTTGTACGACTGGGGGTATGCATTGTACCCCCAGCCATACAGACGTCTTTAAATTTTTAAATTTTCATCTTACATTTTCTCAGATATAACACCTGAAATGCTGAATTTTTGCAGGGTTACTAAACTAAAGATGTTTCTTCTAGTGCTGGTATACGTTTTTAATTTTAGCTAATTTTAACTGATTTGAATTTTCGGCCGCTACTTTGAAATACCTATACATGTATCTCGAAGCAATAGGAAAAAAAACCTTTCAAATACTACACAACAACACAAGCAATCGGTAAAGAAAGGAAAATTAACGAGAACCAAAATGACTCATTTTATTATAGGGTAGATTCAAACATGATTACCGTCCAGTGGCTGTGTTTTAAACAGAAAATATACACGTTTCTATGAATATTTCGGGGTAGAGAACTGATCTTAACAAGTTATTTTGATTCTTAACCTGTGACTCACAACACTCTAATCTGGAACACTTGAAAAAACCACGGCAAACTCAAATAATGTATTTAGCAACTAGGTTCAGGACAAAAACAATTCTTGTAATCTGCTACCTTTTAAATAAATTGCAACCTGGAGATTTTGTTATAAAACACTACAAATAGCTAACGTGGATTTACAATATTGTAATATCTACACAAGATCAATTCTTTGTCTTCGACTATGTACCAAATGCTATACCAGCTTCTCCTCACAAAACGAACATACAAGAACAACTCAACTTTGGTGCAATAAAAAATCAAAAGGTGGATGTTGTTTCCACGTTATTTATTTTTTCATTTGATATAACACTAATTAGCAAGGGGATTTTTGTCCCTGTATAGAAAATGTTGTTTGTTATTTTGTGTAAATTATGTCTCAGCCACTTTGAATCCTATAGTTTGGCTTAGAACGCAATTCCAAGTTTTTTATTTGTTGGATTCTTGGAAATTAAACCTTTGTTTTCAGACGAGGATTTCCAAAAGTCGACGCCTCCAGTCGAAGGACAAGACACACTATCGAATCCTGTTCTCTGGCGAGAAGCTCCGCCTTCAGTCTTCGTATCGATCGCTTACCATCAATTTCAACCGCGTCACTGAAGCCACCATGTTGCCACGTTACTGCAATTTGAAGTTTCCTGCTCCAACGTGGTAATTCTCATTTAACTCAGTAAAATCTTCTGATCGTGGTTAGCTCATGAATACAGACTCATGGCAGCTTGGAGTTGACAATAGTTTCCCTCACTGACAGTTGTCTTAACTTGACAGTGCCATCGCCTCCACAAGAGAACAACTGACCGTTGTGCAAGCTCATGAGTGCCACACCCTGTGTGCCGTACTTGAGAAGGTAAGCACCTCTACCGTGTTCTTTTGGATAACACTCTAATTCTTCGTGAACAGACAAGCCCCAGACCTAACATTGGAACAAAAACAAATATTGTTTACCGTAAATGAAACCAATACATCGGGAAACTAACGGGTCAAAAAGTAGCGTTGCTTCTCTGAGCTATATTTGAAAAGTAAAGTCAGAAAGGAAACAAAAACCACACGAAGCGAGGCGAAATATCTTCGATTAAGTTAGACGGGAACACATTCTACCTACAATGATGAGTTACGGAATTGCAATATTCTTTACATTTACCGTATTTTTTGCTGAGTGTATCGCAAGCAAGATTCATAGTTTAAAACTGTACAAGGGTATATAACGCTGGCCAAACGAAGCTAGAAGGAGACACAGGTTTCCATCTTCTTTGTTTTGCAAATTCGTTTGGCCATAAGCTTCGTAATAAACAGTGCTTGTTGCGGCGGCGGAACGACATCTAACTTGCATGCAAGATCGCATGCTGATCGCAAGTTAGCCGTTTCTAAATTTCTAAGCACAGGAAATCTGTGTTTTTCTCTTCACCTAAACCAGCTTGTACCATTGAAAAGCCCTCTTAATTGTCAAGGAGCACGTATATGTGCATTTGCGATTAAACTCGCCACTTCGTTTGCTCATCCCGGCCAACACAAATGCATACGTATGTTTCTATTTCAAAACGTCCCACAACTTAGCAGCTTTATAAGGCCCGTTTACACAGGCGATTTTTGTCGCAGCAACTCGATGCAATTTTTGTCGCAGCAAAATCGCATCAAGTTTCAAACATGTTCGAAACCCCTGCGATATCGCGGCGATAAATCGCACTGGTTTACACGTGCGTCTTTACGTAGCGCGACAAAAATTACATCGAGTTGCTACGACAAAAATCGCCTGTGTAAACGGGCCTTTAGAAAGATTTACTTCAAGCGTATTAAAAGATTGCCGGAGTCGGCACGATTTTCTCCACTGGTGTGATAAGCATTTTTAGTTTAAATCTGGAGTTTTATAAGATTGCAGCGAATTACCAGGTTTGGACGTACCTTAATATCGCCATCTTCAGAGCCAGAAATAAAGAATTCCTCGTTTTCGTCCACGACTATACTCTTTACTGGAGCATCATGGGCTAAAAATGTGTGCCGCAGTTGGCGCTGCCGCAGATCAAATATGCCTTACATCAATTAAGGACCTAGAACGAGGCTGTTGTAAACATTAGATACAGTAGAGTGTTTATTGAATCTACACAGCAAATGCAATGACAAAAGAAATGTAGTACAGAGACAAAAAAAAAATACCTTCCAAGAAATTATCCGTTACTCTGAGATGAGAATTAGGAACATTTTGCCAATCATCCTATTACTAAAGTCATTTTCGTGATTTTTTGTTTTAGTTTTGTTTGTTTTGTTGTTTTTTTCTTAGTATCTTTCTCCGTATTGGTACACGTATTTTGAATCTTAGGCGCTTCTTCCCCTCCACGCCGCTTCCGACCTGAAACTGTTTTTTTTTGTTCAACGAATATTCTCTTGCCTAACTGGCATGAAAAGATTATTGTTGTTATTGTTGTTGTTTTTATTATTGTTGCTGTTGTTGTTGATGCTGTTGAAGCAGAGCTAAGTATGGCTTTATCTGATCTAGGACATGATGTTCAGTTGAGAAACGATATCGGGCGCAGCTCAATATAAACTCCTCAGGCAGCCGCTATCAATGTGTCAATAATGAACTTACTTTACCCATCCTGGACATAGATAATGGGTCTAACATCACCCCACCCTGCCCATGGAATGAAAAATACCGAATGCAAACTAGTAAGGTATTTAAAGGATAGAAATATTTCCTTTCCGCCCTCCTGAAATGAGAAGCTGTTGACCAGGAACATAGGCAAGACAAGGTGCTCCGTTTTCATGACAAATGAATGCTGAAGAAACAAAACAATTCCTTGTTATTCCAAAAAGCAGGATTCTAAAACCCTGAGAAGAAAAACTTTCTTGGGGATGATGTAAAAACTTACCTAAAACTTAGTGTAATTTTCAAGCATTTCACTAACTATACAAAACTGTTAAAGTAATAGTAGCTCAGCCAAAATAGCTTGCTAGAACCATGCAAGCTAATTAAGAATTCGACCCGTAGTCCGAAAGGGCTACGGGTCAATAGCTCATGAGGCGAAGCCGAATGAACTGTTGACCTGTGGCCCTTGAGGGCGAAGGGTGTAATTGTTTTAGTATCACCCAACTAGTCGGGCAGAAAAGGCAATAATAAAGTTAGCAAATGCAAGTTGAAGAAATATTTCTTTGGGAATAAAACGAAAGAAAAACCGGCTAATTTCGCCGCTCAATGACTATTACTATTAGTCCTCTAGTAACGTAGTCAATCAAAATGCAGGATTTGCACTAGTCCACTAATTGGGTGATAGAAATAAGGCTTATAATCCAATTATATATTAATGTTGTTGCTAAAATGTTGTTGTTCAGTTAAAGTGGTCAATGCTCTTGATTACACTTAATATCTAGTTCACAGGCATACTACTTAAACTGAAAGAAACAAATGTATCAACTAAACATAATAAGCTTAAACAAAAATCCCAACTGGCGGGTGGCAGACCAGTTGGCTATTTACAAACATGACCGAGAAGTTGAACTACGGTCTTCAGAAGAACAACTCCAGTTAAGTGGTCAGAGCGGGACTGGCACCCACTCTGACCACAGCAATTAGTAACTTAATATTTTACTGTTACTGTTTTGTCAACTCTTCATCTGAAAATGAAAATCTGATTCTCAATGAAAAATATCTTACCGTGTACAAGTGAATTATGCTGAGGAACTAAGGTGTCCCAAAGACAAACATTGCTACAGAAGTACAAAAGCAAAACGAAAAACAGTGGAATCAGTTAGGTAAAGATCTAAATTAGTTAATCACAAAAGCCCCTAGGGAATATTGTCAAACAACCCCTAGCATTGTAAGTGTTCTTCTTCTAGACATCTATCCGTTCAGAAAATGTTACCTTATGAAAGTGTGATTCTATCAAGATTCAAAATTGAATTCTTTACACTGTCATTGTAAACAAAACGTGAAAAATAATAGTCTGAAATTAGTCTACCTTCCATCTGAGGAGTGTCCGGCCGTTGCTATAAAACTTGATGAGCCAACAAAAGCAAAGTCGCTTGTTTGTTTGTTGTGGCATTTGAGAGTCTGAATATGAAACAGAAGTACACGCAATTACTGGCAGGAACAGCTTAACGAAATACGAACTTATTTCCAAGCTATGTTACACATCGGCATAAAATATGGAACAATTCAATCTTACAACACTGAATTAGCTTCAAAAAATGAACATAATTACTTGAGTGGAACCGTTAGGCTTTGTGAAAAGGCATCATCGGGGCAACACTAGAGTGATTATCGAACTTTGAAATCTTATACGTAATCCTTGCAGTAGAGAGCTTAATTATGCTGCGCAGTTATATAGAATGATCTTGATATCTACGTACACAATGTTCCATTTTAGTGTGAATCTGGCACCAAAGCGACCACTAAGTGCGTGCATCTAATTTATGTTGAGCAATTAATTTTAAGAAAAGTCTCTGGAAGGTGTCTGTTACCTGGGTTTCAACGAAATAGTAAATGAAAGGTTCGTATATGCTAAATAAGACGTAGATGCGCAGAGTACAAAGTAATGAGGCAAATGAGTACAAATTTCCCACGATATTGGTAGTCCTGTAAACCGTCGGAGCAAGTAAAATGTATTCCTCTAAGCTATCCTTAGTATGAGCCCACATAACAGTATCAACGTCCGAAATAGCCAACAAAACCATAAGCAAAACGTTTCAGTTTGTAACCATTTCCTCTATTAACAATGCTGAGAGCGAGCAACGTGTGACACGCTGTACAGTTTTAATTACTAGACTTCATATCTTGCACAGACTTACAGACTGGAAAAAACACTACACTGCTTATCAAAATACACTGGATTTAATACGATACACATATTCACCGTGATTCATGTCAAGGTTCTCCTCACCTGAAATGGTTCAGAAGAAGTAGTGGTACTACTGACTTGCCACAACAGAAGCTGGCCACTAGCATCTGATATTCCGACCTAAAAATGCACAATTAACATTACAGAGCCCACCAACATGAGGTACTAACGTTATGAATACTATTCCTGTAAAGATTTTCACCGTTTCTTCCGCTAGGCCTGAAAAATGTGCCCAAATATAACCCAGCTGTACTGCATCGTTTACCGGATCGCTTCCCATCCAAATTAAGAGTAAGGTAATTAAGACTGCTAACTCTTGTCTTGCGCTGTGTAATGTCTTTTAATAACAGATCAAGAGAAAAAACTAGCATGCCTCTATCTGTCCAAGGGCATGTCATCTCCGGCGCATGAAGATTCTGTACTCAGAGCTGCGCGACTATTTGAAAGACGTGGTTTGTTTGCTGGATGTTATTTGAACTAACTAATATAAATGAGTACAAACCTAGGGAACCACTGCATTAAAATATCCGCACTCTCTGCTATTGCTGTAAAGTACCTTGTTTCCATGAGGGCTAAACCGCGCCCTAGTCACTCTTTGATATGATCCAGATGTGCGATGAGATGTGATTTCCGCAGCATGACCAAACTCCCACATGCGAATACTTCCATCTTGTGAACCCGAGATGTCTGTATAATTAGTAACAAATGAAATACATTAGCCATACATTATAGAACAGCTGTAGCAAAATTATGACACACTATACTTACAGTAAGGAAGATGGGGATGAGAATCCATTCGTTTAACACCGTGAACAGATCTCCTCATAAGCTGCAATGAAAATGAGTACTGTAAAAAACAATCTATTACCTAAGACGACGCGTAGGTTTCAGGGTTTGTCAATGAATCTCCCTTCAGAAATCTGCTACAAAATGACACTGACAGAAAAATTACACTATTTCGCCAGTTATTTATTCAGGACAGCATATATCGACATTTGTTGATACATGTACCATCTTACTGACACAAAGTTCTAACACAGTTGCTTCATTCTTCTTCTTACGCACGTGGCTTGTTAACTGAGCATGACTATTTCTTTTTAAAAAACTGTACACATAAACAGTATTGTTTCAGAACAGTTTTGCATGGTTTGAGTTCACAGCCAAGCACGAGTCGCATCATAAAATGCTTGACAATTAACTGACCAAACTAGAATTTAGGATAGAATAAAGTACTGTCTCGCTCAGGGATTAGGCAAAGGACAGGAGATGACTGATAATTGAGGTTAAAAGCATGTGAAGCTATTTGCACAGTAAATGAGCCAGGTCATACCACTTTTCCGGAATGAAGAGAATGTCCCCCAGGTGTCGTCTTCTGCGGACTAATATTTCCAGATTGACTGAAATCTGGCTCGTCACTGAAAAGAAACGTGCACAACAATCATAAACTTAGCTCCGAAGGGCCACTTATTTCTGTAAATAAAAAAGTTGGTACAGGAACACAGTTCACTTCTATAAAGGATATATCACAAATTTATTTTTGCCAGAAATGCGTCAAATTGAAGAACCAGGTGCAGTTTTCAGTTCTTTTGCTTTCGTAGCCTGTATCAATTCTATAGATACTGGTTGTTGTTTTTTCACTAATCTAATCAGATACAGTGAATATGCATAGTGAACTCCAAAAGGCAAATGTCTGCACTTTTTAGAAAAGGCAGACTACTCAGACACAAACCGTGACTACTGCCAGAGTTTCACAGAAATACTGAGTTTGAATCTCGGGGTTTTTCAGAGCAATAATTACTTGTTACACTTAATGGCGCCTTCAAGAACACTTGAACTCTAATGTTTAGAAATCAACTAACAGTGGGTATGTCTCTCCGATGAATGGTCCCATGACAGTGCCATGACGGTGCAAAGCAGTAGATCATCTCCGTCCGTTTAGATTTATTTCGTATGAGAAAAGCGATAATTTTGAAATAGTAATTGACCTTTTCATCCTCTGTCTTTCTTCGCGGCGTCTTTTGTTGCAAAACACAGGGTTAAGAAGAGTTTTGACCTCCGGACAACACGATAACAGAGACTACCTGACCTACGCGTAAAGAGACAATCCGACTTGTCGTGAACCGAATATTTAAGCGCCATGGTAACGTGACGTCACACTTAAACCGACTTGTTAGCCGGAAGGCAGACTAGAGTAGGTCCCTTCTAAGGGTGAAAAAGCCATATCCGTGGGTTGTAATTACTAGTAGCAGATTTCAATCTACTTTTTTCCTGGGTCCGTTTCTTGATTAACAACAGCGTGAAATGCAACCTTTAGTTCCGTTCTAAACTTCAGAATTCCTACTCAACTGAAAAGCGTGATAATAGAGAAAAATCAAAATTAGGGAATACTACCTTCTTCTCTGAGCGTCACTCTGCTCACGCTCAGCTTCATCATCAGCCCATAGTAGAGGCTCAGGGCTTAACACGCGAGAAATATCCACTTCCTCTACATCCTTAAGACTTCCTACTGCGATACAGTTTGGGTTGGCCTGAGATGAACAAACAACATCTTTGAAATCAGTTTACTGACCAACATGACAAGAGTGTGGGACAAAGAAAAAATCCGACAGGATTCGAACCCATGACCTCCCGAACACCGGAAGTTTCATTCTTTGCCATCAATGTGATCAGAGACTATTTTTTTAAAAGTCATCTCAAGATGATTTTTGTCAACGCAATAAAATATTTCACAGTACAGCCCTATTAAAAGCGCAAGAAAAAGCCTTGAACTGACTGTATAGACTAAATAGATGCCTGAACATTCAAAAGAAAATTCAACAACGATGTCGCAAGCTAAAAGAGATACATAAAGAGTTTTGATTGGTTGCTACATTTTGTACAAGCACGCAAAAACCGGTTTCCTACCAACAACCAGTCACAAACACTACATAGATCTTGGTAGTTACGTCATAAGAACGGAGATCTCAAACCGCCTTATATTGTGACGATAGAGCTAAAAGAGACCGAAGCGATGTTTTGTAACGTTACTCGAGATAGGGTTTACCTTATTGATACAAAATGTATTGATACCCTCTGGATCTTTGTACAGAACCTTCACTGGTTTTGCATCAACGACATCATCCAGTCGATCAACCTGGAACAAAAACAAATCTTGATGGTTTGGTATCGCAGCTGTTGTGATACGTGCAGTCGCTGTAGTCATAGTGAATGCTCCAGTGTTCTTGGTGTTGTAAATGTTATTGCTGCAGTGACTGATGTGGTTGTTCTAGGTGTTGTGTTCAATGGTCGTTGTGTTCATTATGAGTGTTGTCTTTGAGGGTGCTGTGGCTGTAGCGTGTGTTATCGTCGTTGTTTCTTGTGACCATTGAGGTCAGTGGACCACAAGGATCCAATGGCCACAAGAATGGTCTATGGCCTTAGTGACTGCCATGGTCGTTGACAGTAATGGGTGTTCCAGTCTCCTCATGGTGGTCATGTCGTTGTTGTTATTGTTGTTTGTGTTAAGGTCATTGTTTTTGTTGAGATTGTTGTTGGTGCTGTGGCTGTTAAGGTTGTTGTGTTATTGTGGTGGTTGTTAGAGTGGCTGAGTGTGTTGTGACTCAGTATTGCAGATGGTATAGCCGTTAAGGGTGTTGTAAGTAACTTTGAGAGTGCTGTAGTCGTTGTGTTTATTGTGGCGGTTGTTATGGTCATTGTGGCTGTTTGTGGTGCTTTATCCGTCAAGGATGTTGTGGCCTTTGAATGTGTTGTTGGTCGTTGTGTTAATTGCGGTGGTTATTGTAGCTGATGTGTGTGTTCTGGTCATTGTTGTGTATGCTGTGGTCGTACGGTTCTTGTAGTCATTGCCAGTGTCGTGGTCGTGGTTGCTCTGCACGTATTGAATGTCTAAAATACCCCCCCCCCCCCCGCCACTAACACAACAAGGGTCATAAATGATAATACGGATATCTACCACCCACTGTAACACCTACGTCACCCAACAGACCAGGAAGGAGCGCTCATAAAGAATACCTCCTGTAAAGTTGCCATTTCTCTCTTGAAGATGTTTTGTATGAAGATTTCCTGTATAGCCTCCTGGTGTACCAAGGTACGCCACAAACGTTTAACGGGCTCTGCAGAATTACGAGTAGACCTAGAATAATAACACATTAGTCACCATTTAAGGAAAGCTGACAACTTCCAACACTGTTTGCGTTTTGTTTGTTTGTTGAAAAATCGGAGTTATTATGTAATTCAACAAACTTTTTAAAACGTTATAAAAAACAAGAACTGGCAGAGCCAAATTTTTAAGATGAATCAGAATCAACGGTGGTTTTAAGTTTAAGTTCTTTTAAGGCAGGGAAACTTTATTACTTGTAAGATAAGCAAGTACACTGAAAGCCAAATGTGGTAATAGTAGAGTACCCTAGTGCCACTGCAGCCACTGTTAAAACCTTTTCAGCTGTTGAACACAAGCAAGGGCTGTTCCTAAACTTGAGTTACTCTTAATTACCTAAAAGGAGTATTTTGTGGATCCAACAGAGCTTTATATCTCATAAGTGCTCTTCCACCTCTAGGAAATCCATCTTGGCTGACAGGAAACTGTGAGATGAAATCTGGCGGAGGTCCTTGGAAACTATCAAGCTTGTCATGGAAGGCTTGAGTCCAGCGTTCAACTGTCTTGAGAGCGGCATGTAGTTGGGGTGATAGAGATGGTAGATCTGGAACAAGAAGCAAACGTTATACACTTGTACAGTAACAGACTAATTCAATAGCAAAAATAAAAACAACTGGGCAGACCGTTCTAGGTGAATATACATATGTCATGAAGAAGTGATTGATTATAGCAGTTATACACACAACTTAAACAGTTGTGAAATTAAAGCCTGAAAAAAATTTAAGGCTTTATAGTTCACAACTGCTTAAAGTTACCGTATACTTTCAGGGGTGTCTCGCGTCCAAACAATATAGCGCGTCCAGTTTAAACTGTAGATACTAAACCCCTATATCAAATTAAAGCTTACAGAGCTGGCTATCCAACTATAACAATAATTTTGAAATAAAATGAATTGTCGAATTATTCACGACTTCTAAATGCGAGCGTCCGAATCACCTTTTTAAAGCTACAAGTCAAAGCGAATAGTGTGTTTCGCTAATTTAATTTGTTCCTGAGTTTCCGGACCCAAAGCGCCAAGAAACTGTGTCTGCATTTTGCCATACTCAGTTACAGGTATATATCGTTTTGGAAAATATAGTATTAGAAAAATATGAAGTGTTTGTACAAAAATTGCTCTCATTGAAAAAATATTTCGAAAGAAAACATTCACAGACACCTTTTTGTTGTTTATGTGCTTATCTACCCACCGTCCAAATTTTGGAGCAATCAGACAAATTCCCTATGAGTTTTAGCTCTTTACAGTGTCTGCTTCAAGTGAAAAACTTGATTTGACAAAACAGCGCTAAATATGATAGTCAAACGGGTTATTTTAACTTCCGGCCAAAACTTAAAACCGCCATTTCTCTGCCAATATTTTATTGTTTTTCAATGATTTCTTTTTAACATTAGAGATTTCATTTGGATCATTACTTAAAACAGTTCGAATACACGACCTTTCATATATTCACTTGTACCAGAAGCATATCACCTATGCTTCTTGTATACAAATCTCATGTTAGTGAAGAACGCGATACTGTAAAATAAAGATCAAGTTTTGTTGGCCCAAGCGAAAGCCATAAATGGAAGGGAAAAGATGAGACATGATTTTATGTCTTACAGAATTTACCAACCAACTTAGTTAGAGGGAGACATTTTTTGTGCGTTCTGGCAACGTTCTTTCCTTGCGATTTCTTGCTACGTAAAACTGCCTCCCTTCCACTGTGTGTTGTACAACACTCGATTTCACCATACAATGGTTTGAATCCCTAGTTCAGGACACAAAATAAGTTGAGATTGTAAAGTAAACGTGTTGTTATGTTTGGCTATGAAAACAAACCTGTTAGCTCAAATCCCACATCAGGAAGGAACGCCTGCAGGTTATGAAGCACCAGCTTGCCTATAGTGTAATTCATGAGGCACCAGCTGTAGGACTCATGGTCCAAATGATCTTTAGGTTCAGTTTTCTTCCTTCTTTTTGACGAGAAATAATCATGATCGCTCTCAGCATCACTTTCAAAGATTTCATCATCATCATCATCATCATCCTCAGAGTCACTGGCATCATCGTCAGAATCATAATTCTTCACTCCTTTCTCTCCCACATGTTGTGGCTGAAAGATGAAATAATAACTGAATCAAACAAGGCTTCGTTAGCGTTACTAGAAGTGGCCCCATTACGCGGTATTTCTAGGTAAGAGACAGTTGTGGCATGACAGGGATGGGTGAATGGAGAGTTAACAGGCAAACCAAGGAGAGCCTTGGGAGCTTCACTTTAAAGCCTTCCTACAAGAGGCCTCCTTCCCAGACATTTCACAATTTTACAAGCAATCTTTCACTTGTTTGACAAGAATAAGGTTGCTGGCTCAAAAAAGCGCAACCTTAATGCTGGTCCCAACCTTGCTGATGAAGTACTCCATTAGTGTAGTTCTTGGTGGAATAAACTGTTCAACATATACAGGTTTGACATCTGATGTGAGCCACTGGGACATTGTTTCTGTTAAACTTTGTCCTAACAGCTTGAAGTTCCATCGCCGTCGAGCACCTTGCCAATACTTTTCACCTCTCCCACGCCCATCAGGATTACCAGGTGGAGTGTTTCTTGGCTTCTTCTTAGTGTCAGTCCCACTTCCTAAAAACACTTACCAAGTGTGAGTTAAGAGTGATTTACAGTGTTTCCGTGATTCGACCTGGCCTCAAGCGGGTCAATATAACAAAATAGAGCCACAATACAAGTACATTCTCCATAGCTTACAAATAACAACTGCTTATTCTTTAGACCGAGCGTCATCGAGTTATGACACATTTAGAGCATACAAAAAAGCTAAAGAGTTGCTTGAAGGTCAGCTGAGAAGTCTACCTAAGCTTCTGGATTGATACAGTTACAACATACGCGTAAATTTCCCACTTCAATTTACACGCATAAAGGATGTTTACAAATTCACTTTTCCCCGCCAAACAAGTTTCAGTTCTTACTCATTAAGCGTATTTGTTTACCATTTACAACAAATAAACTTCAGCAAAGACCGCTACTGTATTTTCAGATTGGTTACTTCAAGGAAAAGCCAAATCAGGTCCGTTACGCTTAAATTATGTTCTACAGGTACGCTACAAAGGTTCTGTTCAAGATACAACATCTACCTGCCATAGAGGCTTGTTACACCCACCTCCACTATGCTGTAGAGCACTTCTTAGGCCTCCTCCAAACACCATGCCCCACATTCCTGCCTTAAGGGAGTTAACAACTAATCGATAGAGTTGATTTGGCTGTGAATTGGACCAAGCAAGGGCTAAAAGACTAAGGTACACTGCTACACAAGCTTCTCCCAACAAGATCCGTAGCTTGGTGCTGTTGTCTTTATTTTCTGTGGCCAGCAGAGAGAGCAGCAAACGGACTCCTGGCCATTTAGAGGGAGAACTAGCAGGATTTGCTGTTTTGTTGGGATCGGATGTGTTGCCAACTTTGCTACCTTTGCCTATGAAAATAAAGATTGGTTCTATGAATAGCTGGAGAAGATGACGATTTCAAACGTCTCCGGATGACAGCTGCTTATTTATATCCCTGGGAACTATACAATACTCAATACAAGACTTCTCACTAACGAGAGACGATAAACATTAGGAATTTTCCAAAAATGTGTTGGTCTAACAAATGTGAACATGTCACGGTCACAGTCGTTTTTCGTCAATTCAAAGCAATTCAATTCTTTATATCACACTATAAACAATATTTACACAGAGTTATTAACAAATAAAGAAACCTAAGCCGTGTATCACACTATGACAAAACACGACGGGCATTTGAGAACACGAGGGAAATGTAGAAAATACGACCCGCCGGGGAGTGTTATCTACAGTTCTTAAGTGTTCTGAAATGTCCGGAGTGTTTTATCACAGTGTAATACACAGCATAGGTTTCTTCATTTGCTTTATGACATAAAGGGAATGTGCCGAAAAACAATAAAACACGCTTTTTCCATGTTTTACACTCTGATGAAACATGGGTTTTTGACCAACCAGAGCGCGCAGGGTTCTATCTACATAAATTGGCCATAAGAATAAGGTTGATTAGGTGTACGGTGTTCAAAGTAGCAGAAGCTTTTTAGTTTGTCGAGTACGAGGCCTACCAAATGTTAGGATCTTCTACCTTCCACCAACCAGACTGTGTCATTATGAAGCTCACACATTGCAAATTTAAGCTATCTGGCACATATTTTTCGCTTTTGTTTTGCTGAAAACTTGCAATAAAGCGCACTTGGAGTCAGATTTGAACAATGCAAACGTTACTCGAAAAGATATTTCTTTCCCATTGTTTCCACGGGAACATACCGTTAATTAGGGAACAACGTTAAACGCAAAGTAACAGTTGAAGGTTGTTACCTGTGGCAGGACCTAGTGACGCTTTCCTTTGAGAGGTTCTTGATCCACCCAAAGTATCCTTCTCATGTGTCATGCCTGTTAAACTCTGGTAGATACAGTCTGAGAGAGTGCCTGTCATGTTGTGTAGTACATTTGCTAGGCGAATAGGGTGGTTAGGAGATGGTGGACCAGGCAGACTGTGCAGAAAAATACGCACGGTAAGCTAAAAAACTAGCAAATGTTTCATGTTTATACTGGTCAATACGATTAGCCACAACTCCTTAGTTCTGGGACATTGCCCGTAAACTGAAAGAAAAAGCTCACTTAGGATCTCTTGAGTTTATAAGTCAAAACAGGATTTTGTAAGACATATAAGTCAAATATAATCCAATAATCTATCCTCCGCATTAACTTATGCTCTGAATAATGGCTCAGTCAATACTTGATTCCAGTAACTGTAAGTGCCAGACCCTCAAGAATTTACTAAAGTTAGGATAAACGCTTTGGATGTTTTCCTTGAAAACAGGGAAACACAAAGTTGAAATAGTGTGAAAGCGTCTACGCATTCCTGGCCTGCTGTGCAAATTCTTCTCACCTGAAGACAAATCTAAGAATGTCCCGCGTGAGGGACTGTAAGAATCCAAGAGGACTGGCCAGAAATGAGTAAGCCGACACTGACGCCAGGATAAGAGGCGGAACGGATGGTCCAGCTGAGGGCACGCGCAGCGGCGACACAAGTGAATGCATCTGTTCAACCTCATGAAGCAGCAGCAGAAGTTCCATGTTCATTGCTACAAAAAGGGTCAACGATACGTTAAATCTGCGTCAATCAGTGAGATTGCAATAACTAAACTTGGCTTCTGAAAGGAGTATTTACTACATTCCTAGACAGAGGCAGTGTTTTTCTCTGACAAGCTAATGGCTCGCTCTTACTACACTTCACCCCATCAGTGATATACACTGTACCTTTTGGCTGATTCTCATGAAGACAGACGTCAATTGCTCAGTCGACCAACCTCAGCCTGTATCGGAATCAGGTTGGAATGGAGCAGACACACTTGATAGTGGCTAGCATCCTAGACCCTGCTTCAAACAGTCTACATGTAGGTTCGAGCACTGGCCGAGGTCGTTGTGTCATGCTCTTAGGTAAGACAGTTAACTCGTAGAGTGCCTCTCTCCACTCACGAGTATAATGGTTATCTGGTAGTAGGAAAAAGTGCTAGGGGGTAACTTGCAATGGATTAGCACCTCACCCGGAAAGAAGGGGGTTGTGGGGGGGATGGGTAAGGGGAGTATCACCACTCTATAAGTTCTGCCAGTTGCCAGTTTCGGGCTGGTATCTTTGGCCTTATTCATTGACCTCGGATGTCAGTCTGTCTCAAAACAGTTTGTCACATGGCCCAAAAATGTGTATCACCCCGTACGCCAGCGTAGAAGGTGGCAATGTACAACCATGACGCAACGAATCAAATAAGAGATAGAACACATTACCTGCTAGATCTCCACCACTGGCTCCATGAAGAGAGCAATAATTCAGCAAAATTGTAAGTAGTTTCTGATTCTTCTTCAGCCACTGAATATGCTTCGCAGAGCGGTCAATTTTCAGAGCAATGTAGTTTTTATCACCAGTGCTTCCTTCTTGTAGTTCATCTGCTGTGAACGAAAATGACAGCAAGCATGAAGCAGGTAATTGAGAACATTAGTCCTTACATTTTCAGGTCGTTGTGTTAAATGTTCCTTGGTGTTTTTGACAATACTTTGCTGGTTTCCCTGATGCAATACCAATCAAAGTTAAGTGAATACGAATCTCTAGACATGCGAAATTATACCTTAACAGCTATTCCAAAGCAATTCAAAAGTTCTAAATAGTAATAGCTCAGTGTCAAATTAAAAACAATGCTTATAGCAATCCTCTTGGATTACAAATATATATTCCAAAGTAACGACCGTCAAACTATGTGAGTCTTTCACAATCTCAAAAATACTCATCAGAACAGGGGTGCAGTCACAGGCAACCTAAGCTCATCCAGATAATTAACAGTTTACTATGTGAGCGTTACGAATGAAACGTAATTCACAGAAGTAAGCACAGTGTTATCACATAATTATATTGCGCTGCTGGCCACTGAGAATATGAGTGTTGTAGCGCACTGCATGAAATTTGAGGAATTCAAAATGTTCATTACGGGACTTACAAGGAAACCTTACTCCCCTTATATGTTCTCTGGTATGCTAATGACAGAGGTACTTCAGTGATTTGAGATAGGAGAGAGATCCAATTCTACACAAGCCAATAGGGTAAAATAACTCTCAAAATTCCAGGGTGACTGATTTGTGGTAGGGGTATGCAGCAAGTTTCATAATGTCACTTGCTTCAGAGTCTCGTGAGTTTGGGTTGCCCTCGTTGCAGCTAGCCCATACCTGATTCAACATTGATTTCAACAGCATCCTCCTCTTCCTCATCAGTCTCCTCGGCCACACTTCCATAATCCGACATCTTGTGCAGGATCTCCAGTTCTTTTTCTAACCACTTTATAAAATACGGCCTTAAATCTTCGTCAGCAATCTCACAGCTTGAAGGTAAACCATGCAGTTCATTGATCAAGAGTTTGAGCATTGCAGAAAACTTCATTTGCTGGGCTACAACATCTAAATGACGAGTCTCTTTTGATTTTGCAACGCGGGATTCACTACTTTGCAAATTAGCATCGTCAACTGAGCTCTCTTTTCCCGCCTCTGAGACATCATGAATGTCATAACTACCATTTATTCCGTCCAACCCAATTCCACCAAGCTTTTCTGACACAGGCTGGCTCCAATCAAACCCGTTCGACAGGTCTTCCAATCCACCACCACCCAACTTTGATGAAACAGGTTTAGACCAGTCAAAATCGTCAACACCACCCCCAAGATCCGATGCCAATGGCTGACTCCAGTCAAAATCACCTGAGGAATCACCACCGAGTTTGGATGAGAGGGGCTTACTCCAGTCAATCTCTTCAGCCTTGCCATTAGCCAATGCATCAGTGTATGGTCCACCGAATGAAAAGTCACTCAGTGTACCAGTGCTGATCATGTCACCTGTCACATTATCCAAAGTCCCACTGGTCTCTTCAACCAGTGATTCAGCTTCTGTGGGTCTGTCTACAGCGCGTTCAGATGTGTCTGTCGCCGGTAATTCCATCAACACCTGCAGAGCTAGAGCAGGGCACCCTGAGTTCAAATGCGCATGGGCCGTCTTGAAGAAGAGTTGTCTTTCCATGGGAGTTAAAGGTTCGTCAATGATTTCTTCCTCGGTGATACTTCTTATCTGTCTTGGAGGATTTCTTGCACCAGATTTCATCTTGCTCTTGTTGTCATGTTCATGCATGAACCGTCTTCTTTTAATCAGTGGGTGCTTGCGCAGGTGGAGGTAAAAGTTAAAGATATCCGGATTGCCACTGGCTGCTAGTGAATTGCATTTCCTTTCTTGTGTTTTGTCAGCGGTTGGTTCAAATATCAGTGTTTCCAATGCTTGGTTGTAGTCTTTCATGATCCAGTATGCAATACTTCGAAGAAAAGGGTCTGAAATAGTAACAAGTAGCACTGTTTTCTTTACATAACTCAATAACAAACATATATGATTTGGTTACACTTCCTCAGATTTGGTTGGGAATTGTCCCCATTTATGTCCGAGCTTTATATCTTGTATGCAAATTTTTTCTGACACGTTGGACTTGAAGGCGTGTATCTGCACTTGTTTAAGGTCTTTAGTAGCCACGCAGCTGTGTTCTATTGAAAATCTGCTGATCTGCTTAGTTCTTTCATGGTTTTTACTTCGTTGATAGACAACGATCCCGTGCACATTGTTCTTTAAACTGAAAATTCTACTTAAGCTAAGCCTTGAAAAGACGCAAAGTTGTACGTTTGTCCTGCAATTCTTTAGTGTCTCCTAAAACAGTTGGACTGCTCGCCCTTGTTTTCCATGCGTGAATAGTCAACAAGTGGTAACCAAGTTGGCTGCCACTCATAGAAAATGAGCGCGAGTAGTCTTATTGTTATGGAGTCATCACAGTAAACAAAGCATGTGATAGACACGCCAGAAACCATAAAAAACGTAACTATTATCCAAAAGTTCCACCAATGTGATATCGAGTCTTCAAAGATCAATCAAAAAGGGGTTTGAAATTTAAGATTTCTACTTGTCTGTTTTAAGTTTCATTAAAGTTCTCTATTAAACCTTACCCTGGATTGGTTCATTAGCATTATCGCCTTGACCCAAGAGACACTCCTTCAATATGCGGGTGTACAGAGGTCCCCTTGAAGTGTCTTCTTCATACAGTCGAGCAAGGACCATAGCCAGTTGAAAATCATGAAGACGGCTGATACAAACCTGAATGATGCATTAAGCGGGGAAATTTTAGATACACCCTGACGATTTATAAACAATTTTAAAATAACCTTCCTCCCCGGAATGTTCACATCAATTTACAGAGTTATCTAACCAGAATCGTGGCTCCGTTTGATCAAACGATCGATCGTCATCCACTGCATAGCATAGGTTTGTTTTGCAAACACCTACCTAACTGACAACGACTTATCCAGTGGATAGTGTTATCTACCTTTCAAACAACTGGGCTCTGAAGTATAAGCTCAATTGCAGTTTATTATACCAGGTGAAAAGAGGTTTTAAGCACCTGCATTGCATCCCACAATGAGCCTGCCAGGAGGAAAAACGCTGCAGCATGATCAAATCTCTGTTTGCCTAACAAAGAGTAGGCGTTCTTAAGAGCTGCTTTACGCCATCTGTCTTGAGTGAAGTCTCTTGCAAAGAACTGAGACATCTTGGTATCTCTAACAGTTCTGCCAATAAAAAAGGAAAGGTTTAGGTCCAAATCGTTCCATAGAGTGCTGCCATGATAGATACCAGGAAGGCTGAAATAGATGTCTGTGGTAACTAATAGAAAAGCATTATTATATTCTGGGTTAAGCTCTATCTATTGTAAGTAGTTTACCAGAACACGGAAATCTTAAATTATCAGAAGTGACTGATAGATAAACAATTTACTACTTACCATGAATGCAATAAAACTAACTAGTTACTACAGTAATACTGTAGAACAGTCACGAAATCAAACTTAAATTGCAACAAACCTATACAATCCACAAATGACATTCTTCTTTTTCATTGCCAAGTAAAACAGCGCACAATCGATGGGTTCTTGTTTCTTTGAGAACTGAGCCTTTGCAGTCTAAAAGGAACAATATCCACATGTATGAAACCTGAAAGTTGGCTCCTGTCATAGAACTATAGCACGTGCCTAACAAGGAACGTTTGGGGAAGCGAAAGTGATAGACTGCACTTAACTGACGGAAAGTCAGTACGTTTTTGAAACATTATGCTATTCTGACCTTAGGAACACTCACATTTGTCTAGTTGTATGTCAGATTTAAACGAATTCATGACAAAGGAAGCTCTAGAGTTGTTTAAAGGCTTATGCAGTTTCACGGAAAAAGACTGCAAAAAAATAAGACTCAACAAGATTGAAATAAAAAACAGTGATGAAGCGTTAATTACTTTCAGGTGAAAAGCTGCTGTACAATTGGCTTTCTAACTGTTTTATTCATGACATACTGTAGATCAACTTTGTGCATATACTCGCATACAGTACGTCACTGTCTTTTTTATTTACTTACCTTTTCTATGAGCCTTCTCAGCGTGTCATTGCTTCTGACCCACCATCCAATACCGTATTTTCTCAATTCTGACCAAATGGCTTCACCTCTCAGCACTGGAGGAACCATAGCTAACAATTCTTCCTCAGATTCAGAATGGAAAGCCCAGCCATAGTATGAAGAGGACAAACCCTACAAGAATTCAACAAATAGCATCAATGCTCAGCAGAAGTGCAAATTTCTGCTCAAGGAGTTCTGAGAATGTGTCTGCACAGGGAAGGTTAGTGTGCAAACGAAAGATCAGAGTGCTAAGGAGAAAAGGGCATATATAAGGTGTACAAGTGTCTGCTTTGGAGAGAGTCCTGATCACTCACCCAGGAAAAAAAGGGGGGGGGGTTTATGAGAGAGAGACATCCACTAAGGGAAGGTGACTGTCTTCTTGGAGCAGATGAATAACTGCTTAAGAGTGACTAGTGTCCACTCAGGGAAAGGGACGTTTTGTTGGGATGTTCAACTGTCTCCTTATGAGAGATGACTGACCTCTCAGCAGAAATGAATGTCCAGACAATTGTGAGAGATGACCATCTGTCTAGCAAATTCTCTGCTCGAAAATAGTGTGTGGTTAGGCATGCAAGTGTCTGCTTTTCATTTAAATTTATATTTAGTAAGTGTACAGATACCAGGGTGAATGTCTGCTGAAGAAAGGTGAACTGCCTAGTGGGAAAACGTCTCTGCTCAGGGATAAGATTCTGTTGAGGAGGTTGAGTGTCTGCTTAGAACAGGTTAGCATCCACTTCACTGAAGTGAGTTGCAGAGCAGATGAGATGAACGTCGGTGAAAGGCCAGTTTCACTTACTTTTTCCTCAAGCACTGCTCTGTGTTTAGGTGGAAGCGATCTCATTAGGCAGGTATGATGCCTCATGGCAAGTAAAAACCGCAGCCCACACTCATCAACAGCATCTCCACCACTCCCTGCTGTGGCACCAATGCTCCCTGTTGTAGCATACCCACCTCCTCCCCCACCAGGACCTCCCATAAGACCGCCAATGCTACTGTAACCTTCATCTGGGGAGAAACAATCAAAGCTTGATCAACGCATCTATACTAGAGTATTTAAGCAGAAATGTATAGTTTAATCTTTATATTACTGGTATATGTAACTAAGACCACACAAAAACGTGACATAGCATCTCTTCTAACACAATAACAGGACAATCAAAATGGCCAATACATGTATATAAAAGCCTACCCTCTCTCTTTGCAAATTTGACTCCTCTTTCAATCGAGCCGGGGCTTTCTTCCAAGTCTAGTTTGGCTGAGGCAAACGTGTCTGCCAAGGCTAACAATTCCAGTTGCTCAATACTGGTTAAGCCAGGAAGGGGTTTCTTTGTGAGTTGATAGGACAGCAATCGAGCCTGATGGGGAAAAGAGAAATCAGAATATCTTCTGAATGCTACACATGCTATGCAGTAAATGGCCTCAAACAATCTAAGTTCTCATAATGTCTAAAAAGTGAAGCCTTGGAGCCAAGACTGGCTCATAGCTGCCGGAGCTTATCCCAGCTGCGGCTTGAAGTATTTCTACTTCCCTGGACGGGATGCTAGTCCATCGCCGGTCACTTCTCTGCAATTTGTTAGGTTTCCCCAACAGTTAGCCAGTACCCATTTATACACCTGGGTGGAGAGAGGCAATGTGAGAGCAAAGTGTCTTGCCTAAGAACACAACACAATGTCCCCGGCCAGGGCTCAAAGATTGCTGGCTCCGGCATCGAGCGCACTAACCATGAGGCCACCCTTTAACATTACACCACACGTACATGACATTTGTACTGTTACGGACCTGTGCCAAGCCAAAGTGCACAGGACTACCAGCCTGTGCCACATGTGTTGGACTGATTTTGGTTTTCTTCTTATCAAGGAATCTGTTGTCCTCGTCATCTGATTCAAAACTAGAGCCATATCGTGATGTTTCAAACAGGGCACTGTAATCCATTTCATCTGTTGATGCCCCTTGAGCTCCATCCACTGAGTCCCCTAATGAAACAAGGAGAGCCTCTTAGTAAATGCTTTGTCACTAAATGTGAGAGTGGCCAAGCTGAAAGTGGTAAAGGTGAAGATGGCGGGAGTGAAAAAGGTGGCCAGGGTTGAAAGGGTGGGTAGTGTAGATAGGGTGACAAGAATGACAGAAGTGGCAAGGCTGGCAAGAGGGTGACAAGAGTAGCAAGGGTGGCAGCATTGGGCAGGGTGGCCAGGGAGGTGAGTATGGTAGAAGTGGCAAAACTGGCTAGGGTAGCCGGCAACAGTGGGCAGGTTGGCCAGGGTGACCAGGGTGGCAAGGATGGTGGAAGTAGCAAAGCTGGCCATGGTGGCAAGACTAGCAAGGGTGGCCAAGGAGGGGAGGGTACCCAGGGCAGCAGAGGATGGCAAGAGAAGCAAAGTGGCAAAAGTGGTCAGGGTGGCAGAGATCAAAATCTTCAGAAGGTTGTTCAAAAAGCAATCATTTTCTTAGCTTTGATGATTTTTGTTGATGGTGGCTTATTGTTGGTGGCATAACAGTGCAAACTACCAATTCAAATCATACTCGTGACAAATATTAGCTTAGGTTGGCTTCATGAATTTGAACATAATGGGCATCTACAGAGGACAATAATTACTGGTTAAAGAGGGAATGAAAAACCAGCTTAGCAGAGAAATATGTACATGTACGTATACAGAAGAAACCGAACTGGAGTTCTAAGGGCTGAAATACCAATGATACTGAGTCAATGTAGGCATGAATTTCTGTCATTCATTGGAAAAGGTACCCACTTGTGTTGCTCAAGGAGGGATTGCACGACACACCATGGAAACATCATCTAATAATCACATACTGTAGTAATCTTTCAAGAGAATAACAAAATGGCCACTACAGGGTGGGCAATACAGAAGGTTCTTACAATACCTGATGTTGCTGATCCACTTCCACTTGTATCTGTATCAGCTGCCAAAAGAGCATATAATGGTAATGGTGGAACAGACAAAGCTCCTTCTTTCTCCTCACTCTCCAATCCATTGAGATCTGGTTCACTACTGCTAGAGACATTCCCAATGCTCTTCATGCTGCTCATACTGCTTAGGCGTGGCCTGTTGTGTGATGACTGGTCAAGGACTTTTGTTGCTGCTTCCATCGCTTCTCGTCCAACTACACAACAAACCTGACAAAGTTTTACCAGACAAAATTAACATTGCCATTACTCACAGATCTTTGTATTCAGTATGTCCACAGCTTCTACAGACATGCTGTGGGCAGCTGGGAATGCCACACATAGATTACATTATACAGTTTATTAATACATATCTAACACTAGTAAGAGATGAACTGTGAAATCTTATCCAAATCCTTACCAAATGATGCAAAATAGCTCGGACTCTTCTTAGTTTGCCAAAGTTCATCAGTTCCATCAGATGTTTGGGATGAAACTGTGGTAAAACAGGAGAGATTGTGGCAGCTCCTTCAAACAGACCAATCCCACTTCCAGGTGCCAATGAAAGAGGAACAAGTTGTCCTGTCCCACCCCTTGAGGCCTTGCTAACTTTCTGCAAGGTTGCAGTAGGAGCAAATGTCATAGTGTCTGAGGGAGAAAGGGTGCCATCTGTTAATGCCCTCCACTGTGAGTAGACCTGCATTTCAGTGCCAAGTCCAACAACAAGGACTCCATTTCGAATCCAGGACAATGCTCTAGTCAGCAGCTGCCATTTATTTTCTGATGTTAAATGGACACTGTGAAGGAGCAGCCATGTTTCTTTGCCAGTGGAAGAACTCTCCCCTCTTACAGATGTGTTTGCTATTCTTGAAGCACAGCCAAGGATAAACACTTCATTGCCAACACAGACTGTTAGGATGTACGAGCTGTCTTCAGCTGAAGTCCACTCTAGACGAATCTGTGAGTCATCTGTAACAAACTTGCAATCAAGTTTTAAGGTATCCTCTA
>CM042748.1:4032947-4047947 GCA_022496165.2 Catalaphyllia jardinei
GCAGAAATAATTTGTTTGCATGTATATTTGTAGCAGGTCAAATTACAGTAAGATTAATTTGTATATATTTAGGGCAGAGGTACATGTACTGTTACAGTAGTGTAATAATGGGTGGTATATTCACTTTTATAAGTACGTCTGATTTGAATAATTTAAGGAAATTTGGAGATGAAGAGAAGAAGGAGGATGAAAAGAAGATCGAAGGTGCCAAAAATATTTTTTTGTTTGCCACAAAAGCAAAAAAAAATCAAATTGACCTAGGTTGAAACAAATTGACCAAGGTTGGAACAAATTGACCTAGGTTGAAACAAATTGACCTAGGTTGGAAACAAATTGACCTAAGGGACTAATTGACCTGCAACAGATTTGCTTACTCTCGGGGTCATTCATGCATGCAAATGAGATGATTGACTTCACCAAAACTCTGGTTATGTCTAGACTGTTTTTGCACTGAAGCTCTTGTAAAGGGTTTCAAAGCGTTTCAAAGTTCCAGGATATGCTTCAAATACTTTAAGAAACAAATCGGCTTTAGTCATAGGAATTTGTACAACATTCACTTACTTTCAAACTCTTCACCTGCGAAAACGTGGTTTTCTACACGTAACAGGATTTTTCTCTTCCACATCTTCCACAGGATTTTCTCTTCCACAGTATTTTCTCTTCCACAGTATTTTTTCTTCCACACAATTACTTGAAATCGAGGCAAATGCGGTGATATAAATACATCTAAAATTTTTCAAATGAGCCTGGCATCTGGTGCAGGCAACCCAGGCTGGTCACATACGCGGCCGAAATTAGTCTGCTGCGAAGCCTGGTGGCTTCGCAGCAATGATCTAGTATTTTATTAATATACAGTAGTAGCAGTGTTACCTAAGCTGCATGTACCTAGAGACCCACTCAACAGTGTTGACTGCAGAAGACAAGCTTTCCCTTTAATACCTACCTGTTCATGCATGGTTTAAGATGGGTTTAACATTTCAATTGATACTTACGCTTGGGGGAATCCAAAAAATCTTCATCACTGGGCACTAAGAGCTCTGCTTCACTGCTGCTTATGGAAGAGTCATCACTGATATCAACACTCTCTACCTCAAGAGCGAGCACAGGAGCACCAAGACATGACTCGGCTGCCATAGTAAACTGGATTTCCTTGTTATTAAGCCAGTGTAGAACAAAACTGCTGTGATTACTGTTTGAGATGGAATAAAGCGATGACAGCAGCGGGATATCACTCAATGGATTTACTGCCACAGCAATGTGAAATTGCAGAGAAGATGACAGCTGGTATCTTAGTAAAGGATCAGTCGATGGATCATCCTTTGTTTGAGATTTTTTCTGTTGCTGAGATAAATGCCACAGACACTTGTGGTTGTTCTTTGTGGGATGGGAGAGTAGCTCGTTGTGGTCACCTTGCTTGATTGACTCGCACCAAATGCGGCACACATTGTCAGTACAAGATGTTAAAAGACAGTTGGCCACAGTGGAGCTGGCAAATAACAATAATGACAACCTTGAGATTGTTCAAATCTGACAACAATTTAACAGTCATCAAAAATGGAATTAACCTGACAGGATAATCCTTTGTTGTTAAGCACAGAATCAAAGTGGCTATGAGCCACTCAACTTCGAAAATGGATCGTTTCTAAACAGTGACAATTTTGATGCTACCGACTTGAGGTTTTAATCCGAAGGTTAAGTTAAAGTTAAAGCCCACTGGCTTTGTTAAGAAATAGTGCAAAATGCAACAGTAAGAGAGTACACAAGGAGATGTAACACTGTTGAAACATTCACATTGACAAAGTCATCGGTTGGTGAGACTGAGTTATCTTCATCCAAGAGACCGAGGTAATTACAAGGAAAGTGCCGCTTGTCTGATCACCAAAGCAAGTACCGGTAATAGTTTTCATTTCCATATTCCTCTAATTTTTTGTTCCCAGCCATGCAGTATCAGAGATTTTTTTTCCCTTTTCTTTTCCTCATTTCACCATGGCCACCTATTTACACCAAGTATGTCGATTTATTTACATTATCGTGAAAATAAGCAGCAGGACGCCTTATTCGAAGTCTCCTCAATTTTCTCAACTGTTGATCTTTCAAAACATTTAATCAGGGCTTGAATCATTCGAAAATTCATACAGCTCGTCAATTTTGTGACTTTCAGTGCCTTCTTTTTCTTTTTTAGCAATCAAGTACATGTATGGTTAAACCTGTATGAGCAGGAACTTTCGGGAAATGAGCTATTACAAGAGACTTCAATAATAATATTACAGGTAGCTTCTATTTAGAAAGACGTTCATGCAAGAATTTATTCAATGTAGAGCATTTCTGCGATAAGGTATTGAGTACTTAGGTCAGAATTCAAAGAATAACTAACTTGACTGACACGGTGCAACCGACCATGAAACAGCCTTAAATGGGCAGATGTTCAAAACCCAGGGGGAACTCCTATATGCAAAGGTTGACAAATACTCCTCATCTCGGGGACAAATCAAGGATTCTGGTCTCACTTACAGTGTTGACGATGAAACATCACCATTTTTAGCTGTCAATGTATCATTTAGGGTCCACTCGAAGAAATAATATTTATAATTAATAGAAACGCTCTTATTTAATTTCTGTTTTCAGGCTTGATTTCTGCTGATCTCTCGATTACACGAGTCGGGTCTACAAGTGCCCACAGGATCCTCTCTTGAACAATAGCTAGTAATCGAACCTATTCCGTTTTAAGAGGTATCTTTCAGGGTTATAATGAAGCTCAGGTAACGTCCACATGTAAGTCTCCCGTAAGAGTTAAATTCAAATTTTCCGACGAGCATTCCTTGCCTTTTCATATGGGAGCTTCCCCCAGGTTTCCAGTTGTCTAACAGGAAGTGAAGGAGTAATGGAGTGAAATTGATCCCACCACTACAACTTGGAAAATAATAAATAGGGCTAAAACAATTGAAAATAAAGTATTTTCACAATGAGCATAAAAAGACCATTACATACACTGGCATGTATTTGCTGGTCTTTCTCCAGGAAATTCCAGTCACAGGACCAGGATGTGCCAAGTAAACAAAAGTGTAGTCCAATATACCATTGCTTTTAAACTGATTCATGTTCTGCAGCTCTTCACTCTCAAACTGTGGATTGACTAAGAACATTTTCAAGAGGATTTACTGTGAATTCTCTATTAAGACCCTCTGGGGCTTTAAGGAGAGCATTTTGGAAAGGGACTTAGTTGAGAGGGTAGGGCTTGCTTAACCTGGACAAAAACACTAGCATGTTATCTGTCTTGGACTGTACTTTGATCAGCTACAGTGTAATTGTCTTAAGTTAGTTAAGCTAGTAGCAGGCACGTTGGACTAATGGTTAGTCTGCTAGACTCCGAAGTGAGCATTCAGGGTTCGAGCCCTGGCCTGGTACATTGTGTTGTGTTCTTGGACAAGACACTTAACTCTCATGATGCCTCTCTCCACCCAGGGGTATAAATGGGTACCGGTGAATTTAATGCTGGAGGTGACCCTGCGATGATCTAGCATCCCATACAGGGGGTGTAAAAATACTCCTAGTTGCTTCATGCTACTGAAACTGGGATAAGCTCCGGCCTGATGAGCCACTTGGCTTAAATGCAGACTCAACCTACTTGACCCATTACCAAACTGCCTTTTACCTCTGTGTCAAAACGAGTCCTCATTTGCATAAAAATCAACATGCAGATGAAAGATGGTTTTTCACAAAGACTTTTGATGAGGAGGCCATGGGAAACCTGGAAATAGGCTATTCATCGTCAGTTTGAGCACCACTGTAATATTTCCCCAATACTTGCCTATATTGTGATGTATTGTCACCACAGTAACGCACAACAGTGCCTTTTGTTTTATTGAGTGAACAACAAGAAGGGAAGAGGGATGGGGCTCAATGTATTTGTCCCTCCAAAATGGAGGACCTTATTAGATAGGGTGGAATTCTTTGGGAGTGGTAGTATTAGTCCCTAATACCTAGACTTGTAGGCAAGTAATCCCTGCATAGGACTGTGTACAAATAGCAGTAGTGCTTTAATGTGTGCATTTATAATAATTATATTAATCACCCCTTATACATATAGATTGTAAAAGCATTTTGATGGTTGTGCAGCCTGTTCAAACAAATGGTTTCAGCATTCAAGACATGCAACGCTTTGAGAGTGCACGATACAGGCAAGGGGCTATGAGGCTGTTTATCCACTGATTGAAATGTTCAGGAGTTGCATTCATAGGTTATTTGTACACTTTTTAACCCAGACGTTTTTAACTTAAACTCACCTTGATTGTTGTCAAACCACACTTTAACAAGCCGGTCATGCTGGAATGAAACAAAAAGTGAGTACCTCTAAAATTTGGTATTCTACTGTGCATAGCTAATTGAAAACAGTTTACTCATTGGGACACTAGCAACTCTTTGTACATGTAGTTATAGGAAGATTATAGTTATAGATGTATGATTGTACATGTAAGACTCTAATGGCTGGTCTATGGGAAGATTCAGTAGGCACTTCTAAAACCTCTCAGAAACATCTTGGCACTGAAGTCATTAATTCACAACCAGTGTATACTACAAGAATACACCTCCCCATGGAAAATTATTGGAAAATTCAAGGAGGATGGAGGTCTCAACAGTCAAACATTGCAATGGAAAGAATGAAGCTTAAAACTGGAATTTTCCGCTAGAGAGGAGGCTCAAACCAAAGCCTTCAGTGTGTCATTTGAGAGAGGGATCAGGACAGCTATAGATATTTTCTGGAAAAATACAAAATTAAACAATAATCTTAAAACCTACTTGTCCCCAGGAAATATAAATTACAAACCAATAACTGTATTCCAAGTCGCAAGGTGATTTGTGCAGAACATTTGAGCAATAATAGCAAAAATAAAGTTACAAAAAAACCTCATAGCATACATGTACAGCTGTAGTAATATTTCGAATACAGGTAAAACGAACATATCAAGACTTAAGCTCTCAAGCTGACCTTGCAAGTGAAGATTGAACTTGAAGTTATCCGTATTTCAATTAAAATGGGCATTTTGCATTAGTTGAAAACAAAATAACTTGCGCATTAAACATTCTTATGAGGCTTGGCATAAAATTTCTGAAGAATGCTTGGGGATTTAATCACAGGGTCACCTGGAGAAATGAAGTACAATGAGATGTTTTACATTCTTTCCCATAAAGCTGTGAACACAAGAGAAAATTTCTGGAATGTTTATTGTTTCGCGAACAATCAGATGCGAGATGAAACCACAAAAGATAACCGCCAAACCGCAGCATTGATTAGTCACAGCTTTGGTAGAACACAATGAAATGAATGATATTGTCTGCAGGGTCTGTGCTGGTTTGTGGACATAAAATTCAAGGAGTATTTAAGGAGTATTCAAGCACCAAAAACGCGTTTTCAAGGGGAATTCAAAGCAAGTTTACTTGTCTTGAACTACGTTTTGAATTTTGCTCTTTGTTATTACCGACTTAAAAGAGATACCCCAGATATGAAATGCACTTTAATTTAATTTAAACCAGCATGCAAAGGTTCAGGTGGAGCAGAAATTTTTTTGCAAAATCTTGTCGCAAGTTTGAAATGTGCACTCAATTCTTAAATTACTGTAATGCAACCCTCACTGTTTCCCATTCCAAAAAAAATTCAAGGAGTCGCCATTTTTTTCAAGCACGTTTACCACAAATTCTTCTTTTTAAGGGCTTTTCAAGCGCCCTTGAAATCTAATATTAAATTCCAGGGCTTTTCAAGTACTTCAAGGAGTAGCACGAACCATGTGTCGGAGACCGTGAACAATGCCTTACATGTAAATCATTTAAGTTTGCTATTGTTGTTTGTTATGTATGAAACATGTTTTTGGGTGCTTTTTGGACAACATTTTACGGAAAAGCAATTTCAAATCAAAAAGACTGATCAGTCGATCACACACAGCTGGTCAGCGCATCTGAGAGCGAGAAAAATTTCGATAAATTTTTTTTTGTAGCTAAGACACCTTTACCTGTGACGCCAACCTGTACCATTGTAAATTTTCACAATTTGCACTCACTTTTAGGTCAATTCAGTAGTTTGGTTTTTGAACAGACGGAATCCGGTGACTAGTGTTGGTTTGTGCTATACAGTGTAAATAGCTTTTTCAGAGAGATACAAAGGGAAAACTGAAGATTCCTTGTAGAAGAGAGGACCAGCTCATTGTTTTGTATCAAGTGATGACTGATCCCTGCTGCGGTTTGTCCGTTATCTTTTGTGGTTTCATCTCACATCTGATTGGTCGCGAAACAATAAACATTCCAGAAAATTTCTCTGGTGTTCACAGTTTTATGGTAAAGACTGTATTAAATAGTATTCAAAAAGTTACCATGCTGTGAATAGATTTTTAGTAAAAAATTATAGCACTTATTGCTCTAACTTTACAACTTTTGACTGAAAAACCCTGAAAACCATTGAATTTACATGTAGATGTATCTAACAGAACTGTCAAAACGGTAGCTGATAATATAAACCGTAACCTTGTGACTTTTATTAATTATTAATGGGCGATAAAAAGTCTTCAATAACAGAGTGAAGAGGACAAAGGATAACGTTTTCCTGATACCTTTCCAACAGATGAAAAATACTGCCCATCTGGTGAAAATTGAAGAAGATGGAGTGGGACAGAAGGCCTGAATGGAAGAGTAAAAACCGTTAGACAGTACAATGTATAGACTTTTAAGAGTAACCACTTTCACTAGCGGCAGAGTTGTAGTCAGAAGCATAGCTAGAGTGGTAAGCGCACAATATGACCTAATGAAAATCGAAAATCGGAGTTGCAAGCTGAGTCATAAGCTCAATGGAATTGGAGTCAGAAGAATCCATTTCTTCCATTTCTTCCAATTAATTAAACACCTCCGCTGCTTATGATTCAGTCAAAACTACATGTAGATTGTCAGAGTTGGAAACAAAAGTAGAAAACCAACCAACATTGTGATTGGTTTATTCTTCCAGTTCGGCTTCCGACTCCAACAATCTAGTTTTTGTTAGATCGACAGTGACAGAGGCATAAGCAAAATGAGTGTTCTGCTTCCAACTCTGTTGGTTTGATTTTCATTAAATCACATCACTTTATGCACTTCATTATGACTCTAACTACAACTCCACCACTAGTGAAAATCAGCCTTAAACAGCGCTCCAAGCTCACTTTTTCAAAAGTCGCCTTTTGGCGACCTTTAACTGTAAAATGGTCGCCATCACCCAACTTTCCCCAGAATTTTGGTCGCCAAAAGTTTTTTCCACTTGCCATGGCAACCAAAATGGTCGCAGCTTGGAGAGCTGTTAAAGGAAATCCACTCTTTCCATATAAATTTAGTAAACTGTGACAAGATATGCCATGTTTAAACTACACAAGGTCAGGCAAAAGATTATAGTTTTAATGATTCATGTACTAGCTAATTCTCTAACAATGTTTTTTGAGTAAAAGCACATCGCCGCTGTCAAGTGAAGATCATCTTTAAAATTCAAATCATATATAATATTTTCCTTTTTTTCCTTTAAACATTGGTGTGATGCTAATAGGAGATACAATATATTTTTTGCCATGTAATGTATGGTAAATAAACTTTTATTTCCTCTCTCTCTAGTCAGTAAATGTTTTGAGTCATCCTGACACAAGGCAATATCTTATAAATAATTTCCTGGAAAAAAAATTTTGCTATCCTGAAACAGGTACAGTGTACATGATTTACTCTTGAATAATTACTGCTTCAATATCATTTTATGTATAATTCATGACGTAATATAATTGAATCTAGAATACATGTAGTCTAATAGAATAGAGTAGCATTTATTACTATTAAAAAAACTATATTAAGTTATAACAACTATAATATATTACATTATAAGTATTATGATATATAATTATACATGTACAACCAATAATTAGTTTAATTATTATAATTATTATAATAATGTTAACAATAATACAATGTATGTATAATTATATAACTTTTATTCTAATAGATTATAAAATAATTATATTTTATTATTATTGAAAATTTAAATTGTAACACAAGACCAATATGTGTGCTAGATATATTAACTGCTAAGTTATTGATGAAATATCACAAGCACAAAGCGAGACATCTTTCAATCATCGCTTGCTCTACTTTTGCTCAGTATTGTTACATACTTGCATGCCCAAATACATGTCCAAAACACATTCTCCTCCAACAAGTCTCTTTGTTCATGATACTCTTCACAGCTCCACAGCTGAATAAAGTCACCACCCACCAGAAGCCGTTTACCTGGAATATTTACATGTAATGCAAGACATCTCATAACTATGCAACATTAAGAAAGATGAGGTTTTCCTCTATTTGAAATTTTTAAAATTCTGGGGAAAATTAACAATTAATTATAACTAGTATTAAGGAATTGAAAACACTTAACAGTATTGCTTAGTTTGTTAGAAAGCGATATTAATATACAGTAAAATAGTTAAAATGATGTGATAAATGACTAAATTGATCATCAGCTAAATTATACATTCCTTTTTTTCATAAGAAGTTATTTTTTTATTTGTACAGACCTCACACATTTGTGTATAAAAGGGAGTGGCTGTAGCCCTGTTGATTGATTTATTGTTTCATTTTTTATTAATTGTACATACAATATACACATAATGACTGTTTGCTTTACTGACTTATTGATTATGCACTTTTCCAGTGTTGTTTTAAAAAATGGGTGGAAATTTGGGAGAGCAAAAAGGTCCGTCAATTCACAACCTAGTGTATGCAAAAATTTCAATTCTAGAGACTACACCTGTATCAACAAACAAACACCACCAACCCAAAACACAATGAGGGTTAATTGCCAGCACACGTACAAAAGTACAAGAATCAAAGTTGGTTCTATTGCTGTTAAATGAATACATAGTGAATCACCATGCATATATCTCAGTCTATAGTTCTCTAAACACAGACATAGTATAAGTTATGTGAATGTTGTTAATTGTTGATTTCCATTACAAGACAATGTCTTTTTATGCTTAATTTTCTTCAAAAAAACATTGCAAAGAAAAGTTTAATCTCCTGTGAATTGGAAACATGGCTGCTTAGTCTCCTAACCAAAGTACAATATTTCTGTGTGTTATAGCCATTTTGTTTTTAATCTTATATACAGTCATAAGTATAATAATATGCTAACATTATGCAGAAAAAAGCTCTTACTAAATAAAGCTATATAATCACGTTTAAAAAATCCACATGTTTTAAAGTTTACTGCTATTTCACATATAAATAACACATTTTTGCATTTTATATAATTCATTCTTACCTTCTCTATTCCATGACAAACATGTAATCTTGAAGTTGAGACAAAGTTCTGCTGACTTTTCCCAATGAAAAGGAAACCCCTTCAAACAAATTTTTAAATGCCACGTAAGGTTCATCTTGGATTTTGTTAAGCAAAAACAACAGAATAAGATAATTGAAAACTACAAAGTAGTATGACCAGTTTAAATGTTAGGTAGTCATTTAGAAACACTTACGTGGTTATTGTTGGCTGCTGCAGATTTGGCCTCAAATATCATTACCTGCTTTCCATAAGATGCTGCAATCTGTTTAAAAGGAAAGTTACCATACATAAATGCAAGTCAGTTTGAGAGAGTAGAAATATTCCAGGTCACTTCATTCTACAGCAACCACGATAAGCTCCTGCCTGATAGGCCAATTGGCTCATATGGAGACTTTGTCTTTACTGATTTTAATACAACCATTTGAACATACATACATTAAAATTACTTATGGTCATACAGCAACATCTGGTCCAATAATGAGCATAAAAAAAATTGCATAGTATTGCATGTATTTTGTGAATTTGTCAAAATTCGCCCAAGATCTTGTTTAAATTTATTTATTATTATACTCTGTAAGCATCTTCACAGTACATGCATTACCCTGTGTATATTGTCTTAAAACTCTCTGCTTTCGAAATTTCTTGTCTACAGAAATTTTTTCTATCTCAGTAAACTATTATTTTCAGGTTTCTTTCTATTTGAAGGTAATTTTGCATGTGGCCAAAATAACACAGAATATTACAACTGAGCTCCTTTAAAAGCAAATGCCTAGGAGCAAAACTAGCAAACAGTTTCGACATAGGTGTAAAGAAGGGCTTATCAAAACACAACCATGGTTTACGCTTGAAAACAAACAGGAACTAAGCAGTATGGATTTTATACCTTTCCATCAGAATCACAACAGTTGATGCAGCTGACTTCTTTATAGCCATACAGAGATCCTGGGATAATCTGTACTCTGGTGAACCCACTCAAGAGAATAACAACATCACAACCAGATGCATATGCCTGTGGAAAAAAAATGACACGACAAACATTGCTGTTTTTAATAATACTTCCCACCATACATGTATAATTCTTTACAAAATGACTGATTATTAACATTTCTACAGCACTCCATTCATTCTAGATTGTCAGCCATTAATTGAATGCTCAACATCACAGGCCGTAATTCGTCATGAAAATTTCTTGGCCTAGTCTCTGTTTAAAATGTATTTTATTAGTTATTATCTACTGGACACTTTTGTCATATTTTAATTTATCAATCACTGTAACTTTCAATGAATGTATGTGGTGGTAAATAAATAAATAAAAGTTCTTTCCCAATGATATTTCCAGTCTGTACATGTAAGTTTTGCCAGCAACCTTTTTCAACATTCTTACTCATAGATCTCCCCCTGCCCTAGCTTGTGAAGGTCAGTTAAATTTATAACACGTCAGCAAGCAAATTTACGTAATTTAAATCAACGCCATATAGGTCTGTGTTCCTTAAAATGGCATGACTGTGTTAACTACCTGTAACTTACTAGCCCTTTTTTCCTTTTGCCTAATGGCTACCCCTTGCAACACTCTTAACATTAAAACTGCAGCATGCCTCAGTAACATGTTAGGCCGGCACACACTAAGCGTGAACTAATGCCTAGTGATGGCTTATACAAAACACTTGACCAGAGCCAGTGTTGCAGGGAGAAGTGAATATTTTGAATATTTTGAAGAGACAATTTTGAAGAATAATCTCTTGAGGAAAAACACTCTGTCGTCCATTTTTTTCTGGTTTGATCTTGCTATATAGATAAAAGGCACTTCCAAAACAAGACAAAGTAAAGAACATCAGAGCATTTAGGCTGAAAACAAAGCACTCGCAGACTTAATTTTATAATTATGCTAAATTGCAGAATACCCGGCCCAGTCATTTGCATCTCACTGAATAAGAATAGCAACTATTGTTATATACCTCGTTCTTCAAAGCACACCGACACATGTAAATGGCTGGGCCAGGTATTCTGCAATCGCATTATTTTATCTACTAGTTCATGTAACTTTCTGATTTCTGTAAACTTGTCTACCTACTCCTTTAAGTTAAGACATGACCCACCTAGATTAGCATCAGCTACCTGTGGGCATGTCCAGTTTGTAAACAATTACTTATTAGAAAAATAAAGAACTGAGAATTGAACTTAAAGAAAAAACTAAATATATATATTTCCATCAGGTTTTACATGTTTACAGATCTACAATCCGATCCCAAACTATAGCTGAAGGGCACAAAATAAATTATTGCATTCATCAGCAATTGACCATATGACCATATGACCATCTGCTGTCATCTATATGCATACTCTTTGATCCAAGGACAAACCACTAAAATCGAATTTCCAAATTTACACTCACCGTAAAAGGGTGATCCTCCACGCTTCCAACGTCGATTGCAGCCTTATCATCGAACGTGTTCGTTGCTCCAGTGAGCACTTGGTGGAGTTTCATCCTTCACAGATCAAACCACAGCCTCATCTTCGAAAACAATAGAAACTCCGATCCAGATCTGAACTCGCAGGCCGCCATTTTGCCTCAACTTTGCGACAGTGACTAATGGGCATATCCTCTGCCCATTCCGGAACTGATCGCGGAAGCATAATGCTCAGCGGCGACAGCGGCTTATCCCATTAGACGAATGTAAAACATGGCGGACCGGGAGCATAGTGAGGATGACTGCGATTTCTTCCGTACTTTTGCTGAAGTCCCGTTATGCCCACCAGAGAAAAGAGACATGTGCGTGAGGTGCAAGTAAGTTAATTCTCATTAGGTATAAAATTTGAGCTGGTTGCCCCTGACGCCGTGAAGAATTTTACAATCTTAAAAAAAACATTCCGTAAAGGTCCGACACATAACTTATTTGCATGCGATCGAAATTTCACAATGGCATGTTACTTTAACAACTAAAAATCTGATTGCCAAGCATTTCTTAGCTCTGTGTTTGTTCCCCAGGAGACCACTTTCAGTGTGTCTGTGCGCGCATTTTCCAAGAAAGTTTCTTCAAATCTCAACCACAGTTCATGTACTGCAACATCCTCGTGAGGTTTGTTAAATTTAATATATGTTATTGATTTCCTATACTGTAGTTGTGTACTTTCTGAAAATTCAGCAGTAATAATGATCAATTTTCATTAGGTAACAGTTGCTTATCAAAATATTCAAAAGTTTCTTTTATTTATTGTCAAGGGTAAGAGAAGATAATATTATCTCCTATCAATATGTATAATTATGTGTACATGTATGTTGTCATATGGACAGTAATAACATAAAAAAGCTAGGATAAACTGCCATAAACTAGGATCAAATTCTCTTCTTTATGTCAGCATAGTGACATCGTGATAAAAATACATGTAGCAAGAACTGACATTGTTTGAAACTTACAGTGCAACTAGTCAGACCAAGCCACCAAGAAGAAAGCCAACCAATCAAAATGTAAAATGACAACAATAATTAACTGGTAGCTTTTTTATCTATGCTAACGCTACCGGATTATCTGGTAATCTTCTGTGTACAGACCAAATCTCCCACTTCTGTATGCATCACCAAACCCCTTGCATAAAACCAAAAATAGTGCATAAAATACATCTTTTTGACATATTTTGGCTGATATTAGGAATTTTTGGGAGAAAGTTCTTGATATTTGCTGAATATTTAAGGTTTAATCGGAAGATCTCTACTTTGAATTATGCTTTTTAGGATCAAAAATGGTAAAATTGGCGATCTCACAATTTTTTATTTGTTTAGTTTAGCATCTCTGCTTTCTTGTTACGGTGAGCAGTAAGGGTCAGTTTGACATTAGTACTATTATAGACTCCTGAATTATACATGTTCACTCCTTGATGGCAAATTATCACAATAATTATAAATCCTGCTTGAGAATTTACCGTGAAAACTCCTTGATTTCCTTTGTTCTCAAGTATGTGTACATGTAACTTTCTGATTGATTGACGTTATTCCTGGTGGCCCGGCTCGAGAAGTCGCATTGTAAAAGGTTGACATTACTAACTCTCTTTTTTTCTTAGGAATCGCGGCTTTTGACAACTGTTCCATTACTAGAGGTCTGTTTACCTCCAGAGAAACTTGTCATTCGACGTGGAAGAAGGTTTTATGAAAACAACTGGCCTGATCTTCACAAACTGCTTAACAAGCCTACAACTCTTCTTTTATATCCTGGACCGACAGGTTTATCAATTAAATTTAATTTAGCAGTAACTTTACATTTGAATAAAATTCCACCACCAGCACTGATCAGCCTTGAGAACTCAATGCAATCTACACATGGTACCAGAATTGTGTCTGTGGTTGTTTATTTGTTAACCCACATAGTTTTTTGTGCTTATTAATGTGCTTATTAATGTGCTTACTTGCACAGCTGAAAATATCAAAACACTGGAGAAGCCTCCACCTGGACAACATTACAACATTATTGTACTTGATGGAACATGGAGACAAGCAAAGGATATTTTTACTAACAACCCATTTTTATGCCAGGCCAGGCAGGTAAGTTTTAGTTGACAATTTCCTTCTCGTTTCTTCCTGGCTTTGTGGCCTTCTCTTCCCATTTGCTGTTTACACCTGCAATGCATGCTACCCCAAAATTCAATTTGATCTTCAACATGCTATGTTACCTAGTAAGTGTCACATTTGATGTGCCATTGTGTGCATTGTACATGTACATGTAAATTCCATTGAGAATCTTGAAGTGGGAAGAAAATCACAAAAAAGGATTTCTCAAGAGATGGAGAAGGGGGATACTGTACCTGAAGCTGCTCGTTGAAACATTTGAGTTGCTAAGGGTGGGGTCTGTGACTACACATGACAGGAGATGTAAATGCCACACACAGCATCCTTCAGTAAGAGCATATGCTGGAAAATAACTTATGGTATTTTAATGTTATCACAAGATTTTCCAAAACAAGAGTAACCAGCATTAAATTCAAGGCAATATAGAATAAGATTTGTCCTCTTAATTTCTTTTCTCTTGAGCAATTACTTATTTGGAATCTTTTATCAAAGCCATTATATTATTTGCTATAAGTTATGAAAAATTGCAGTTACATTGATCCAGCCCTAAAAAAACAGTCAGCTCTTTCCTTGTTCTGAGAAGAAATTCAAAACTTGCGACTGTGGTAATGTTTATGTTGCTAGGTGCAGTTAGAACATGATCACATTAGTGAATATGTGATTAGAACTCAGCCCAACAGTAAAAGTTTGTGTACCATCGAAGCCATCGCGTTATCATTATCACTTCTTGAGGATAACGATGAAATTGCTGAGGTGAGAGTTTTTACAGTAAAGTATACTTAGAAAACAGCCTTATATATACGTACACTGATCGGTTTAAAATCACACTTCTATGACTCAATAGAGACACAGGACTAGCACGAGCTGTTGACGTAATGATGGTGCAAGCAGGATAATTGACATTTTAATGATCAAAGTACACTAGTTGTTTTCTTTTTTTATCACAGTGTTTTCTAAAAGAAATAAGAAACATGTCGTATGTCTTTCTATTGAGTTGTACATGTAGAAACACTCCTGAATGTTTGGGAGAACTCCAAGAAGCTGTGGAAACAGTCTTGTTCCCACAGTATCTCCCAAACTACCAGTTGTATTTCTATAACTCGAAAGA
>CM042748.1:4056611-4079111 GCA_022496165.2 Catalaphyllia jardinei
CGCTGTAACTTCGAACGCGTGACGCTGCCCGCAGTAAGAGCAACGTCGACTAACACAGATATTGCAATACCAGCGGCAGCTTGGCCTAACGCCATAGCTGCCGTTTCTATGCCAACCGTTGCTGTGCTTTCCGCTGCTGTTGACGTCACCACAGTGGCTGTTTCAATGATAACTTCCTTTACGGTGGTCGCAGTGTCAGGCGATTCACCGCTGGCCTTGATAACGTGGGCACGTATGTCTAAGATCTTGTCAATCGCGCGAAAAATTGCCTCGATTTTTGCCTGTCTTTCTTTGACGGAAAGAGGAATATGAAGAAACGCAACGTCAAAAATGTCAGCTGAATAACCAAGGACTAAATCTTCGTCCATCTTCAAGGTAATTGACAGCTTGGGGAACTTCCTCACTAAAGCCCATATTTCCATATTTGAACCCGAGGCTAGATCAGGAACCGGAAGTGGGGAATTTGCAAATGAGGAGAAATCTAATCGCACATTTATCAATATGCTATCTTCATCTTCATAGAGATTCCGAACCGCGCTCGTTTCTTCACAGTTACGCACCCACACAAAGGCCGGATAATGAGGCCCAAATGTCTGCTTAGTCGAAGAGTTCGAACCACGTCGCATAACATGCTCGTAAACCAAGGTCTCAAGGGTCAGCCACATTGAAGGTTGATCGCGGCTTCCATCGCAAAGATTCTTGTGAAAACCATCCGAAAATCGAGTGTTTCTGATGTTTTCCACTGCGCGGTTAGTTTTAGCTCTGTTAGGCTCGATGGCAGTGTGACGCTGTTGTAACAAGTGTTGCAGAACGCATTCGTTCCATGTTTTGTTTTCGTAAACCAAAACACATCTTGCGCACGTCTTAATAACTGCAAATTCATCTTCATTTTCTGCGTCGACCTGCTGAACGGACACCTCAGAATTAGTCGACGTTGAATCCAATAGCAACGAAAAATCTTCCTTTTTCTTTTTCAGGAATGCTATCACGGAGCTAACCGCTTTCTTCATGCGAGAAGACGTCTTTTCGGCGAAGATTATTCTAACGCGTTTCAATTGTAAAGTTTGTCATGCTGTAGAGCACACCAGTGTTTCTGCCGATACACCTGCCGCACAGCTTACACTGGCCCTCGGGAAGCGGCATTGTCCTTCAAATGAATATTTACCAACGCGTCAAACAATTGGAGAAATTCTTGCCTATTATTGCTTCTGGGCTCGTAAAAAAGAGACGAAACGACAACATTACGCAAGGCACAATCTGTTTGGCTGGTATATAGATTTCACGATAAATTCAGCATTGAAAATTTATGAAGTTTGTTGATCAGTGAATAAAACGAGTTTTTCAGGATTAATTTTTCATAACTTGGAGGTAAATGCGGTCTAGCGAGTTGTGGTTGGATTTTATTAAGACTACTTTAAAAGTTTCTTGCTGAGAAATAAATGACATGTTATTGAAATAATGTAAGATTTTGTTCCTGTGAAAGCGGCTCTGGAAAAGTCTTTTCCAGCTTTACTTGATAGTGTTCTGCCACACATTTCAACAATTTTGCACGATTTGTTGTTGTTTTTATTTAGGTAATTCAAGTAAGGTAATTCAAGTAAGGTAATTCAAGTTAATTTTTTAAACTATTAGGAAAAAGACTTATTATTTTATTTATTCTTTTCTCGTAGTCTTCGTCATATTTAGTGATAAATTTCACAAGTATTCGAAATCATTGTAAGAACAAGCGGTCAAGATGTAAATTTTGAATGAAGTTTGTCTGCTTTTTAAATTCAGGGAGGAAAGAGAAACTACATTTTCTCCCCAATAGAGAGATTCGGCATCGCAATTCCTAATAAAAGTTTCAGACAAATCGCTTTACCGTACCGTATATTTTCTTCTTTTTTCTTTAAGTGATTTATTGCAATTCAAGGAACCGAATACGTTTGCAATATTCTGTTTTAAATTTTAATGGCATAAAATAGAATATTTCAATTTCTTCGTGAACCCGGCTAAGTGCAGATCCGCGTCGGTCAATTAAATATTTGTGCTTTTCTTATAATGGGAATAATTCGCTCAAAGCTATATATGGCATTTAAAATTGCCAAAGGTACTCTAATATGTAAAGCAGCGCTAGATACGAAACTATCACAAGAATAAAAACAATATCGCAAATATTCAGAAAAATGCCTGATATACAAGTGTTGAAAAAAGTCTTCAAAACAAAATAAGTTTACTGCAAAAAATCGAAGGTGAAATTCTCTTACTCGAAAAACGAATTTGTGACCGCATTTTGTTGGCTTATAAAGCTGTACAATTACGCGTGAAACAGCGCTAACTTTTAAAGATTCAATTTGTTTGAGATAGAACTTAACAAGAGGCGGGGCCACACAAGAATTTCTCACAAATTAAATTAAAACAAGATAACTCGATTTAAAAACGAAGATCTTATGTTCATATTTTCTTGATTCGATCTTTTTAGCAATTTTGATAATCGATAGAAGATGTCAAGGCGATTTCTAGTATGGAGCTTCTATTCTACAACAAATTTCGGGGACCTTCTCTTCACATATTCTTTTCCTAGACTAAACTTCTGAAACTTGATACATGCACTGTGTAAATCTATGTACTTGGACCTCCTTCGAGCAGTGTTTAGATTTGGCCACTGGATGCACTTTATTGATGCTTACAAATTCATAATGCTGAGATTACTTTTGAAAAATGTGTGGTTCTTAACTAAAAGCGTCTGTGGTCGTCTTTAAAAGTTCTCCACTCGCCGCTTTTTTCAATTTGTCGAATAACTATTAGTACAAAAAAGTGATAAGGTTAAAATAAATCACTGAAAACAACTATGAGGAAAAAATGTCAATTTGGAAGTGACGTTGGTTTTCTTTTCACTGAAAAGTTATTTTGTACAGATTAACTGACGGGAATTTTTAAAACCGGCTAAAACAAGACTAACAGGTACATAAATGAAGAAGACAAAATACAGTTTATCAGTTATTACGTAAACATACACTTCACCGGAAATTACTTTCCATTGACAGAAAGAAGAAAATTTCGAGTAGCCAATTCATTGCTTAAACTTTAAGCAATGAATTGGCTACTCGAAATTTTCTAAGCGAGTCGCTTAGTACAAACCATTTTTGCGGTAGAATACTCCATCTTGAAAATGAGCCAAAGAGAACATCCCTACCTGGCAAAGCTAATTTCAGGATTTCGTTGTCAGATTAAAATTCAATTTTTTGCACAAGTTTATCCCTAAAATCTACAGATGGAGAAAGCCATATTTATCTTGTTATCCTTTTCCGTACGTTTCTATGCAAGATGATGCCGAAGTGAACGGCAATCAATTTTGACATCTAAACGCAAATTAAATTGGCTGATTTCAGGGAAAAATATCGCCTCATCATAAAAGAATATATTCTGTAAAAATACGACCTTTAATTGGTCGAAAACTGTAGGTGTCTTTGCAATTCAAGGGAAACTAAAAAACTATTTATAAATTTAAGTTCTATCGTAATTATATGTACAGTTCATTTTTTTTTCTTCGTTCACCACACACTGAATTTGACTCAGTTAAAAAGACACCGATGTAGTTTGTGCCAGTCTGCGATTGGCTTATGTGGAGATAACACCACTGCTTTCCAGTGCACCACTTCCGACTGCAACGGCGCGTCTATTCCCAGTCTCACGTGACCTAAAACCTCGTTTCCACGTATAAAGTCATGCTGAATGACAGTAAACTGCACCCCAAAGTTCTCAAGTGTACAGGAGCTGTTCGTGGCGACCTCAAAACTGAATTCTTCATCAAAACCAAGATTCTTCTTTCTGGTTTTTGTTTGATATTTCTGCAGGATTTCGTCCTTGTGCGTCAGTTCGACAGCGACGAAAGGACCTTCAAAAAAAAAACGAAAAGGACAGTAAAGTTTAATATAGCAAGAGGTAATATTCTTGACTTAACGAATTGATAAGGTAATTAATTTTTTAATTAATAATTTAATGAATTTTTCATTCCCATATTAATACTTGAATTATCAGGTTGGCATGCCATAGGCCTAGAGAAAAACATTAGCAAGAGAATTGACAACAAACATAACGTTTTTAGCGATATGTAAAACAGCGAAACAAACTATAACTGAATTATCTGCAATTTTGGTAACGTAATCTCGCTCGTGGTAAAACAAAGTGGCAGTGAATGATTAAGTTAAGTTGCATCAACGAAGTTGATAGTTATTTACTTTTAATTGACTTTGAAAGATCTTTTATCTTTATGACTTTGACCTTGAGAAGCGACGAAGTGGCCTCGTGACACAGGGACACCTGGAGTTCACCAGCACACTGAAAGAAAAAAATAATGTCATTCCTAAAAAAGACACCAAATAGCTAACAAATTTACTCAAGGCAGTTATTTTGTCACTTAGTTGTTAACTGTTCAAGATCCCTAGAACAACGTTTCAACGGTACGCATTTAGTTCTTACTTCTTGCTGCTACCTTCTGAGCTTCGGGCCTGTTAGTCCCGTATACAAAGTTATTAATTTCTAGCGATCGTTTCCCAACCTATCACAAGAATTTTGCACGCCTTACGGACCTATGTAGGCGTGGTGACCACATGGCTAGTACGCTCGGTGGTCTGGGTTCTAGCCCTGACTGGAGACATTGTTTTGACACTTTACTCTCTCCACCCAGGTGTACAAATGAGTACCTGGAAATTTAATGCTAACCCCTCTCATCAAGGGGGGATAAGAAACTACAGAAACCGGGATAAGCTCCAACGTGATGGGCCACTAGGTTCTCATGCAGACTTTACCTCACCTTAATGGACCTACAGTACCTGTTTTCTCCCAGCTTTCTCTTGTAGATTCCGAGTCACATTTTCTCCCCAAGTTATGCTTTCGTCGGCTAGAGCAATCAGGACCTCTCCAATCGGCTCACACCTGGAAACGCCAAGCCTGTCTAGCAGCTTGATCTTCAATCGTGCTTGTTGAAACTCAGAAATATAAACACAGTCGAAAAAGAATTTTTCGTCGAATATCGGATTGCAGGTTTTCTTATGCACTTTGCTCTGAAATCGCTGACGTTTAGAAGACGTTTTGAGCGAGAGCCGCGCAAACGCGTCCAACAAGCGTCCATGTCTGATTGGTAGCTCTGTGGCGTGGACTAAATGCACCTCAAGGGTATGCTGGTCTGCCTGGTAAGTCATTTTAAAAACCACATTACCATAGTTTTGTGGTATTCGAGAATTTTTCCCAGTTGGCTTGCTGGTAGAAGTCATTTTACTAGTGCTGTGTCTTCTCTTTTTCTCCATCTTTGGTCGTGGTGCGTTTTTGTCCACGGTGGATACAACTGTTTTGCGCATGTGCGGCGTAGGATCCGGAAGCGTCGAGTCACCATCCAGGGACTCGCGTGACAAACTATTGTTGCTCTCAGACTGGGAACGAAGACTGATTGAACCTTTCCGGGGTCTTGAATAAGCACTGGCAGCTGAATAGCACCTCCGAGACAACGATTCATCTGTTAAAGAAAGCAAGCAGACCCAGAGTTTATCCTATGTTTGCTTAGAAGTATTTCAAGGTAAATATGGGAACATTCTTTAACCCAAAATAGAAGACTTTGATAGTCTGTTGTCCAGAAACGAACGGGTTTTGCTTTTCTTTACTAAACAGATTTCCTTTTTATATAAAATCTGTGCTGTTTTTCTGTGCCAGGGTAATAATATTTATATTTTCCTTCCGATTTTAGGCTGAAAATATTCTTATGAATATTCAATCTTTGATTACTTCCCTTTATTTCAGAAAAGAGACAAAGTAGACTATGTCGACTTAACGTCGCAATATCTTTTCCCTAAGATATGACGGAATCAAGTTATTTACAATCTTAAAAATAATCTTGTTGCAGTCATAATAATAACCCACTTTTCGCTGAGTCACCATCCAAGGAATCATGTGATAAACTATTTGCGCTCTCTGACCGGGAGCCAGGACCCATGGAATCTTTTCGTGTTCTTGAATAAGAGCTGCTAGCTGAAAAACATCTCCGCACAGGTGTTTCGTCTGTCCAAGGATAAAAATATAGAGACAATTTCTTCTATTTCCTTGTCGAGATGCAGTTTTGTTAATTTTTCTCAAGGGCTTATGCCGGGTGGAAAAATATGCCTAACTTTGATTTCAAAAGCTTTCCTGAAAATTAAGACCGTCATGACTAAAATCTAGCAGAGAGGGTCTCGGGGAAACTGGACAATTCAACTATTCAGTGTACACGGGGAATTTTTAACAAGGAAAACAGCGCTACAGCGTTTGTTTGCAATTTTGCAATTTCTAAAAAAATAGAGATGACACACTGGAAAGAAAAATATGGCTACCATTGACTTGAGTATATTAATTGATAACTTGAGGACATCAAATTGAGACTAATTGATACTTAATAGCTTAGCAGAGAACTTTCTTGCCGTTGCCTGAATGGCTGTTTGGAGCAACTGTCTGTGTTAATGAGGGGTTTTTAATTTCTCTTCTTACCGCTGTCCTCAAAGAACAGGGACTCTCCTCTATTTGTTCGTTGTGGCTTACTAAGGGCAGTTACCCGCTGACCATATCTGTCCAACACACATGACGCGGAGTTTAACCTTTGAAGGGGAGGAGGGATCTTTGCTTCCTGAAGAACAAAACGAAGAAAACAGTTCAAGAGAAGGCTCTGTTTTTGCTTCAGATAATAAGCCGTCACAATGACAAAAGGTCTCTTCTCCATAAGGAATTAGAAAACTTCAGAAAAATTATATTGACGGCTGGAATGACTGACTAACTGTCACTGTCTAACTTACTGACTGACCGACTGGCTTACTGAATAAATAGCTGACTGACTGACTAACTGTCTGTCTGACTTACTGACTGACTGACTGCCTTCCTGACTTACTGACTGACTGACTGACTGACTGACTAACTGACTGACTAACTGTCTTCCTGACTTACTGACTGACTGACTGTCTTCCTGACTGACTGACTGACTAACTTACTGAATGAATGACTTGGGGAATGTCTGACTGTCTGCTTGACCGACTGACAGATCTGATCATGATTCTCTCACTAACTCACCAAATAATAAATCTCTCTATTTCTAACTCACCTTCCAGTTTGTTGGAGGGCCTGTGTGACCACAGCTAACATCCTCGGTATATGCTGCACTTGGGTAGCAATTTATAAACGCACTGTCAAATTCATCTTCTTCTTCCTCCTCCTCAAGTCTACGTTGAATCAATAGCGGGATAATATCAAGTGGTTGTGAAGACACCACCAGCTGCGGAACGCCTCCTTCGGCTAAACTCCGCTCTTTCTTGTGTTGCCTTTTCCAATTCAAATAGCACTTAACCACAAGGACTGCTATTACTACTGCCAGGAGCGTTGCGGCTAGACTGATAGATAAAATAATTCCCAACGTTCCTGCAGACAAGATCGAAAAAACTGAATTACAGTAGACTGCTGACAGTCTGTTTTTCTCTCGAAATTTCAGCAGAGGTTTTTGAGGAGAGATGATTTAGCCTAAAGGAGAATGGGACGAGACATGGGCGCGGCACGCACGAGCTCGCCTTCTTCCCTTCTCGGCCATACTGCTATAACGCTCGTTTGTATTCGCGATGACTAACACTCGTCTAAGCCCGGGCGTCTGATGCCCCCTGTTCACACCAAAGCTTAAACATGTTTAAAAGCTGTTTAGTTAAACACGGTTTAAATTGTTTTCTTTAAAAAAGCTGCTTACTGATTTTTTTTTAACTTCAAATTTAGCACAAATTAAAAAGCATGTTCAAGTTCATCTAAATCCTACATAAAAGCCTGAGTTGCAGTTTTTATTTAATAGTTTCATTTTTCTAAACTAGGTTTAATTAAACATGTTAAGTTGGTATGAATGGGGTATTACCTGTATGTCTCTTAGAGAAAAAACCGGCTGCAATCGATATCAGACTAGAATTAAAGCGGAGGTTAACATGAAGGCCGTATTTTGACTGGATACAGTTTTATGATTTAACGCAAATATATCGTTCACGTTTCAAGCAGTCAAAAATCTCTCTGCTCATCCCGCATGTCTACGTTTTGAGATGTTTTGTAAATTTTTTGGTGATTTTTGGGTATAGTTGGGGATAAATAGTTTTTCTCAAAGGATTAGTAAAATTGATGGAAATAGGAAATTTGGAAGATTTGATGTTGTTTTAAAATTAGAATTTGAAGTTGAAAATTGATAGACGTATACCAAAGTTGCCCACTAACCTGGGGTGCCCTTTCAGGGGCAATCAACTGTCTGATGGTGTTCCGAACCTGTTTTCCTTATTACTTTTAATCCCTCTTTAAACTTCCTAAAATTTCACGTAAATTCAGGCAGACCTCCTAAACAATTCTTCTGTAACGACTCAGGCAGCATTGCTATTAAAACTTTTATTTTATCTTAATTTATCTGTTTTGACGACATTCAACAACTAAGTTGCTTAGTAACAGTTATCATGATTGACGGTTGACTTAAGGTCGTCCCCGAACGTGAGATACTATACAGCAGGGTAGAGGCTACACGAAATTATTGAAAACGTGCATAATCGACTTTCTGCGATCTTTTCCCATGGGCTGGAAGACCTGGAATCCTCAGAACTCTTGGTTGCTTTGTAGAAAGTTATAATTATAATTAGCTACGCCTCTCGCCAGTCTGTCTCAAAACTCTGATTGCTTCTAGACCAGTTTCCGCGTATTCTTGTTGTTGCGTAATGTTGCTGTTCGTGCCAGCCGCAGTTGCTTAAACCAGTTCACGGGTCATGAAAAAATATGATACGCTGTGCTGAAACGTAGTTCTCATGGACAATTTACTGTACTTCCTCGTCCTTTAAAAACACGTATTTTGTTTTAAAAGATGTCAAATAAAAAAGAACGAGGACATTTTTGCACTTTTCGCAGCTTCCTCTTTTTTCGTGTCATATAAACAGAACTAGCGTGTTGACATTTCATTGGTTTAAATTAAATCTCAATGCATGTAAACACTTAAATGGCTTCTTCGGAGTAACACAATACGATGGCAAAATTTAAGTCTGTAGATTATGAACTCACAATGACATGCCTAAAGTAATAATTCGAATTTCTCTGTATTTATCAAGAAAAAAATTCATTTCACCATTAATTTTGACAGGTATCCCAGGACATTTTACTTAAATGAGCACTTAAAATGTAAAATATGCCGCACTTTTAAACATAACATTCTCGATGACGTCAAAGTAAGCTTAATGAGTTGTCCCATCGAAGTTTGGGATTTCTGTGCCCACGAAAACAAAATTGCAAATAAAATTTTAGAACCATTTCGATTCTTTCTCTCACAACGAAACAATTTTGCTTGAGTCGTTTTTCTACGCTGCTTGCTATATCCGTGACGTTGTACCATCCAGACAGAGCTTATTAAAACAAAATGAGGAAATATTAAAATGGTTTCCTTATGGGGGGAATCGCTTACATGCAGAACAGTGATTGTTTTCACAGGCCAAACTAGTGATTTCTAAATAAATCTAGCAATCACTAGACACATCGTACAGCCCAAGCTAAAAGCTTAGATTTTCCCAAAAATTAAGACGAAGATACGAATTGCGCGACTTCAAGTTGCAAATTGCCCCCATCGTTAAAACACAGGTGGCGAATTTCCTTCTATGAGAGAACTAGACAACGTATTTCACGTACCTTGCATTTTGATGTTTCACTGCATCGAGAAACTTCGTCGATGTCAAAAATGTCCTCTTTGTACCATAACTAGCTCTCCCCGTAGATTTTATGAAAGGTGTACCAATGTATTGTTCTGTACTTGTCAGACTATGACCTTTGGCGGGAATTTAGCGCCCTTGATCCTATTCATAGAGCCAGTCATAATATTTGCCAATCTCGAACGTCGATACAATGGTATCCCTTAGTTAGGGAAATTTTCACTCAGAATACAAAGCAGAGTATAGAGATACCATTACCTCCTCAATACTTAAAGAGGTCTGCATTCCCAGTGGGTAATTCCGCTTCTTATCATTACTTGACCGACCTCATATTTTGTTCTATCTGTTTCCGTTTTAGCACTGAGCTCCAATTGCTGGGAATGCCAAACACGTCATGCTGGGATCAGAAACAACACTTTTCACTCTACATTTCAAGAGCTGACATTTTATTGGGTTGATGAGATAAAAGTAAAACTTGAAAGAGGACACTAGGGTGGGTGATCAATAAATTTTGCTACACAGTATCTCGCTTCACCATCGCAGTCCCTAATTCACGGCTATCATAACAGTAGTTAATTTCTGCTAATTAGTTGTATAAATAGTTTCTAATCTCGTTATACACGCCTGACGGCATTCGTGCGTGCGAAATGATCACCATTTGTTTCACCCATGCCCATATAGGGACACCATTTGTATGACCGAGGATGGTGCCTCGAATATTGGACCCATAGAAGATGACATGTTGATGTTATTATTCAACGCATCAAAGTTAGGATCACAAAGGAACGTACGTTCCTAAAATGATTTTCTTAGCAAGCCATTCATGTCCTGATGAGTAAAGTAGGTCATGTAACCTCGATCACCGGCCGCTGTTTCGGGAAATGGTCCGCGTTTACTTCCAATGCAATGCCGGCGAGCCCCCCCCCCCCCCCCCCCCGCGGGGGGGGAGAACGACCCTAGGCTATGCTGAAGAGTAGGAAAAAGAGCAGGGTGGGAAAAAATAGTAGAAAGTGCCGGTATACAGAGAAGTAGGAAGAGATTAACGGCGTGTCTAACGTGTCCGTGATTAGTCTTTTTTGGAGTGATCGTACAACATTCGTTGCAGAATTAACTGAAAACTCAAAAGATCACTATTTGAGAACAGCTTGCAGCTTGTAAAAGCCAAGACTGCGATGATAGCATTGAAAAAAACTATTGATTAAGCTGTCTTCTCGAGACTTCCTATGGTTCTGCGAAATTCTCAGTATACAGGTAAATTTAGTTGCATCTGAGATCAACTGTTTCAGTTTTATATTCAAGTAATCAAGGTTGTTCATAATTACAACCCCGTTCCCTTTGTCAGGTTTTGTGATAATAATGCTTTCATCTTTTCGCAACTCAGTCAGGGCTTCACATTTTTCTTTGTTAAGAGTGTGTTTCTGTTTCAAGAAATACTAGAAAAATTAGAAATAATTCGATCGAAGTCTAGAGAAGACAACTTAGTATCGTACCTTCGCAAACTCAACTGAGAAACTATTAAAATAATCTATGTATCTCTCTTTATTGAATCCTGGAAATGACACCGTTATTGTCTTTAGGACTAACATCTCAGGTTTTATTTGTTCTGATAGTGAGTCAGAAAACCCACCATGTCTGTAGATTATGGACTCATACTGACATGCCTTTAGTTAAAATTTGAATTTCTCTGTATCTATCAAAGAAAACTGCCATTTCATTTTAAATGCAGGACATTTTACTTAATTGAGCATTAAAGATGTAAAATATGCTGCACTTAGAAAACACAACGTTCACGATGACTTGTCCCATCGAAGTTTGGGATTTCTATGCCCACGAAATCAAAATTGCACATAATTTTAGAACAGAACTGTTTCTATTCTTTCCCTAACAATGAGACAATTATGCTTCAGTATCTTTTTGCAATAGTGATTGCTATATCCATGACGTTATACCATCCAGGCAGCGCTTATTAAAAGCAAATGAGGAAAAGTAAAGTTTCACGAGTTTTATCCACTGCGCTTGCTAAATTTTAGCGGCTTTTTTTTAACTGCTCCGACGAAACAGCTACATGTCTGAATTTAGTTCCTTATTTTTATTAATAGTAATAATAATAATAATAATAATAAATTATTATTATTACTCAAATGTTCTTTTATCCTTTTTAATCTTGTAAGTAATTATTGTGAAATTTTTATGTTGATGTTATTATTTAATATTATCAGATTATTATTATTACTATTATTATTATTATTATTATTATTATTATTAGGGAAAACAAGATGTGATTGACGCATGTGGTAAAAGTCCGGTGGCGAGGCTGCCATTCATTCGATGCATAATATCTTCGAGTCGGACGAAACAGGCGCCGCGTTACTCATAGATGCCTCGAGTTCGCGCGAAAATTTCTAACATTGATTTTTTTTTCCAAAAATTTTACCATTGAAAGATGATGAGTTAGTGATGTCAGAAATGTAAAAAATGGCGTTCAGTTAGTCAGGGCGCAGCGCAGAAAACAGCACGCGAAAAGATCGCCGCGCTCTTTCTTTATTTTTTCGCGCGCTGTTTTCTGCACTGCGCCCACACTACCTGAACGCCTGCAAGAGGCTAACCGACTTCGTTTTGGAGAGAACCAGCCCGGAAGAACATCTAAATCTGAGTAAGTCAGGCTTCGCCATCCTGCGGACTGCCCTAGTCTGTTTGAGGAGAACAAGGTCTCGGAGAAGAAAGACAAGTGTACAGGAGATCGAATGACTTAGAGATAGAGAAGGGACTTGCAGGACTGACATAATAATTTTTTAACAAAATTTTACAACGAATGTTTTTATACCTTCGCTTGATTTTTTTTTTTTGAGAATATAAAGTACTTTATTGGTTTCCTGCACTACTAGTTATTACAAAAACTATCATAGACATCACCTAACATTAACATTTCACGTTATGTATAACTTAACTAATTACTTGTAAGGTTTTGCACTTTTAGCTTGGTTAGGCATCTTACAGGTGTATATGTAGCACTTCACAAATAGAATCGCTGCGTTCACTCGTTCGTTTTCCAAAGTTTTGCAACTCGTGAATGAAAATCCGTACTTTCTATGAAGTCATCTATATTTCGTTAATATTTCCTTTTCATATGTTCCTGATATGATACCAAATAGTTTCTCTTCACTTGCTGGAGCAAATTTTGAGTTGCTAATGCCATATCGATGAAGCTCCTTTTTCGTAACTACAACCCTATGGATTAATTTAAACTGGAATTCTTTCAGTTTTGTCTCCGGCCTTGCAGATATTCTTTGAGAGTTGAAAATGTTTTTTTCGAGGCATTTTCATCTAGTCTTGGTATGCTGTTCCAATTCATTGGGCCAGTCTGGCGGACCGTGTGAATTTTCCGGTTTAGCAAAACGTAGAAGTCCCTGGTTTTAGCATTATCTAGTTGTATTTTAGTGGAGTCGCCTATCTGAAAGATAAAGTTATTTCTAGTACAGTGTTCGTTTTCCAGTGGCTCTGTACTTCTTGCTTTGATAACTAAATGATTTGGAATTTCACTGGTAACTTGGTAGAATTGGAGAAAATTGGTGTTGCAGTCATACTTGTTATTAAACTCTTGGAAAGACAGTAGCTGACCATTACTGTTCAGTAGGTCTCGGATGTACAAAATATTGCTGTCAAACCATTCTTTAATAAAAATGGGTCTTCCTCCGACGAGAATTTCTTTGTTATTAAACAGGACCATATCTTGCATCCCGCCATAGCTGGAAAGATTTTTTAATTCCAATTTCTTATTTCTGGGGTAAAAAGTCTTGGGATCCAAGCGAACCTCAGGGCTGCAATCATAATTTCGACATCCGTCATACGTATGCCATTTTTTTCTCGATCTTGATAAAGCCCGGTTTTTTTATTTTGTCTCTTTTGTTATTCCATAGGAAGTTAAACAATTTTGTCTTAATTATCGGAGCTATTTCTTGAGGAACATTGAGATTTGAAGCTGAATAAACGAGTTGTGATAGACCCAAGGGTTTTATTACAAGAACTCTCCCAAATAGTGTAAGGTCACGTGCCTTCCACATGTCGAAATTGGTTTGCAATTTCCGTAGCTTAAGGTTGAAATAATTCATATATCTTATTAACCAAGCGCGAGGGCCGTACTGGGAGAATATCGGCCCGAAGTCTTGACAGTACGAACAGAGCGTAGCGAGGTCCGTACAAAAAAGACCGAGGGCCGATATTCTCCCAGTACGGTCCAGAGCAAGCTTGGTTAATAAGAGATTTATTATACGACTGCATGGAGAAAGCTTTGAAGGTTTTTCACAAGTGCGGGATCATTCGGGACAATGCCCGGTCCAATACTTAGAGAATATTGGACCGGCAATAGAGCATTTTGATTGGTTGATTTTAGTTATTGGCCCTCTGAGTGCCTGAGTCGTGTAATAAATTTGCTTATTTACATTTTCATCGTATGAGACATATACCTAAGATTTTAACCAGACTAAGCATCCATTTCAATTGTAACGGGTTGCTTTTGTTTTTTTCCCATCTTCCCAGCCAAATCGCTTTTGTTTTTTTGCGATTCAGTTTTAAGCCTGCCAGATTGCCAAAATTATCAACTACCTCGACGGAATTTTCGTCAGAAGTGCCTTCGCTTGATTGATATTTCTTTTCTTACCAAAGATTTTTTATGTCAAGAGAAAATGAAGTACTAAATATACACCAGTAAGATGCATAACCAAGCGGATGCTTCTCTTGTTTATGTACAATATGTTTTTAAAATTTATAAGTTTACATTTTTGTATAAAACGAGGCCAAGGACCTTTTTTAATTAATTTTGGAAATAGTAGTACAGGAGAGATATCAAGACTTCATTCTTGCATGCCAGGATGGAGGCATTTTATTCATCAATTTGTACGAGCATACTACTTGTTTTTGAGTCCTCAATTTCGGTTTTCAATGAGTGTATTTATAATGATCGATTATGTGAAATAAATAGTTGTAAAAAAAGTATCATTATTATTATTATTATTATTATTATTATTATTATTGTACGTAATTTATAATTGGAGAGGAGTTGGATTATTATTAAAAATTATTATTATTATTATTATTATTATTAAGGCTTCGTAGCAGCCAAAGTAAGATATCGCTTTGATGAACCATACGATGTTTTAACGTTCATATTATTTAATCAAAACATGTTTCGGATGAAAAGAGGGGCCTTTTCTTGCCTAACTCAAAGCCAGGGAAAAGGCCCTGGGAACGAGGTTGAACATCCATCGCCAGTTGTACATTTAATTCCCACACCTTTAAGCACCTGAGAGGTTCTGAAAATTGTCGCTCCTTTTGTTCAGAAGATTGTTTTAAAATTCTCGACTCTGCTTCCATAAGTTTCCAATGGAAAATTAAAGAAACCATGCATACCTTTGGAGGTTGGAAGCAGCCGCCTTTAAATTCCCAAGTCAAACTTCTTAATTTATCCCTTTCAAAGAATCAGGAGCACTGCGTAACAACAATCACATGGATCACAACGAAGATGTCCTTCGCCATCCTGCGGACTGCCCTAGCCTGTTTGAGGGGAACAAGGTCACGGAGAACAAATGTTCAGGAGCTTAAATAGTTTGGTCACTAATGTTTTATTTGTTTATTGGTTTTTCCTACTTTTTCCCATCAACTAGTCAGTACGTGACACTGTATCAGTCGTAACCGTTTTTGTGTGACTGAACTGCGTTACACCGGAAGTCTGCTTGACGTCTCGTTGAACATCATATCATGCAGAACAGGAAGCTTCGTGTTTCAGATATTTAGGGCAATCGGGTGAAAACACTTTGAGCGGGAACCAAGAAAACCGTTTTTAATCTAACTAGGCGAGGCGGAAACAATTTATTCTTCACATTTATTGATTTACCGACTTGTTTCACGGCTGGTGTGGCTTTTGCGAGGCAAGAAAGTCGAGGAAATTGATGACTTCGGTTATAAAGAAGTGACACTGCGAATTTGCGTTACAGTTCAAAATGGCTCGTCGTTTCAATTCAAACAGATGAAGCGAAACAAGAAGACTTTTGTGGCGGACAGCTGTGAATTTACATTCACCGTTAAGTTCGAATTTTATTGCTGTTTTTTGAATTTTTTTCACCAGTGTACGAAGCACTTAGCACTACAAATTTCGCGTAAGTAACTCACATATTAATATTTCTTTCTAACGGTCAAGCCGCTGAAGGCGGGAGATATGAATTCTCCACCGCCTATTGCTGCGTCCATTGGGTTAGGAATTTTAATTTTCGTTCTTACGCTTTCTATTGTGGGAATCGTTTTCCTCCGACGATATCTGAAGACACTGAACGGTCCGAAACCATCTCGAACGCTTGGAACGCGCATCACTTCAAAAGAGCCACCGGATTTCCTCATCCCTCCGTACACTTTAATTGCGGAAGAAAGCGATGGGGGTGAAACTATGAGTGAATATGGTGAAACTATCACAGAAGAGGACACAGCAAAACTCTCTCCTCCTTCGTTCAGACGAGCTCTCTCGATGCCATCCAGCCCGTTGGCAAATAAGCAAGGAGTTGCTCGTTGCGAGGAAGGCGAATTAGGGACGGCAGGAATTTCAACGAAGGAGTTTCGACCTCAGTATCGCAGAGCTATGTCTCAATTTGCTCCCCAGTCGGCTCAAATGAAGAGGGAGCCGGCAAGGAAGGTATCGGCTGCGCCGTATGGAAAGCTGGAAGTTTCGTTACAATTTGTGACTGCCAAAAATCTGCTGATCGTTCAGGTGAGTTTATTTATTTTTGTTTTTCGTCTTTTATCATTTATCTAATCAGTCTCAAACCGAAAAGTAAAGAAACTCGCTACGGTACATTAAAGGATTCATTTTGAAATAACGTTAATCCATTTAAATTTACATTCCTTTTTTTATTAAAAATATTATATGGGCTGTAAAACGTTATAACTTTATAATTATATATGGAGTCTTCGGACAGAAGTTTGATACTTGTTCAGTATTTGATCCTTGCCGAAAACGAAATTTTCCATCGCTTGAGGTAAACAAGACCAGTGCAGGCAGGATCTTGTTTGCACAGTCAGAATCGTTCCTGAAAAGCACAGCAGCCCTTCTGAAATGTAGACGAGTTGTCCCTCGTCGCGCGTGACGGTTTGACCTTCGCGTCACGCACGACAGACGAGTCCCACTACTGACTTGCGAATACAGCCGCCTCTCATTCGCTCTCGCTACAACATGAGAGGCGGCTGTATTCGCAGGCTATCGGCCTACTCGTAGTCTGACAGAAAAGTATTCCTTTTAAATGGGAGAAGTTTGGGTGGAGGAGGGAGGGCCTAAAAGAATCAAAATCTTCCTTCTCCTCTCACCTACAATCTCGGACAAAAGCTGATCAAGTATCCCCCATCCCCATAATGAATGTTGAAAAATATCGAGGGTTTTTTTTTTCAACAAAGAAGCAAAAATCGCCTGACCATCAACACTGTAAGTGGGAGGAGGGAATAACTTACTTATTTTCCCAAGTTTGTCCAGAATTTTAGCCTCCCATGCATGCAGACGTTCTTTGTGAACGTCAGGCAATCTTCCTTCCCAACGTTCTTGGGGGTAGACCAAAGAGTGTTTGTGAGGAGGCTGCCTCTCACAAGGCTCCTCCTGTTTCCCTGACTCCTAGAAAAAGTATTTCCTTTTCAACTGAAGAACTCATTTCTACGTCAAAGATAAAAGCCTTATAGAAGAGACAAGGCTAAGTGAAGAGCGGTTCCTCACGACTCGCGGAGTTTCTAAATACTCCCCCTTCCCACAGCCTGTTTTCAATGTTGCCGTCACAGTGACTCTATAAATTGTTGTTAAAAACTGGGCGGACAAAACGACAGAACAACAATTGTGTTTTGTAAAGAATCCACTTTGTTGTATCAGGTAAATGGCGCTTTTGACTTGCCTCAAGTGCGTCTATCCGGGATCTCCACCCCGTACGTCCGTGTTCATTTGTTACGAGGGCAACGGCACAAGGACACCAGATCCAACTTCTTGAATCTTGGAACTAACCGAATTTGTATGTTCGATCAAATCACATTACAAGAAGCACAAAGGTAAGACATTCTATCTCAGATTAAATCCGCAATATATTTTATGTCTGGTTCCCACTTGGGGGCTATTTTTCTTGCTTGGCTTCAATTACTCCAACTCGTTGGCTAGCCCCAAGAAATCGTAATTAAACTTCGGCGACCGAAACTCTGGTTTTGTCCTGAGCATCAAGCGCTTTCACGCGCGTGGCTGCAGCTAGCCTGCCCCAGGCTCTAGCTCGGTCAGTGGGGACGATAGGGCTAGCGACGAGCGGAGAAAAGAGGTCAAGATCACCCGAATCCCGTTTGTCGCTAATCCCGCTCTTCGCTTGTCCGTTTTTGTGATCGTCCCCACTGGCCGGGAGCCTGGAACAAGCTGCATACCGCTAAACGAAAACGCACGGGATCTGGCTCCTAGGCAGGCGCTCTTTGAACTCGTCACACAATCTTTCCTCTGATAGTTGGCAAGGGGGATTACGTGACGATCCACCAGAACGCCTGTGAAGGAGGCTATCTCTTAACGCTTATGTTTACCAAAACTTACTCTTTGTTGGTCCCAGGGGTTTTCTCTCTTTTTTTTTCTTTTCCTGTCACGAAAAACGATGTCTGAAAACAATAAAAACGTTTAGTACATTCGATCAGTGTGCAAAAGGAACTCTCCTGCACAATTACATACTACTGAGCTTTCCCAGACACTTGACAACTACTCGTGGCTCTGTTAAAGGGGCAGTGTCACGAGGATTTTGCAGTTTTCGGTCAATTCTGTGCAAATCATTAATTTGAGTCTTTCCTCATAAACAAAATGCTTCTGTAAAACTACGACGAAGATATCAAATGAAGGTTATCAGAGAGGGCTAACCATAATAAATTTCTTGGGGATTTTTTGAAGACGTAGCATCAAATCTTGAAAAACTTGGCCAATTTTTTCAAGTTTCAATCCATTTCCATCCTCGCCATCCATAGTGACAGGCGACAGGAAAAAGTTTCAGTACTTTCAAATAGTCTTTAATAACAAAACTAGACCATTATTTTTGGAATTCAATTGATGCGAAGACACCTTCTAGCCTTTTATAAAGTTGCCAAAGAGGGTGTCACTGCCCCTTTAAGCATTTGCAATATTCCAAGGTCACTGAAAGAGGAGAGAATCCAGTATCTAACCTTAGTAGAATTTTTTCCTTTCTTTATCCTTTAGCTATATCGCTCGCGCAATAGAACATCAATGTGTAATTTCATGTCCACAGTTCTACCCTGAAGTTTGTGGTCCTTGACTATGATAAGTTTTCGCGGAGTGAGTTTGTCGCTGAGGTAATGATGTCACTTCTCGATGTAGACTTGGTAGAAGGAACAACACTGTCACTCAACTTGAACTCCAAAACAATCTCTGAAGTAAGTATATTGTGAAAGTGAAGAATGATCATCGCAGTTAATTTTCCAATTTAAGCAATTGGAAAGAAGAAGCCTGAAAAAAATCCAGGCTTCAACGGGATTCGATCCCGTGACCTCCGCGATACCGGTGCGATGCTCTACCAACTGAGCTGTGAAGCCACACATTGGGAGCGAGGTCAATGCAATGAGAGGCAGCGTGACCGAGTGGTTAGAGCGGTGGATTTGAAATCCGTAGGTCGCGGGTTCAAATCCCGTTCTGACCGCTTGCTGATGTTGTTCTCGGAAGCCCCGAGTTCAACTTCTCGGTTACGCTTGTAAATAGCCAACTGGTCTGCCTCCCGCCAGTTGGGATTCTTAACCTGGTTATGTTTATTTGAATGTTAATTTGTCATTGTTTGTTTGCATTGGTCCTGAAAAGCCCCGACGGGGAGTGGCCAATTGCGTATATTATTATTATTATTATTAATGCAATTTATTGAGTTCATATCTGACCAGAGGAGTGAAGTGATGTGAAGTATATGTGAAATAATTCATATTTGAGCTGCGGTTGCACATGAAAGTGAAGAATGATCATCGCAGTTAATAAGTTAATAAGAAGCCTGAAAAAATCCGGGCTTCAACGGACGCTTCTGTGTAACGCAAAGTACCCTGTCACGCTTGTTATTATGCTTAATTACAAGCTGCTGTTCGGGAAAGGAGCCCGCGCTCCTCGGAGGATCTTCGGTTACCGGACCTGAGAGGGAGCCGGGTGGTGGAAGTCGAGCCTACAATATAGTACAGAATAAAAGAAGAAATAAAGCTCCCCCGAATCAACGATAAACTCGCGCTACAAACCAACCGCGCCATTTTCGCCATCACTTTGTCTAAGATTGTAGCTTGTTTGCTGTAACACAGTTCTATCATATTTTCCATCACTAAAATATAGTTCTGTTCCTTAGCAGGTTTGACAGGCATGCGAGTTTCCCTTTTCCACAAATGCAGTGCGACCACTGTTGCCTTGGAAAGAGCTTGCAAAACAGTCATGAATTACAAAACGGAGCAGCGGATTTCATTTCATTTCTAAATTTAAATGATGAGTTGAGCTGAAAACTTATTTTCTCAAACAAGGAATTTTTGTTCAATTCTGCAAGATGAGTTGGGTAGTTCCTTGTCTCAGAAGTTGTATCACAGTACAAATGAATAGCTCAGACTGGTAATGGTAACTGACTTTTTTCTGATATGCCACCATCAGCGCAAGACCAATAGGACCCAGGTTATTGCACGTGTCTGTGTTAGATATTCTATTAATAGAGAAGAACTTCTTGTTCCATTTTGTTATGTTGTTATTTGTTTGTTTCAGTCAGATGACAGAGGCTCGTTGACTCTCTCATTATGTCAGCAACCTACAGCTGGTCATTTACACGTCATCATTATGAAAGCAACAGGACTTCCTCCTCCCAAGTCTGACGCAGATGGAGGCCTTGGTAAATGTTTTTTTACTTTTGAACGTTTCAACTTGTAAAGCTTTCAGTTCAAATTTTCATTACCTAGTTAAATAGCCTCTCCACATGAAGGCCCAGCATAGTTCAGAAATCGAACTCAATGGGACTCAATTCGTGGACTGAGTTCGATTGAGTTCAGAGGACGTCGAATTGTGATAAGAGTACCAGTGACACACTTAGCTACCGCCTCGTGTACCACTATTTTCCTCTTACCACAGTTTGACGTTATATGTGATCAATTACTGAACAGACGTGCGTCGACATGGAATCTATGTGCTAGATCTACTATCGATATTCATTAATACGTTCATACACTGAGTAGAAGTGATCTCTAAATGATCTCGTGGTACTGAAACCACGATCACACCCAGCCAATCATAACGTACGTAGAAATCATAAGCAGCCAATCAGAGCTTAAATTCAGTTGAACCCCGAGACCTGGAAAAAAAGCGCGTGAGAAGTTGCGAACCCAGAGCTCGGAAAAAACTTAAATTCTAGTTTGCCCTTATGGTCAGGCAGCTCTCAGACCTTCAAAATTTAACTTGCGGTAGGCAATTCTTAGTTTACTTTCAGTTGACAGGCGACTAGCCCAGGTCTTTAACCGGATGCCAAGTAAGAATGAAAAGTCATTTGCCCTGCAAGAAAATCTGCTTGTCCCGGACGAACGGATGACACCTTTTTCTAGCGCTGGAATCCAATTGTAGTTAGATTGTTGTTGATCACAGACCTTCAAATCACTACTTGATGCATTAATATTTCTTATGTCTTTGGTAGATACCTACGTAAAAGTTCTTTACTACGTCCAGGGGAAGGTGATAGAACGAAAAAAGACCAAGGTGGTCAAAAAATCAACGTCACCAGTTTTCAATGAAGCCTTCGTCTTCGAAATACTCGAAGAAGACTTGAAGCGAACCAGTATTACGTGTGAAGTGTGTAGAGGAGATACAGTGTTGAAAACAGAAAGGATTGGTCATATTACTGTAGGCTTGGAATCGTTTTCCACAGAAGTACGGCACTGGAACGACATGATTATGTCGCCTCTAAAGAGAATCACGGAAACCCATTTACTGCATGCTTAGAGACAATATGGGACCCGTTCACAACTACTCCCGAGAAATTTGAAAACGTCGCTTTATTTAAACGGTTGGGCCTATCTTCCACTCTAATCTGTCACGAAAACGCAGCTTTTCTGAAAACGCTCTTCAAACCGGTAGAATTTGAAAACACCTGCTTTTCCTTTTATGTGAACTGACGGAGGTTTTCGAAAACCAACCTCGTTCCCAGGGTCTTTCTTCAAAAGAGAGACCCTGGGAACGAGATTGCTCGAGAACGATGACTTCGTGATAATCACGTGATTTCTCTGCCCGAGTTTTCCTCAAACACTAATCCAAAATGGCCGTTAATTGTTGCGTATTCAAATTTCTCCTGCGGCCTAGTGTGAGCGGGGTCAGGACATGCGCTGCTTGTCGCTGAAAACAGTGTAATATTGGGTCCAACCTCGTTCCAAGGCCAAGCCAGGGTAAAGGTCCTGGAAACTAGGTTGATATTGCGTCATCAGGCGGCTTGATGATTGACAGCACTATGGAAACTAAACAGAGGCCGCATGATTCGATAACTAGTCTAACTGGATTTTATTGTTTCTTGGTCAACTAAAGTAATTTTGAGTCTATTCAATATACATTTTCTAAAAACTATGTAAATGATCTAATGTTAAATATAAAAATCTGGAAAAGTTTTTAATAGGGTATTTTAGTATTTATTTTTGTTTTATAGTTATAAAACTAATGTAAATCTTAGGTGTTTCCAAGAAAATGATTGACTGATATTCCAAGATTGTAGGTTTAAAATTCCGATCTTCTATAATAGGTTCTCATTGAAAACGAGTCATCCTTTATGAT
>CM042748.1:4084111-4110054 GCA_022496165.2 Catalaphyllia jardinei
AGTATTCTTAACAGCATAAACTTAGAAGTCAACTTCGCACGACCTTACTGAAATCGGTAAAATAAATTGTCAAGTCTTTCATATTTTCTCGAATCATATCAAAAAACTATTTTTCTTCTTTACAAAGCAAAAATGTATCGATGGTTTCCGGCTTCCTTGATGGTGTACTTAATTCAAGGTAAAAATACTGGTACCTAAATTTTTCATGGCTTCTACACAATTTGTAAGCGCCTGAGGGTAAGTTGTGTAAATCTCTGTAGGACAAAAGCTCGTAAAAGAAGTTGACAGTGCTATTATCTACACAAGAAATATTACAACAACTGTGAAAAGATTTAGTATAAACTATGAGATAGTTAGATTTGCTGCCCGACCGGTTATGTTTGGATAGACTGGTTCTGTGTTGTTTTGTCTTTTTGATTGGACGCAGTGAACCGTTGAAATTTTCAATTTAGAAGAAACAAGCTGTGTTCATCTATTGATTTCTAGAGTTACAGTTTTCCAAGGATTCAAATTAAAGAACATGAAAAATTATATCGTCTATACCTAAGCCTCAAATAAACCAACATAAAAAATACGAACTATCTGGCATAGTGTAGTGAAGTCTAACCGGCCCATCGAAGCGTGTTTTACTGAATTATAAACAGTTTCATTGTGGTTTTGTTTTCAACAAAGGTGTAAGTCTCTCTCTCTGGTGGCAGTCTTGTTTGATTTCTTCTTGTCTTAAGAATTGTTTTAGTCGGGATATCTAATGAATTTTGACTACGTCGACTATTAACAATAGAGTCTATCTAAACACTCAGAAACAAAATTGAAAAAACCTTCACATGAAAGATCAGCTTGAGAGCAAAGCAACTAAATCGAAATTCTCTGAAGTCTACAACATCAGAACCTTTTTTTTGGAACGGGCGACCTGTATCGTGTACGAGCTACAGAAAAGCCAACTCTCTTTATTTCATGGTTTAAAATTACTTGAAAGTAATAAGCACGTGTTACTTTGTCAAAGAATCGGGTATCTTCTTCAAACTCTGGAAGACTAGGTTCACTGAGCGTGCGTGTATGTCATGGATAACTAAATTTCACCTAGTTTCTTTGTTCACCTACAGATGCCGCGGTGTCTGTAGGTAAAAAACATGTTACTACACCAACAATCAATTTTAACTCCAAACTTAATAATAACGGCAATTACTCGCGAAACATTTCATGTTTGCGTTGTTTATTAATAGTTACAAATGGACTTGACATTTTTATTAAGCTAAAACATTTATGGAAATTAAGCCTTTTGTAGATGTTCTTGCACAAAATCGAGAGAAGATTTGACTACTTAATTTCCCGAGTTTTTAGGTTCAATTCAACGGGGTCCGTTCTTTCCTTTTTTCAGCACAGTACCTCCTTCAGAGTGCTTTTTACAGCGGCCCGGACATTCTTCAGCCGCCAAGAAAACAACAACGGATTCAGTGAGGAGTTTATGAAAGCAATTGTCCAGGAAACTTCGAAAGCAAACTTAGCTGTTATCGGAGCATCCATTCCGCCCTGCACACAGAAGTTAATTGCCGTGATCATGTACGGCACATAACACACAAGACAAACTACATAGACGTAGAAAATGTTAACAAAGGAACGTCGAAAACCAGCTGTTGTGATGTTTGTAGGTGAAACGTTATGAAAAGCAGTTAGCCGATTCCAAACTTGAAGCTGATGCCGTCGGACAACACGGTAGATTTTGAAATACAGCACTGCGTTTATGAGGAGACACAGAAATGACGAGGGAGCCGCAATGAGCTCAAAATAACCTGGCTGCCAAGCTCCAAGAGAGGAAGCAATTAAGCAAGGAAAACATATCAATACCACAATGCAGTAGCTAACTCTACGTACGGTCACTACTGCATGGTATCTCAAATGGAGGAACACGGCGAGATATCTGTCCATGATCAAACAGGACACGATCATAAATGACACCGCACATAAGAGACTAGAGACAAACATGCTTGCTTTACCAAGGAATCCAACCATTGTCGGCGTTTCTTTCATGTGCTGGTGAAACTTCCATGCCATATAAACCGGCTGTGCAATCAACGCAACACAGAGGTCAGATATCGCCAGGCTGATTAAGAAAACATTTGATGGCGACAACAGGGACGGAGTACGTGCGAAGACCACTAGTATGAGGCAATTTCCAATAAAGGCGATCAAACAGAAGGGAAGGTTGAAAGCTGCATTAATCAGGAAAGGAACAGTGCCGGTAATGAAATTCATTCTGCATGGAAATCTCCAGAAGTTAATATCAATGTATATCTTGAATCTTAACCTCTCTGAAATAAGTTTGGCCTCTGCTGCGAATGAAGACAAAAAATAGGTCTGCTCATCCAAATACAAATAAAACTGAGAAGCTTTTGTATTAGCAGAGCTTAATAAAACGTGATCGATGCAAATCGTCAATGGCTCTTTAAATAAGTCAGATGAAATTTAATTTAGCTTGTTTGATTATACTCTATCGCTCTAAACCAACAACCGGTTTTTTTTGTTTCAATTTTATATTATTGCCCTACCACACAATGCTAGTTATAAAAAGTTTGCCCCTTGGAAGAAATTATGTGGTTATGTTGTTTATCTCTCCTGAATAACTTTCGACTCTGGCCTATTCAAGAAAAGCTAATATACCGTAAATTAAATAAATTTTCTTGGTCTTGCCTGATTCTCATAATTATTTCCCTTCCCTTATTCTCTCCAGTAATCCAAAATCAGAAAGTAGTATCTCAAATGAGACAACAGACATGTCGACAAAGCTTTAGGAAACAAAACTGAGACATTTTCATTTTTTACTAAAGTTTCAGACACAGAGCTTGATTGCTTGAAAGAAAAAAAACGAATATCAAACAGTTCTGTCACTCGATTTCCATTTACATCTGGTTTAAAAAACATTTAAGTCTGCGATTAAAACTAAACTGCATGTAGACCTTCAGGAGTGTCTTTCAGAAAACTTCTTTCTCGCGTAGTGTTTCTGTACCTTTTAATAACATGCGGACTCTAAAATTGAAAGCTCAACCCGACAAATGTGTTTTTCGCTACCGTCAATCAAATGTTTGGGGGCTCCTCGCAGCTTCCGACTACTGCCGAGCACTGTTTCGTTGTTTGAATTGTGCACAAATGAGTGGTCAGCACGTGCTCGGCAGTGGTCGGAAGCTGGGAGGAGCTGCCGAACATTTGATTGACGGTACCGAAAAACGCATTTGTAGGTTGAGCTTTGCGTTTTAGAGTCCGCATGTTACTGAAAGACGCAGTAGACAGAACGATAAAAGAGTTCACATCACCGTAAAGCTAACATAATGTAGCGCCAGGAAAAACGATCATATTAAAGATTTAATCATTGGTTAGCAGATGCTAACCTTCAAACGCAAGACTGACAATGTTTGTTTAATTGAATTACTCACCTTCGAGTTCGCACGTACAACCAAAGAAACTTCATCATGCCAATCAGCAGATTCGCGCACTTCAACACTGTGTGAGACTGCTTTTCGAAACTCCTGCAAATATTTGCCGATGTTCGTCGCAAGAAACAGGCACCAACCAATGAAACATAAACAGGAACTCCCAAAGGCGCGATTCAAATAGAAAATAACCCACTTAAATTGGCAAGAAAATACATATAATATACAAAATTAGTATAAATTTACCGTAGTCTATTGTGAATCCGTGATAGTCAACAGTTACGCATCAATGCACATCGCGCATCACGTTTGAACCTGATGTAACATAATAAAACAGTTCTTTTTTACGTGTTACTTGACGTTTTTTTCTTTTTATGCAATGAGACTACGGTAAATTTATACTAAAACAATAAGACTAGGTTTACACTAGAGCAGATTTTTCCGGATTCGTAAATGTTTCCGGATTCATCAATTTTAGAGTATTCGGATTAGTAGGCGTTTACACTAAAAGGATATTCGGATTCCTGACTGTTTATACAGGACGACAACTTCGGGAACATTCACGATAAAATGGTCAACAAGTTGTTTGTTGCCTCGACGACGAGAAACAAAGTGTCACCAGAAAAAAGACTAGGGGTACGTTGAGGCAGTCCACTCGCTGATCACGCTTTTGTTGCCCATCATGTTGTTCCACCAGGCATTTGTCCTGGTCTTATCCAGAATCATCCAGCGATCGTGTCATCGTCATTTCCGATAAAGTGTGGAGGACGTCAACATTGTTTGCGTCGCTTTTTTGGTTTCTGAGGAATATAGCACTACCCATTACAAATTGAAAGACTGCCTGGACCAGTGACAGAACAAGGAGGCTAACAGCGACCGCTATCAATGGCCATCAATACGACTACGACTTTGGATTGCTGCATCCGCCATTTTAGTTATACCGCAAGCTCATAATATCGCTGGCGGAAAGATATCCGGATTCGAGAGAAAAGCGTTTACACAGCAAAACTTTCCGGATTCAAAAGTTTTCGGATTCAAAGTTCCCACTTTAGATTCTGGATTCAAAATCTCCGGAGACGTGACCAAACCGGGATGTTTTTATTTCGGATTCGTCCTCCTGTGTGTAAACGGCAAAACCAATCCGGTACTAAAACGTTCCGGATTCATCACGAATCCGGAACAATTTCCTCTAGTGTAAACCTAGTCTTAGACTACTCTCCCTCGTTTTCTACGAGCAATAGTTGCGCCTCGTTGACTATCTGCTCGTAGAAAACTCGCGTCGAGCTCGTAGTCTAATTGTTAATTATTGGATGATATATGAGGTTTTCAGTGATATTCAGAATAATCATGTAGGGGGTACGTGTTAGCAGACGAAGTCAGGGCCGAAGCCTAAGGCTTAGTTTGAACACTATATAAATGGCGACTTAACTTGTTGCTAAAATTCATCTTTCTTAGCTCTTTTCTTTTTCCGGCAAGTTTCGTCTTCAAATAATTTTTTAATACTTCCTTAGCTACTTTCAAAGCGAGCTACAACTAAATTGCTTACTCCTTCCATTACCAGACCTACTCCACAATAAAATTTTGAAATTTTTGTCAGTCTATCGGGTGATTTCTCCTAAGTTGATTCCCTAGAAATAACACTTGCCCTGGGGGGAGGAATTCGAGTTCTGGCCGGGAACATTGTGTTGTGTTCTTGGGCAAGACAATTTATTCTCACAGTGCCTCTCTCCACCAGGCGAATTGTTGGAGAAAACCTAACAAATTGCGGAGGAGTGACCTGCGATGGACTAGCATCCCGTCCAGGGGAAGTAGAAATACTTCTAGCCGCTTCATGCTAGGGAAACCGGGATAAGCTCCGGCAGCTATGAACCAGTCTTAGCTCCAAGGTTTCACTTTCTTTTTACGTTTCGAGGTATCACTAGCCAAACACATGAAGTTAATATTAAAAAGTCTCAATAACTACATTGCATAAGGAACAACTTGATATGTGTTTCTTAGCAAAAATGTACATCTTGGTTTATAGTTGACAAAAGGTCTTTCTAGTGTGCGTCTTCTAGGGGTGGTCAGCTTCAGGTCACGAGTGAAAGGGTATGTATTAACACTTTTGGTATAATTTTTTTTTTGCCTGAAGTTAAAATTTTTTCTTACTCATTCAGTGGAAAGGCAATGAATTATAGACTGGTTTAATGTAAAAAGAAGTACCTCATGGTGCTTGTTTAAGAGAAAACGAGCATTCGTTTCACTGTCAAGCTTAGCTTGACGGAAATCTCTTACGTTGTGTACGCGGACGCGCTCATTTGCGCGCGCTAATGACGCGAAAATCGTGCCCAGTAGAGATGCGCAATGCAATACTCAAACTGCCAGATTTAGCGCTGGTTTGTCAAAGAGTAGACTGCGAGCAGTCTCTCTTTTTCTCGAAAACCCGTGGGGAAAGAACGCAAAAGAAGCAAGCGTGCTAACGTGACTATGAGCGTGACGTGGGAGCAGCAATGCCGCGAGCCGCTAGTAGCCTGGGCGTCGGGAGACGAGCGAAAAGAGAGACTGCACTGGTTTCATACAACGATTTAGATGCCCGGCACTCTGGTGACGGAGTAATCCTATTGGTCGGTCTACGAAGTTATGACGCACATTTGTCAGTAACCTTATAAGTGACATGCAGCGCCCGCCAAAGCTTTGTTGTAATGTTTGTCTCCCAGGGTGCGACTCCAACGGTTCGTGACATTTGGCGCTCTATTTTAATTTCGATCTCGCGACCTTTTTATTAGTTTTATGATTTACGTTTGTTTTTAAAGGACGGTGACATTAGGAGGACTCTAATTCAGAGTATAGCCGTTTGACCAAGCAGTATGAACATTTTTGAGAAGTCATTTTCGTGCTTTTAGCTGCAATCTGTCGAACCATTCATCATATCTTACCGGATATAGCTTCAACAAATTCGCGTAAACATTTAAGACACCGGACTGTCATATTCAAAACAGGGCGACGGTGTCACTGATGTTACCTGTCAAAGTAGCATCCAAATCGTTGTATGAAACCAGTGCAGTCTCTCTTTTCGCTCGTCTCCCAGCGTCCACGCTACTAGCGGCTCGCGGCATCGCCGCTTCCACGTCACGCTCACAGTCACGTTCGCTCGCTTAGTTCTTTTTTCGTTCTTTCCCACGGATTTTCGAGGAAAAGAGAGACTGCTCGCAGTCTAGTCAAAGAGTGGATAACTATCCACTGGATAAATAGTTCTCAAGTGGATAAGACGTGACAAAGGCAAGTTCGCTTTTTACTGAAAACGACTTATTCTATGAAAAGTATTATCCACACAAAGCAACTTGGGCCTTATGCCAGGCCTGATCATTTTATGGAAGCTTATGGCGCGCGCTAGCGGTATAATCATATGACGTCAACAAATACATACATCATAGTGAACTTCGTTCAAAACATTTCTTTGTCGTTTACAGGGGGCGGCTTAAAAATGGCGGCAAAAAAGAAACACGCTCCCTCTGTTTTGCTTACAGATGGGGAAAATGACATGATTCGCGACATATTAGGACAAAAGAAACACGTGAGTATTTAGTAGCGTGGAAAGATAGACGAGACCCGCTAGACGCTATTTTACGCATGCAGTCGCGATCGTTTATCACAACGATAAAACATTTCAACGTTATAATCAAGATATTATGATTCTATGATCGTATTCTCTTGTGATAATCAATTCAGTTTTACTGAAATATGGGACACTGAGAAAATGTGCTTTATTAGATGTGGCGCTTTACGCGAATTTTTTTTCTTCATTCTGAGGACAACATTTAACAAATCTACGTATTACCGAAAGACCCGTTTAATCGCGGCAGACAATTTCGCACGATATCGTCAATGATAAAACGAACAGAGGCATCAAAAAGACATTGTTAGAGTCGTGGGGTACAACGTCTTGAGTCCCAATTTGACATAACTACAACTCTAATAGCGTTCTATCACGAATGCCATTCTGTTATGGGTTACGCTACTCGCTATCCATTCTGTTTTGGCAGAAGCATATCACCTAGATTCCCCAGCATCGCATTGCGCATCTCTACTGCGCATAATTTCACGCGTGATCAACGCACACGCATTAAAAAATGACGGCTTTTTCTATACGGCTAGATCTCGCCATAGGTGAATCGTCATTTTCTCGAAAACGAGTACACGGTAACCTTTCATTTTTTCTGATGTTTTGAATTGAGTAACAAATTCCTCTATGTAAAATTAATATGGACAAATTCTCAGTGTAGGACAAGAAACAGTTGTCGGAAACGTGATTTCAATCTCGGTGCTGTTTTAAGGATTTATGGAGTGCCATAAACAAGGTGCTGTTGCTCCTAAGCGAACACGGGAACCCCCGTTTTTATTTCAAAATTTAATTCTTATAATATATACGATTAACCGGCAAAGTTTGACAAAAATCGCAGTGCAGGTTCTATTTCAGTGGAATGACCTTGAACGCTTTTAGGTGATATGCTTCTGTTTGTAGATAGAGTAGTGTGCGGTTTTTAACAAAATGGCGACCGCTTTTTGGCATTTTCGAGTGCGAGGACGATTTAATTTTGATGAAGTTTTAAACGACCATTATATTTATACGAAAGCAAATTATTTGCTCTCGCTTTGTAGGAGTGACCGGTTGACACGATAGAAATCCTGAGTTCATTGTCTAATTGTTAACTATATCAGTTTCATATCTACTTTTCAGTCATTAGCAACCGGTGTTGTTCAATTGTTTCTTGCTGTACCAAACGATCGAACCCGATGGAGTCATATCGTCACGGGCGTGGTATGTCTTGTGAAAGATGCCCTCTTAAAGTCCTTCTTCATAAGAGTTGTAAACCTTTCTGTAAGTATTGCTATCAGCTAGCTGAAACTTCAATCTAAAAATTCGCAACCAACTGAATGACTGAGATACATTATGGAAAGCATTGTAAACATTTACTTAAAACCCAAAGGCGATGTACGCTTTTCACTGCAATTCAAGGACGTTCGCGCTAATTGTTTCTGGACATCCTTACTGCGCACGTAAATTCACATGCCACGTCATGCATCGAGCGCGCGCGCTAAGCAGATGGCCCTTGCTGTAGCTTCGCTTAGATTTAATGATCTTAGACATTCGGTGACCCCTACTTTTCTTTTTAGAAACTTATTTAATTTATAATTATCTCCACATTGTCCGAAATAAACAAATAATCAGTGGGGGAAGTTAAAAAAATTTCAAGATTTCTGTCTACGGGACATGGAATCCTGCTATCTTGCAGCTGCAAGGGGCATGAAACTATGGTCGCTAAATGCGAACTTATTGAACTTATTGAGGAGCCTCGCCAATTGACTAAATTCGCTTAATAGGTCTATTTAAACCATATCTGGCAGAGAACATTTCTCTTCAAAGCTCTAATTGAAATATTTTGGGACTTGCAGCCACTCAGATTTACGTGTTCTTCAGGGCATGTTCTCGCCAAAACGAAGTCGGTGAACCCCCATTTTTTTACATTTCTGACATCACTAACTCATGATCATTCAATGGTAAAATTTACAGGAAAAATCAATGTTAGACAATTTTCGCGCGAACGTTCTTAAAAGCTACTGGTTTTTGCTGCGGTGTCTGCCGGATCAATCATTTCTCTCTGCCTTTGACACAAGATATTTTCTCATCTTTTAATTAACTTATTGTTCTGTTTGCGGTCATGTATAATAATTCATCAGTTTTGTTTAGTTTTCTTCCGCCCTTTTCTGTGGCTACTTACAGCTAAAACCAGAAAATGCCAAAAAATCCTTGATTATTCCCATTATTGAAGCGAAAATGTTACTTTGTAAACAGTTTTTTTGGGGTTCCGGCGGATTCTCCGTAATAATCTGATGTTAGTAGAATTCAGATGTTCTATTCTCAGTAGTTTCCGTCTGGTGTAAAAATTCTTCACTGATCATGCGGCTTTTCAGCAGAGCATATGTCTTCGTGGGTAATAATTTGGTGTGTTCCGGCGCGAAATTTTATCTTTCGCTAAAAGCCCTAATTCAAAAGCTTTTAATGCAAGTATTCCGTTACGAGATCAAACAAAAGTACTGAACTTTCTCACTTTTGTTTTACCTTTGTTTTTGCTATTACTGTAATCGAAGCAAGGTTTAGTGTGGAAAACCACCGAAGGATAGCTTTTTAAATAGAATGTACGATCCATTTGATATATTCAGCTCAAAAGGGTCATAAAATAGCTGACCTCAGTATCAGCAATACAGCAAACCAGCATTTAAGGCAAAGTCCGAGCGACTTGTTAGCAAAACCGATATAATCTCTATACATGTTTATATTTATAAAAGCGCGTGCAAAATCGCTGTCTTCGACGATATAGTTAATCTTTCCTTTTTGGCTTCAGAGTCAGGAGATTCATTGGGAACAAGAGCTGTACAAACAATTCAAATACAGAGCGGCCACTCCAACCTTCCATACTTTCAACGCTCATGTGAGTTAAATAATTCAATTGGTGTGTTGTCAAATATGGTATGTCCAGTTTCAATGTTTTCTAGCAACTCATTCAACATGAATAATTTCTTAAGATATCAGTGGTTTGTGTAAAGATGTATATTTGTATACTTATTTGACTTAATGTAATATTTTATATTCATTCAATTCATTGGCAAATGTTTAAGTTTGTAAATGTTCTTAAGTAAAATAAAAACTACGGAAAAACAAAAAGTTGACTGTGTATATTATGAGAATATTATTTTTCCATCCGAGGCTAAATATTTTTGTTTTCTTGACGATTTTTGACTGAAAATATTCTTGTGAATATTTTTAGATTACAGCGTGCGACATTCCTGTTTTCGACTGTGTTTAGTGTCTGGAGAGGATGGTGTTTAAGTTATTTGCCAGTCTGCAAGCATTTTAAAAAGCCTGAAATCACGCAGATAAAGTCTTGCAGAAACTATATCAGCTTTAACCAGACGGCTAGCGAAGTTTTGGTTGCTCTTTGGCTTGTTTTGCCGTTTAAAGATACGAAGAACTTTATAAGGTTTAGCTAATAATAATAATAACATAATAACCTTTAATTGTACCGCGCAAAAACAATGTAAAAGCATTGTAGTACCAAGGTTTCTCAGAAAAGTATGATATAGCTTTCAGAAACTACACGATGTGTTTGAAATGCCTGTGATATTGAGTTATTTTAGTGTTATATTTTCTGTTTCTGTTTCAAGCCAAATTCCTTAATTATTCTTTTTTTTATCCCACACTGTTGACTCTTTATTGCTCAGGCATTTTCTATTGATATTCTTTGTAAACTAACCATGGGTGAGGTTTCATCCTAAAAATGTCTTGTTAATGCAAATATGAATTTCAAACACATCGTGTGGTTTCTGAAAGCAATATAATTGAATTGAATTTACAAATTTTCAACACACAACATTATATGCTTTTAAAACCTCAGACTCGAGTGTCTTAAAATATTCGTAAAATATTGCAAATTTCAGCCTAAAAAATTCTTAAAAAAACGTGTTCTTCTTAGAAACGATAGTGTTATGGATAACTATGTGTACGTACAGATAGGAACAATCAGCCGGAGTAAAAAAACGCAAAAGTAAGGTCTTATCTTATCTGATTTAGTAAAAAGATTTCAAAGAAGTTTGGAGTTTGAAGTTTGTTACTACAGATGCTGAGAAGGAATTTCCAAGCATAGATGTAATCAGGCATGGCCATTCATAAGAAACTTTCCATTGTACAAGTTTGTACACGATACGATACGACTGGATGTTACAAACATTCCGAGAATTATATAACCTTGCCCTATATTGGCAAATGGAGTCGAAGTTGAGGACATTTCAAACTCTATATTTCCACCACTTTTTTGCTTTTCTTTTGATAGGACTGTAGGGCTGGGTTAAACTTTTGTGACGAGCTAGAAGCGTCTGCATTCCGTTCCGCCATCAAAGAAAGAATCAAAGACTTTAAAAGAAAACGTCAAGGTTGGTAGAAACTAAGCTACATTTCTTGGTTTAGAGCTTCTTAAGGCACGCTCCTTCCTAAAGTAAATGAGAAAATATCAGAGACATCCTCTTTGATGTTGCCTCGCCGAACATCGCCGCGTAATTTGAGCAGATATGAAGTATTTAAGTTTCTTAAATGTCACTTGTCTCCTAAGGGTTTTCTCTTTACCTTCTTAAGTGTTAAACTGGGTACAAGCTTGGTGTTAACTTCATTAAGCTTTAAACTACTCGTCAAAAACTGCATGCAACTCGTGTAAACCAACCAAGGCAATAATCATGATTTTCATTTTAGCCAATCAGCAATAAAATCCTAATTGATCGTGAACGTTTTCCCGCACTTGGCACGAGTTGCACGCATGTGCTTCGCGTTCTGATTGGTTAGCTGCGTGATCGTCACACATCTGGTTGAGATCAGTCAAATGTGATAAGGCACGACCATTATCTTTTTAATGGCAGGGATTGGGCAGTTTTCTGTGGCATCATTTTTTTTACCTCGCCTTCAGGAATTTTTTTTGGAAAGTGCCGAACCCCTTCTCCCCTCAAAATAATAATGACCCATCCCTAACTTTAGTGTTTTGTTGGCTTTGAGTTAGCATAGCTTGCGACGTCGCGGAAGCTGGGTGAATTTCCGTCTGCAATGCAGGCTGAGTTTACACAGCCAAAACTCTGAATTATTACAATCCTTGGCCATTGATTGCACTGTCTTGTCACGCACTCCGACTAGCATTACTGTCACGCTTTTCAGAGGCTCGTCAACGCAAACTGATGGCTCAGCAACAAATGCAGATGCAACAGATGCAAATGCAACAGATGCAGCAAATGCAACAGTGGCAGCAAATGCATCAACTGCAGCAAATGCAGTCTATGGTTGGAGGTCCTATGGGAAGAGGTGTTCACATGGTTCGGTACCAGGCTATTCCCAATCGCGCTTCGTTTGCTCAGCCAAGAATGATGAGGCCACAGTTATCAATGATGGGCCGTAAGAAAAAAATATTACAATATATATATCTTATTAACCAAGCCCGAGGGCCGTACTGGGAGAATATCAGCCCGAGGTCTTGACAGTACGGACAGAGCGCAGCGAGCGCAGCGAGGTCCGTACAAAAAAGACCAAGGGCCGATATTCTCCCCGTACGGTCCCGAGCAAGCTTGGTTAATAAGAGATTTATTACACGACTGAAATTGTTTAGAAGAAAAGCCTAAATGATAGACTGCAAAGACATCATTAACTTCAAACGCGCAATTTTTATGTAGAGCAAACTGAACGTTTACTCACGTCTGACGTTTCCCAAATGTAGAAAAACAAAGTTGGAAGAAAACAAAAATAACATTTTATGTGGAGTAAATACTTTAAGAAAAAGAAAAGAAGCAAAGCTAAGAAAAAATCTTCGTGCAAGATCATTCGGGACAGTGCCCGGTCCAATACTTAGAGAATATTGGACCGGCAACGGAGCAATCTGATTGGCTGATTTTAGTTATCGGCCCTCTGAACTAACTTAGTCGTGTAATAATACTATTTAATAGAGTATTGTTTTGTATTTGTGGCCTGACTGAAAGAGTTGAACGACATATCTGGCTTAAACTCATGGCGTTGTACATACCGACTGTAAGCTGGCCTGTAAAAGGGACATTACCCTCCTTCAATTAGTTCGTTCACGCGGAATATGAGCGCGGGCTTTAAAGCTCTCCCAGTGTAATTTGCTAAGTTAAAGCTATTGATTGTCAAAAGCATACTGTCCACGTCTGGTTCCTAAAAAATCCAAGAGAAAAGTAAAGGGAAAGACGAAACCCGTCAATAAAGCTATATTTTCGCCAAACAGTTGAGGGTGAAGGTGTTCAAATTTCTGGGATAAAAATAAGGCTTAAGACAAAATATAAAGCTATGGTGAATGGTAAAAAATGAACAGAAATATATTGCGTTCTTCTCCTTGGATTTATCATTATCGTGTTAAGATCATATGTCCAGAAATGCAGGTTAATGAGATGTATGCTAAGGACCTCCTATGCATGCTCTTTACGATAAGCATCAAAAAGTGTAATCTTTCCTAAAAAGTCACCACAACACATTTTGTCATATATGAAGTACTGTGAAAATGACACTTTGTGTTGTGATGACTGCATTTTTGGACATAAGTGATCCTGTTAGCATTATGTTAGATTTGTGTTCAGGCGACTATTCGCTACAGGGTGCAGTTTTTCACTACTTCGTAAAAATGAATTTCGAGCTTGTCATAAACTAAACCTTAAACGATCGATGAAAATACAAAGAAGCGACCAAGATTACAAAGTAAATACGTGCTAACTGCTGGGATCGTGCTAGGACTTCTCTTGATTTTTCCGCCTTGATGCTAGTCGCGTTACCTCACAAACTGTACACGTTGATCGTTACGTAACGCGTCTCGAGGCAAATGATTTGCGTGACATATAAAGCACGCACTTATGACACTTACGATGCATCGATGCTTTCCATTGAATCTGTCTCGTCTCAGAGCACCGAGACCAATGCACAAAACTGTGATACATTTAACGTTATCTCAATACACATTGATAGTTACATAACGTGTCTCGCAGCAAACGATGTTGCGTGGCATCCAAATAACACTTTTGATGCTTTACATTTATAATCTAGCTCGTCCTAGAGCGCCGGGACCAATGCGTGCACAGTTGGGGCCCCAGGCCTCTATGCAAATGCGGAGAGGAATGCCACGAGGAATGGCACCCACTCGGAACATCGGCGCATCACCCCAGGTTACCGTCCATAGGCCCGGCGGCGAAGTGGCACATCCCGCTAGACCGAAATCCAGAAGACCACCGGAAGGCAGCATGCAAAGGAAACCTGCAACACCCACTGAAGGTATGTTTGACTTAAAGAAAAAAACAGCCAGCAAACCACCCGAAATCCTTAATCTGCGTTACAAAAATTCGTTATCTTTTTTCATCCAAATAACTGGGTTTTAGTAATAGTCAACGCCAGTACAATTTTCCATCACGTTTTGCCGGCGGAGTAGAAAAAGTGAGCTAATGGTCGTGCCTTTGGCCACTATAGGTCTTGAGATCTGGATTAATAGCTGTAAGTTATTTGAAAATCACCGGTCTCGGTCTCTTGTTTAATTCTTTATACTGTCGATATAAAACTATTGCTTTTTTATCAGGTTCGATGAAGCCTGAAAATGTGGCAGCTCCAGCTCCATCTCCAGCTCTACCTACAGCTCCACCTACAGCTCCACCTACAGCTCCACCTCCAGCTCCATCTCCAGCTCCAGCTCCAGCTCCAGCTCCAGCTCCAGCTCCAGCTCCAGAAAAGGGACAATCGACTGGAGAAGAACCTCGAGAACGCAAAGCTGCGAGTGATCAATCTGCTGCACAGCAGAAAGGTCAGTGATGGTGGTAAATACGAAATAAACTGAAACAGGAACCCATGACTGAAATGGATAATGCCAACACAACCCTCACATAGAAATGAATATGTGAAAGATAATATATTTGAACTGCAGAGAATGACATGAAGACATGATAGATATTTGAATTCTTCACCATCTACGGATATATTACGAACTCACAATGTGACAAGCTCCAAGTTGGCTTGATACTTCTGTTGGTAGAGCACTGTACCGGTGTATCAGAGGCCATGGGTTCGAATCCCGTTCAGGTCTGAATATTTTTCAGGCTTTAATTCCACAACTTTTACAGGACCTGCATTGATAGCAGTTTTTTCTCTTAAAACTGAAGCAGCAATCCTGTATAAATATGTTTAAATTGTTATAACTGCTTAAGTTTCTGTGTATAACTGGGATGATCTATTATGCCTTCACAACACTCACTTTTCCGCGCATAAAATTTTCCCGCTTTCATGGTAATGGTATCATACTTCGAAAACATTTATGTTTCTCCTGGCAGAAGTAGTGGAATCGCGAGCCCGCCCTACAGCACCTCCAGTTCAGCCGGAGCAAGACAAACCGCCGAAGAAACAGAAGAAAGAGAAGAAAGGTGAATAAAAGAAGCCAATCATAGAATTAGATCATTCTGAAAGCTCAGTTCAAGCTTCAATTGCAAGTACCATTTGTGTTTCGCAATCTTCAAAAAGTCCAACAAAAGTAAAATCCAGTTTTCCGTGACCGGATTTAATGACTTACTTTTAAATCTCTAAAAAACAAATGAATTAATTCACAAAAATAGAGCGTATGTACTCATGTCTCCAGCTGCCATTCAAATTTATTGTAACAAAAGAAAGTGTTAACATAAAAAAGAGTTGAACTCCGCCGTTTCATTGTTTTGAAACACCAATATGGCTCCCGTGACGTCATGTGCATATACGCTAGGCGACAGGGGAGTACGACGTTTTAAAGTCATCTTGCTCCGTTATCAAGTGAAGAAAAAAACTTAAATTTATAGTGTGAAAGGTATGTAAATATATGTTAATATGTGATTTGTAAAGATGACTTCGAAACATCGTTGTCCCTTTCGCTCGCTTATTTTTGTAAGCAGTTGTATTTCAAAAATGTTTTCTTACCAGGAACAAGTGAATACAATTTATTCCAGGTTTCTTTAGCGGGCTTTTTAGGAAGAGTGCAAAAGATTCTGAGGCAAAAGCGAAAGGAAAGGACATGAAAAAGCCAGGTTCTGCTGCAGAGGAATCTAAACCAAGCAAAAAGCAAGGTGAAAATCGTGCGGTATCTTAGTTTAAGTTTCCTTTATCTGGCGTGGATGAATGCAAAGAATAGTCTACTAGTTCGCAGTTCAGAAGACTACTTCTAACAGCAAAATATTGGTTATTTAATCCCCCTTCAATTTTCATGATATTAGTATTGTAACTACATGAGTGTTGAATCAGTTCCTTAGTTCCTTAGTTTTTCATGATCACGAATTGACTGCCTCTCTGCAGTTGATCACATTTAACGTATTTCTACTAGGCAGTGACACCCCGTGTGAACTGGTCTTTATCTTACTATAGCAAAAGATTAAAAATGGGCTTGCACGTCCATAAGTAAGTTTGGCATCACATGGAAAATGTGCGTTCAGAAAATTAGACGTGCAGAGCGTGAACTTCGAACACGAACGCGGAGCCGGACATCTAAAGATCATTCGCCTTGGCGACAGCGAAGAGACCGAACAAACTGCATATTCTTTTGCTTTTTTCGTGCTCTGGTAAAAGACCTTAACTGCAGGCGACAATATTGTCAGATAGCTCAACTCGAGTTTTATGACAGGAATTAAGTTCAAGTGCCGTCGTAAAAAAAGGCTGCAAGTAGATGATCATATAAAGTGTATATAAAATCATTCATATTTGAACTGCGGTTGTAGATGCAAGTGAAGTATGATCCTCGCAGTAAATTTTCCATCTACAACCGCAGTTGAATTATGAATTATTTCATATACACCGTAACATCATTTCACTCCTTACCGGAGATATGAACTCAATAAATCGACCTTGCTCCCAATGTGTGGCTTCATAGCTCAGTTGGTAGAGCATCGCACCGGTATCGCGGAGGTCATGGGTTCGAATCCCGTTGAAGCCCTGATTTTTTTCAGGCTTCTTCTTTCCAATTGCTTAAATTGGAAAATTTACTGCGAGGATCATACTTCACTTAGATGATCATAGCTGGGTAGGGTTATCTTTTTGCTGCGGAAATTACCGCGGCAATATATAAAAATTTTCCCTGTAATACTTGTCATCCTTGAAACACTTGAAACGACAGAAAAGCCGCAAAATTTACAATTTCCTTTTTTCGTTAGCATGCGAGCAATTTTGAATTTCTTAGGTAAACCGTGAAAATGGCATCGAATGAACGAAGACTAGGGAAGATCCAATTTCGTCCAGAGATTAAAAACATATTTTCAGTAAAAAAAAAAAGGTTTCGCGCTTCAGTAAATTAAAGTTTTCTTATGTTTCATTTGTCCTTTCGCTTTTAGTTTTAAACTCCAGTGTCGATCCCTGAATTGATCGTGGGCTAACTTTCGATCACATGAAAGCCGCGGCATCGTAAATAAGTAAAACAATGCTTCATTTTACTTAAACAAGGCATAAAGCACACAACGACACTATTACTTAGCACATTCTCGTGACCATTACCGTTTGTTATGCCAGTCTCCCAAAATATTAGCTTACGCGAAGAATATTTTCGAAGATAAACTGTTTCACTTACTTTCACATATCTTTCATTCAACTCAGAAAGCGCGCGTCACCAATTTTCCCGCTTTTTTTTATAACTTCTTCATTTAGATGAAACTGCAATATCTCTATCGACCAGCCATTATAAAAAGTAAGGTAGGAATCCAACGTGAGCTGACATGGATGGGATGATCACTGCCTTTATTCTGTTTCATTTGCTATTGATAGAACCATCCCAACCACCCCAGCCTGGTCAGGCAGCGTCCCCACATGATCAGTCTGCGCCGCCTGCTCCGACACCTCCGCCTGCTCCAGCTCCTCCACCTCCTTCCTCGCCAGCAATACATTCACCAGCACCACCATCGCCTGAAGTAGATGATGGATCGATGCCTCCGCCACCTCCACCTCCTCCGCCACCGCCACCTCCCCCAATGCTAGATTTTCAAATTAGCGATAGCTGTCGGACAATGACTGGAGTTAAGACCATGAATAGTGGTGGAGCTGAAGGGCCCGCATCATTTCTGGAAAGTATAACTGCAGGACCACAACTTAAGAAGGTAATATCTTGACGCTTCTAGAATCATTTAATATAACCAAATAATATTTAACAATTAGACTACGAGCCCGAGTATTCTACGAGCAGATAGTCAACCAGACGCAGCCGAGTTGACTATCGCTCGTAGAAAACTCGGGCTCGTAGTCTAATTGTTTTAGTATAAATTTACTGTAGTCTCATTGCATAAGAAGGAAAAATGTTAAGTAACGCGTAGAAAAGAACTGTTTTATTATGTTACATCAGGACCAAACGTGGCGCGCGAAGTGTGCTGATGCGTAACTGTTGACTATCAGCAGATAGAAAACGGTAATTTAGCCAATCAAATTCACGGCTTCACAGTAAATTTATACTGAGTAGCTGCAGGGCCAGGTTGTTCAGAGCTCGATTAAGTTTGCCCAGGAAAAAGTAGAATTTTGATTTGAGTTTTGTAACTTCTGTATATTGTTTGGCCTCCTGTTTTGAGTTTTAATGACCATAAACACAAAACAAAGCAGCAAAAAAACATTTGTACAGGAGAAAAAGTTATAATCTGGTTAACTTTTAAACCTGGGTTAGCGTTATCGGCTTCCGAACAATCCTGCCCTGTTTTCAACAAGTTAACCTGAAATGGACCCGCGATCTAATCGAAAACCAGCATAAAGCTGAGCCCGCGATATGGTTACGTGACACTGGTTAGCGGATATCTTGATATGACGGCTGTCAATTTAACATAGTATGGATATTTAATATCAAAAACATATGCTGTAATCCAAGTTGCATGGGTTCCTATTTCTATGCATACATGTAGCTCTGTTTCTGTAATTATGGTGCTCCGCTTCGGGCCGCCGGAGCTCCGCTATTACTAGAGAGTTTAAGCATGACGTTTACGGCAGACGGCAAACGGCAAAGATTACCTCAGATTTTTTACGCTTTTGTTGCAATCTTTAAATAAATCATACAAAAATAGGAAAGTGTCTCTTACTATTCACTGCAAATACAAATATTTTGATTCTACTGTACAGAGAACTGAAGACAGAAGGCAAAAGTTTCATTTTTGCCGTTTGCCGTCGTTGTGCCAATCTCACCATACCTTTGTTTCTTCAAATATGGTGGTTAGGTTTAATTTTAAGAGCACATCCCTACGATCGATGTGAAATGTGAAATTGTGATTCTGTTTCCTTTTCTTATTCTCTCTCAGGTTGAAAGAACGACCGCTCCAAAACCGCAAGAAGAATTTACAGGAATGATGGGAAACTTGGCTCGGGCATTAGATGAAAGACACAAGGTCATGCATTCTTCAGGTAAACACGTTACATTGTTTCTCGTTTTCTCTTTGTATGTTGTAAAGGTACCAAAGGTACGGTGGCTTCAAAGAGACATCAATAAGTTAAACAAACATTTTCTGAAGTTTGACTTTGACTAGACTTTGAGTTCGAGTTTGACTTGACTTTGAGTTCGAGTTTCACTTGACTTTGAGTTCGAGTTTGACTTGACTTTGAGTTCGAATTTGACTTGACTTTGAGTTCGAGTTTGACTTGACTTCGAGTTCGAGTTCGAGTTCGGGGACGGATTTGTACAAAAATATTTAAGGCTCATTTTTCGCTGGTTAAAGATGGCGGAGTCGGAGTCGGAGTCAAAGTCAAACTCAAACTTGCAGAAAATTATGTTTGATTTATTGATGTCTCTTTGAAGCCACAGTACAAAAGAGAATGTCCTTTCAAAGGGAGTAAAAACGAATCTGATAAGTACCTTTAATAAGTGTTTTTCCCGCCCGTGAAAGGCGACTTTTTTTCTGGTTGGACAATTTCAACAGTCTTGAATTTCACAAAAATTTAGGGCTGACTGTTTTTAAACGTGGTGCATAAATTCATGCAGAACAACCGGAGTCATTTATAACAGGGCTTTATGATCTGAATGCCACATTTGTTTGTAACACACGCCAGTTCACTATAAGCCTGGTTTTGACTAGCGACGCAACCATAAGCACAAGCACAAGGATCAAGATTTTTCCTTTTTCTTGTGCTTGCGTTTGCGCTTATGTTTGCGTTCGCTTGCGTTTTGTGAATACGGAGCATTATGCTCGCGCTTGTGCTTGCGCTTGCGCTTATGCTCGCGTCGCTATTGAAAACCAGGCTCATAAGGAGTTAATCATCTGTTCCTCAGATGAAGATGACTCTGATGACGAAGATGAGGATTGGGACGATGATGAAGAAGAGGATTGGTCAGACTAAACATATTCCTTGTACTAGAATCTCAATTTGAAGATTATTTAATTTTCTATACTGTATAACTTGAGTACTTCTTTAATTATTAAAATCGTATCAAACGTTGGCGTTTCTGAGTATTATTAACTTGTTGTGTTCGACGAAGTGGAACGCAATCCTAATTTTTGCCTGTGACTCTGCAGTAAGGTTATTGTCTGGAAAACCCACATTCCCGTAAGGGCATGAAAATGGCCACCCCGCTTAATGTTTGCAGGGGCATGTCACGACATAGTCAGCAACTATGTCACGGCCAGTAAACTGGTACCGTAACTGAGACATGTGATAATACATGTGACGAACATGTGAGCACGCGAGCAGGCCATGTAGACTTTGAACTTTCTTTCCATGCGCTATCGATCACAGAGGTAGCGCTGGATACTTTTGCCGTGGAATTTTGAGGCTGAGTAGTATTATAATCAATAGTATGACGTTATTTAAACGTTCGTTCGGGCTCACGAGGAACTTGTTTATTTTATAAGATGCGTAAAAGTGAACCTAAGCCAGGGAACGGAAATACTGTATACTTTGTATCAGGCCAGCAGAAATACTCTGACTCTGTTTGCGGCTGTTCTTTTTGCCGTGTTCCAGGTGATTCTCCTCTTCTACTGACCTCCTCCTCCTGTCTGGTTGTGTCAGATGTTGGCTTCCGCAAAGTGTGACCGATCCAATTCCATTTGCGCCTGGCGATCTCTTCTGGAACACATTCTTGCCCTGTTCGTTCCCAAAGCTCCCTGTTGCTGATTTTTTCTGGCCAGTATATCTTTAGGATCTTTCTTAGACATTTATTAATGAAGGTTTGTAGCTTGTTGGATATGGATCTTGTGACTCTCCAGGTCTCGGAACCATAAAGGAGAACTGACTTCACATTGGTGGTAAAGATTCTTAGCTTGGTTTTAGTGGATATTGATGTTGAGTTCCACACTGGTCTTAGGGTGTTTAAGGCCTGCCTTGCTTTGCCTATCCTGCTTTTTACATCCTCATCCGCTCCTCCATCTGATGTCACGACGCTCCCTAAATAGGTAAAGATATGAACATCCTCCAATTCTTCATTTCTTAGCTTGATCTTCTCCAGCCGTTTGCTGTTAGCTCTCATAACTTTGGTCATTTCTTTGCTGATCCTGAGGCCAGTTTTCTCTGCAGCTAGAGCAAGTTGCTCGGTCTTGAATTGCATATGCTGCAGATTCTGGGATAGAAGACATATGTCATCTGCAAAGTCCAGGTCATGGAGTTGAGTTGTGAGTGCCCATTGTATACCTGTTTTTCCCCGACTCTCTACCTCTCCCATAATCCAGTCAACAACCATTACAAATATCATTGGTGACAGCAAGCAGCCTTGTCGAACTCCCGTGCTCATTTCAAATGGTTCTGACAGCTTCCCGTTGTGAATAGCTTGACAGGACGAGGTTTCATAGAGCTCCTGGATCAGTGTGATATTTTTGGTGGAACTCCATAGTGACCCATGAGTTGCCAGATGACGTTTCTGTCAACACTATCGAACGCTTTTTCAAAGTGGATAAAGTTCATGTATAGTGGAGTCTGCCATTCTGTAGATTGTTCGATTATTATCCTCAGGGCTGCAATATGATCGGTGCAGGATTTGTCTTTCCTAAACCCTGCCTGCTCACAACGCAATTTGCGGTCTAGGGCATGTTTCAGCCTCTCAAGAATAATTCGGCAGAAAACCTTGCTGGGGACTGAGAGGAGCATGATTCCTCTCCAATTCTTGCAGAGCCCCAGATCCCCTCTTTTGGGCAGCTTGACAAGATAACCATTCTTCCATTTGGTTGGAACCCTCTCTGTCTCACAGATCTGAAGACAAAGTGGGTGTAGCATGGCTGTTGTAGTTTTTGGGTCTACTTTGAGAGCTTCAGGGGGAATACCATCTGGACCTGCTGCCTTCACATTCTTTAACTGCTTCAACGCTCGCTCAATTTCTGCTTTAGATGGAGGGTTAACAGTAACATTGAGCAAGCGCTCTTCAGTAGCAGTGATGTTTGGCATTTCTGTGGGAGGTGGTCTATTCAATATGCCTCGGAAATGCTCCACCCACCTCACTCTTTGTTCTTGTTCTTCAGTGATGATAACGCCGTCCTTGTTCTTAACTGGCTCTGGCGGTCTGCTTCTCTTACCCGACATTGTTCTTGTTATGTCGTATAGCCTTTTCATATTTCGCTGTCCTGGTGCACTTTTTGCTTTTGTGGCGAGAGTATCGAAGAATGCCTTCTTGTCTTTCTTAGCACTCTTCCTTACATCCTTATTGAGTTGCCAATACCTTGAAGTTGGGTTGCTCTTCTTGGTTTGCTCAGTGCAACTGTTAATCTCGACGTTCAACGGTTTCCTCTGTGTGATCAGGAGCACGAAATGTGAAGGCAGATGTAAATATTTTAGTCCTATTAAACTTGTGAGTCGGAACCTGGCACCGTCACACAAAGTAGTTTGTACCGAGACCTGTTCAATCAAAATGGCATGGAATTTGTCACTAATAATAATAATAATAATAATAATAATAATAATAATAATAATAATAATAAACAACTTTATTTATATAGCGTCTATATCATTAATTGTTCTAGGCGCTTTACAATGTCAGGAAAAATGTATCAAAATTATAAAAACCTAGCAACTACTATAAGCATAAAGATATATTTACAAATATATTTATAAATCAAGAAAAGGCTTGGTTTTTTAAAAGAATTTAAGGAATCGGCATTTCTTAAAGATGCAGGTATGCTATTCCATAACTTAGGTCCTGCAATAGAAAATCTGCGGTCACCATAAGACTTTAACTTAGATCTCGGGACTTGAAGTAACTTATTCGAACAAGAACGCAAAGAGTAGGAGGTACTATACAAAAACTGAGTAAATTAGATATATAACTTGGTGAAAAACCATTGATAGCCTTATATACTAACAACAAGATTACTGGAATATCTTTCTTTAAAACTCCGGTTGTTGATGAAAAAGGTTGTTTTTTAGAGGTTGAAAGTCAGCTAGGGAAATCATTTAAGGTATCGGTATAAAAGTTTATACGGGGTCGAACGCACTCTCATAATCTTTGATTACTGCTAGTAAATAAATAAATAGTGGTGGCTTGCTTAAAATGCAATTCTAACCACGCTTAGCTTGTCACACAGGATCTTCCTCCTAGTGAATGCAAGGAAGATTGCGTGACACGCCTAAAGAAGGTCTCCGTAAAAGGCTAGCACAATGTACGTTTCTTGAGTTAAGGAATAAATTTTAGCATGTTATTTTGCCTTCTGCTACTCATTGGCGACGCATTAATTAAACTTATATCAGCGATCACGCTGTAAGTGCTTGTAGACACAGCTTTTTTAATGACAAGATCAATTCCAGAGTGTTTTATGTGTAGTTTTAGCCGGAAATTGCCTCGCATCCACGTTGGATTACCTTGTAATGCAAATAAGAAAAATTAACCGTGTAAAGGGCTATAGGGGAATCCTTGTTTACACTATTTGCCTCATTAGCATAAGCAATTCAGTTTCTGATGGAGCTACAAATAAATCAGTTCTGAATATTGAAAGGCCATAGTACGATTAACCCTGCCAATGAATTTGAGCCTGATGTATTGAATACTTTTTGTGCAACGCGGATTTAAAAACCCAGAGTTTTACAAAGAATGTATGAGCTCATTAGCGCTATTTTGCAGTTTTTGAAAGACAATTTCTCCTTAAATATTACACACAAAGAACTAAGAATTTCAGCATGTATTAAGTTTAACTAGCTCTTTAGCTGCCTGGAGTCAATTTATATCTAACATGTTTATTTCTGTAAGCAAAGTCGTATGCAAATGAGCAAAAAATGTAAACAATGACGTCAGCATGAATCCCCTTATTGGGTCAGAGTCCGAGAACCCCACTCAGACGTAAATCTTCCACTGATTTCCTAGCTCAAACACATAGATAAAGGTTTGGGCTCATAGACAGCTATGAGAAACTGCTTTGATCTCCGTGAAACCGTCAGTATGAAATGTTCAGAATTCAAGGTTCAATAAAAATACAATTAAACAATAAAAGGGGAAAGTTTCTAAAGAAACTGTGGTGTTGCGTTGGTGGGAGTATTACAAGATAATCTGGTTTTATCAACTGGGTTGATAATTTGAATTGGCCACCGTAAAGAGATTCGGAAGCTGACGTTTCGAGCGTTAACCCTTTGTCGGAGCGAATCGAGGAATTGTGGGTTTTGCGCAGTTTATATACAAGAATATGGAGCTACGCTATTGGTTGGTGCCTGGCAACGTGAAAAGCGTTCGTTGATGCCGTGAGGATTAAGAGTGCCGATTTGAAAAATGAAGTTATATTAAAAAATCACTTTATAGCTGCTGTTAAAAACAATCAATTTATAACTGCTGTTAATTCATTTCATCCGGCCCTTAAATATACCTGGGAAATTTCCGATACTTCTTTAGCATTTCTAGATATAAGACTTTCTGTCGAAGGCAACGGTTTATGCACCAGTGTGCACTACAAACCCAGAGATTCTCATAGTTATTTGTTGTATTCATCTTCACATTCATCACATGTCAAGAATTCCACTCCTTATTCTCAATTTCTTAGACTTCGTCGCCTTTGTAATGAGGACTGAACTAAGAACTTCTCCGACCCTTAAAAATTTGTAACACGTATCAGAAAGATCACCTTTGACGTATGTCACTGCTCTTTATACAACTGTTAGACTGTCGCAGGAGCCAATCACGAGGAGCCTGCAGCTCCCATAATAAGCCAATGCAACGGCATTTTTACAGAACAGTCTATTTTTAGGTATTTTCCCAGTGAAATAGGCAGTTCCAGTCTACATGTGCACGCTTCGGTAAGGATAAAACAATGCGGCCTCACGAGAACATGTCGAAATCATGTTGACATGTCAACATTAGTCCGTGCTTGTGGTTGCAGTTGGTCTCTGAGATTCCTGTGGGATCCGAAATTGAGATAAATTCAAGCTGAAATTGCCTGAAATTTTTTTTTAACTCTGTAACTACTCGCTTGCGTGTATGTCACCAAGTGAATAGACAACTATAATTTCGCGAAAATTAACTGCTCTTTTTCTACCACCAACATGAACAAAAAAGATAAGTTTACTTAACCCATCATGAAGTAGCCAGTTAGTTTTTGACAGTAATAGTTTCATCATTTTTGACCCTGTGCTTGTACACATGTTCCTGTTATTTACTGTTCTTGAACTATTGTTACTGTTTTGACTTATGTAAGTAATAATAATAATAAACAATAATAATAATAATAGTAACGATATCAATAATAACAATAACAATAATAACAACAGCAATAATAGTAATATTACTAACGACAACAACAACTGATTATAAATAAATCAACAGCAGGAACCCACAACCCCGCGCTTCTCCCTCGCTTCTCCAACGCTATCCGCAATAATGTCTGTTCCACCTCGCAACAGACCACGCCCGCACTTCCTAACCATTGGGTACTGCTAGTTTACAAATCGTTAGTAGACGGCGCGCAAGCCGATTCAATGACAAGAGTTGCGTAAGTAAACCCATCAGTACTCTGTAACCAATTTACTGCAGGAAAAAAATAAACATGTTATTTACCGGGCTAGGTCGGTCCGTATGGGAAAAAACTGTTCCC
>CM042748.1:4120054-4150054 GCA_022496165.2 Catalaphyllia jardinei
ACGGCACAGTTTTAACCTCCCATATGAATCACTGCATGATCTGAATTACGTGGCAAAAATGATACAAACAAGTTAGCCAACCATCTATTATTGCTTGAAGAAAAAATTATTGAAAAAATTGTGTGCTGCTATAAATTTACGTGTAGAGGCGGACTCTGGTGTGACATTTCTGTCATGCAATACAAGCTGTCAGAAAGTGTACAGTGTACTGTTCATCTCTGATTGAGACATATTATGTCCGTGTATGTCTGTATAGAACATCATTGTAGGAATTCCCATGAGGAAAAGAACACAAAGATTAATGTAATCCATCAATGTATTAAAAAGTTTGAACCACCTCTTGCAAAGTACACGGTTATCTATGTTGGGAAATTTTTTCAATACAGTGACACATAAGGTGTCTTGTTAATTTTAATTGCATTCCCCCGTTGAAAGCACTCCATGATAATGACAAGTACCAAAGGGTTTGAAGCAAAAGATAAAGTGCTAGTCCTCGTTTCATATGGATAAAATTACATTGAATTTCATACATGCTTGTTTCAACTGCAATTTTACAATAAAAAAAGAGCTATTTCTGGAGAATAGCAAGGTGATCTGAGAGTTACGGGACATTCAGGAAGTAAGAATGGTGTTCACTCTTAAAGCAATATGCAAGGTTCATATTGTTACCATTTCAAATTTGTAGTATATCCTCTATAGTTTTTATTGTTAATATATCCTGCATACCATGTCTTTTTAGCAACCTACTGTTTAATGTTATTATTTAAGATTCAGAAAAAAACTGGTAGTGTTTAATTTATTTTTAATTAGAATAATTTGAAGGCTTTAATTCTGGCACATTTACACATAGCATTGGATTTAAAAAACAAGGATAAGTTTAAAACAGCATTGACTGATAAATTTTTTTCAAGGTTTTATTTAAAGGTTTTGATTCTGACACATTTACACAAGACAAAAGGAACTAAACAAGGTTAAGTTTAAAACAACAGTGACTGTTCATTTCAAGGTTTATTCACTTCAATAAATTACACTTGTCTCTACTTACAGAAAAATGTTCAGCTACAGGTAGTATAATCAATAGAAGTACTTAACTCAAACGTTTTACAACATCGTTTACACATAGTGCTTGAACATTGATAGATATAAAACAAATACATTTTAAAATGATTTAAGAGCACAACAGATACATGTACAGTGTATGCAGTAATTATTCAGTACAAGAATGTGTTATGCACTGTGATGAGTTCTGAATTTGTCATGACCCTGGCATTTGCCAAATATTTCTTACTTGTTACAAGTGATGCCCACCATAACTTACACTCAGAGTAAAACTTACTACTGAATTTATTTGTTGATTATTGTTTTTATTTGTTTTAAATTATTTCATTTTATATTCTCAATTCATATTATTTTGTTGTTTGTTTTAGTGGTTATAAAAAAAAATAAGAAATTACATTTTAAATTCTTTTATAGGTTTAATTTTTCCAGGTGCAAACTACAAATATAATTATTTTGGAATTTAATATCATTTTAAAACAGTTAAATTTCTTTTGGAAGAAAGCTTCCTATAGCCAGGTTGCTGCTGAGAATGAAATAAATTTAAACATTTAAGTCAAAAGTTAGACAGTACTATCCCTTAAAAAGTTAAAAGTGACTGTAGGTATGTGAATTAGGAGAAAAAACTATTTAAATAACCAGACTCATACAAAGAATATGTACACCATATTCTCCATTATAAGATGCCAGAATTTTCCGTGAGCAATCAAAGTCTATATTGTGCGTTTTTATGCCCATCGGACACAATGATAACAGCTAAAAAAATTTCTGCCATTATTTTCAATTTCAGAATACAAATAAATTTAAAGCACAAGCATTGTTATTGGAATTGCAAATGCTGATTAGTTTGATTCCAGTGATGTGATACAACACTGAAGATCAAAAACTATAATGGATCAAAAATTAATATATCCATGTCAATTCATATATCAACCTTGTTTGGCCGCAATACAAATTACATACAAAGATACTGTAAGTGTAATAAAAAAATTACAATCAAAATGAAATGTAACTTCAAATGAAATGCAAAAGCTTGCCACCAATAATCTCCTATTTGATTTCCATTTTGCATTTAGACTGTTAAATTCTTGCTTGATTTGTACAATATAATTTGGCAAAAACATTACAAGTAATTTTGTCAGGGAAACCAGTCAGAGTGCATTCCTTTATCAGCTTTGGGGAGGTGTGGGGTACAATTGGTCTGAAATATAAAAACACTATAGTTAGTCATCTTCTTTTATGAGTGGAGACAGGACATGCTTGAAACTGACAAAATACCGATCTTGTAATTAACACTTGCAACCAAGGCAAAATTACAGTTGCCAAAGGACTATTTTTTTATAATTTTGGGAACTAAAAAAATAAGTTGGTGCAATAAACACTTTTCTCTGGCTTCTTGCAAACAAACTACAAAATGCAATTTGATATTTAAATAAACATATTTTACATTGCACATGTATATTATACTTACAGGCTTACAGTTCTAGTAAAATTATTATTTTCACCTATTTATAGGTGCAATATAAATTACACAAATGTAACATAACACACTACAGTGATTTGTGTGTTACATTTTACATGCTAATGTCCATTTATTTAATGTACTCTCATTTTCAACAAAACAATAAATTTGATGCCTACCTTTTTAAGATAGGAAAAAATTCCAAGTTGACTTCAACATTGATACTCAAAACTAACACTTGCTGCCTAATTAAACCCTAGCCCTTTTTGACACTTAATGCAATACCCAAGACTTAATGAAAATTGTTCAATATCTCTTTAATCGGCTATGTACATACATGTAGCAATACATGGTTTGCGGACCGTTCGCAACAATAAACTCTTCAAACCACAAAATAATAATTTGGTACAGCCTGAGTTCTCATTTTGTGTGGTCCAGATAATTATATTAATTAAAAGTATTTCTTTAAAAATGCGAAAAAGACTGCAACCATATCACAAGTCATCTCCTCTAATCTAAGTATACACTATAGCATAAAAGGTGGTTCAAACTTTTGCTTTTCACTTTCATATATTCTAATTTCACAATGTAAGCAACACAATATTACATGCAATTCAAGTATACAGAACGATAAAACTTTAACTTGAAGAGTGTGGCAAGGAAGGCTACTTAACTGTCAAGTCAGTATATGTCAAATGTTAGCAACGTTTTCCAGTAGAAGGCCACTTGGTTGAACTTGTAAGATTTGTCAAAATGTTTCAGGAATAAACACCTGTACACCAGTACATGTATGTGTAATGTAAAATATTACACATGTTTAAGTTTTCTTTCTAATTTGCTTACTCATACATTGTGTGTTTCCAGAAAATATCCATACCCCCACCATGGAGGGAATTGGAAATTCTGAAGGGGAAGGGGGGGGGGGGGGGGGCAACAAAGACCCAGGAAATTTCAGAGGGGAGGAGGGGTTGTATGATCGATTTAGTTTCCAGAGGGCCATTGATTCAATACGGATTTGAGTGTCGACCTAGCTGTTCAAAAATCCTTTCTTATCCACTAAGTAGAACTTTCACATGAAAAATAGTGGCTTGAATACTTGTTTTTGACTCGCATTATATTCGAAATACATTTTCTTCCTTCAGAAGACACTTTGGAAGCTAACAAATGCATGCCGTTGCGTGGAAATGGCCGCCATTACTTGTTACCAATCCACATAGAGCCACTTTGTGGACGGAAAAGCACTGGAGACTACATGTAGCTTGGTTTTCGAAGTGGCAGTCGATTTCTTTCGTGAAAATTAGTTTCTTTATAGAAGTAGAAATGAAGTTATGACTCTGCAAACTTGAGAATTTCTTGTTTATCTCTGTCTATTTGTAAGTAATTTTGCTGTAAAGTTGGTTTTCGTCCCGAGTCTGTTAGCGATCGTGTTCACAGTAAAAGTACGGTGTCAATTTCATGCACACTTCGTTTTATCAGTCCTTCAATGGAAATTGTACCACATTTACGAAGGGAGTTGGTCGTGTAGGAAGGTAATTTCAATTGACAAGTTACCATTTTATCTTTTGTTATAAAGCATGCTTCACTGAACTGCTGAATGCTTTCTTTGCGAGTATCTTCAGATATAGATGTTACAATCGATCGAGAATATAAGAAGTTATGTGCAATGCAAATGGCTAAATGTTTGGAGAGTTTACTTTTGCTTTAAGTTAACACACTTTCTTGCCAAAATTATTTTTTCCAGAGGGTATGGGGGAGAGGTGTACAAAATAGTAGTGGAAATTCCGGATGGGTGGGGGTTATTTTAGTGGTCCAAAAATGGAAATTCCGGGGAGGGTGGGGGGGACTTACGTGAAACTCCCTCCGTGGTGGGGGTATGGATATTTTCTGGAACTACACATTCTAAAGCTCTTTTTTAGTCAACCAAAGTATTTTAATCATATCAATCTGTGCAGCAGAAAGTTAACTAAAAGCAATTTATGAAAAAAAACCATGACGCATATTGTATGACTACCAGAGCAACATTCCCCAACCCTCTGTGCACTCCAAACAAAAAAATACAAGCATGCTCTAACATGTTATCGCAGCTATGTTTCCACAGGAAACAGTTACGAATGCTTCCCAAATTAAAAACAGTCATCTAATAGAAAATTTTTACTTGAGTTAGCAGAAGCATCCTACCTGTTATACCAGCAGCATTTCTTGGCGAGAAGTTTCCATTCATGTGGTCAGCAGTGATTCTGGCGCTTGAGCTGACTGGAAGGCCAGGACCCATTCCTGCGGCCTCTGTACTACCTGGCCTACTGCCATAACTTTCCTCAGATCCATTGTTTGAGGACACAGGGATAGCAACAGGCAACTGATGAAAATTATCTCCTGTGGTAGTTGACTGCTGCTGAAAAATACATGTAAATATGGGTTACTGACCAAGTGCGAGGTCAAGATGGCTGGATATTGGCCAAGTTCTTTTTTTTGCGTGTTCATGGACCATGACGGAGTCAAGGTTCATAAACTCGCTAAAAAAAAGAATGAGGCCAATATCCAGCCATCCTGATCGAACAAGCTTAGTCAATATAGGAATTTTCCAATATAAGCAATTGGAAAGGAGAAGCATGAAAAAAAATCAAGGCTTCAAGGATTCAAACCCGTGACCTCCACGATACCAGTGCGATGCTCTACCAACTGAGCTACAGTGTATGAAGCCACACGTTTTACTGCACAGGAAAATATGAACTCAATAAGTTGACCTCGCTCCAAACGTGTGGATTCATAGCTCAGTTGGTAGAGAATCGCACCGGTATTGCAGGTCATGGGTTCAAATCCCGTTGAAGCCCTGATTTTTTCAGGCTTCTTCTTTCCAATTGCTTAAATTGGAAAATTTACTGCAATGATCACTCTTCACTTTCATCTACTACTGCAGTACAAATATGAATTACTTCATATCAGCTTTCACATCATTTCACGGGAAGATATGAACAGATATGAAGTCAATAAATTGACCTCGCTCCCAACATGTGGCTTCATAGCTCAGCTGGTAGAGCATCGCACTGGTATCGGGGAGGTCACGGGTTCGAATCCCGTTGAAGCCCTGATTTTTTTCAGGCTTCTTTTCAATTGCTTAAATTGAATTGAAAATTTACCGCGATGATCACTCTTCACTTTCAAGTACTAATATTGAAACCACTTCAAGTGCAGTACCATGTTAAGCAACAAGACAAGAATGCTGGACTCCAAAGAGGACTAAGGAGCTAAATGTATGGCAGGAACCCTTGTATGGACAGGGCCGTAGCCAGAAAAGAGTGAAGACTGAGGCAATGTCCATGAAAGAATTTTGACTGAGGCAGTGTCCGTGGTTAAATTGTCTTCCTAGGTATTTAGGGTGTTTATGACGACTATAAACAATAAAAACGAAAAACAAATTACCGAGGCAAGTGCTGGGTTTGCCTATTACTAGCTTCGGCGCTGATGGACTGCGAGACCTTAACTTTTGTTTTATCGTTTATGGCAAAATAAATTTAAACATAGGATTTCAAGGCCAAAGAAAAGTGTAAAAGTAGAAACAGTGATTTCACTGGTCATGTATACTTACTGGTTGAAGCAAGTTCTTTTTCATCATCTGATCAAACTCGTCATTGATTTTGTTATACTTTTCTTCTGTTCTTGGAGTCAACACAAATTGCTGCAGAAAACAAAAACCAAAGAAAAATTAATTTAAAATCTTCAATTTCTTCAGGCATTTGCTTGAGATGATTGAATTCTCCAAGTAATGAGTTTGAGATTTTCTAGTTCTTTTCTGTTAATTTGCAAAAATGCACCATTAACGACAACAGAATATATGATTTGTTTGACAAGGCTAAATGCGCTACAAAAGTACTGTAATTGATGTTTTCTTTACATTACAAGTATGTTTGGTTCAATTAATGTTTTAGTGACATAAATTGTCCATTAGTAGGGCACTGAAAAAGGAAATATATTTCTAATTGCATGTAAACAAGCATGATTTCTTCTCTGCTGTACAAATTGGTAAACAATTGCACATCTACATTAAAATCTTTTGCACAAACCTGAACATAACAAATTTTACGAGAAGTTGCTTTTAAGATTTTCACTTTGAAAAATATATTCATTTTCCCACTAATATCAGTTGCAAACATCACAAATGTGCAGTTAAGCTTTATTTCACAATGAAATCACTGGAGCCATTTAACATTCATCTTGATTTCTAACAACTAACAACAATAATTTCTCTCATGCAGTTCAACTCACCTTTTCTGTGTCATCAGGGGAAGGCAATGCCTTATTCTCCTTCTTTGAAATCGTCTGTTAATTACATTTAAGAAGAACAAAACATTTGTTAATAAAAAAAAGCAGGTGGATACAAGAGACTTCCTACACTAAAGTCCAATTGAAGGAAGCAAAGGATTCAAAAGAAATTGAAGGAAGAAACATTTATTGAACAAATCAAGAGAAAAGATTGTGAAATGTGGAAAATTATATGTATGCTCTACATTTGTTAATGTGCAGTGTTCAAAGCCACAGTATGTTAGAACCAAGGCACAAAATTGACTTGAACATTGATGTAACTTTCAGTTCTTCCAATTTTTTTCCTTCCTACAACAAAGCATGTGTCATTGTACCTCGACAATATCTGTGTTTGTTCTGCTCTCATGCGGTTCATTGTATTCTGTGTATTTGAGAAGGATCTTGTCCATATCTGTGCTGGCATACTGGAACAGTTTGTTACCAGAGTTGAAAATTATCAGGGCGATCTCGCAGTCACACAGAATGCTCAGTTCATATGCCTTCTTCATTAATCCAAATTTACGTTTGGTAAAAGTTACCTGGGAAAGGAAAAAAGAAAACAAATTTTGCATGTGTATTACATGTACGTATATGGCATAAGTCAAAGATGTTCCTTGAATAGTTATATCATTATTTGAATTTCACAGACTACAGATCACAACTTCAAATTTCTTTCTCCTTAGATTAACCCTTAACTTCTGAAGCTTGAAACTAAATTTGAAATCTTGAAGCATGTGAAATCAAATGAAATTGAGTGCAGACAACTCCCAAACTGTGCTGTGCTTTGACAAAAAAATTATCTTTGCACACTTGCATAGTCAATGAGGATGGTAAAGGGATTAGACAGTCATATCTACATTACAGAAAATGAAAATTATATTCAGCGAAATGGTGATAACAAAATTTTGAACTGCAACCATATATACATGTAATACTGCCAACTTAATTAAGCCTGAATTTCACATGTGGATCAAAATTTGCTGAATCTCCAAGGCAATTCATCCCATGTTTGGGCATTTTAAAGCTCTTAAAGCCTAAAGTGGCAGTCCATCCAAAAATCGTATTCCCAAACTGAATGTAATGTAAGAAAGAAAAGTCAATGTAAACAGCAAATGACTGACCATGCACTTTGCTTATAATTCTCATCCCCCCCCCTCCCACCTCACCCCAAAAAACCAAAACCATGATCTCTCAAAATGATGCATCTAAAGAAAAGAATGCATTTTTGGAAGTCTCAAGGGGCATTGATGGACTGCAATGACTGATATGCCACTGCAAACTGACAATTTTTAAAATGACTTAGCTTGTCACTTTCTGTTAATTCAGCCATCACACGTGCAGGTTTTAATACAACAGCTAAATAAGAGTAAAGCAAACAAGCCGCCCATCAGTGAAAAATCAAAAGATCCAATCAAACTGTTTCTCATCTTCCCGTTGGACTTCAAAAAAGTGCAGTGTATTTATTCAAAATTCTTGTTTCAAACTATAATACACATTGAAATATCTTAGCTTTTAGCTATCTAATACTTAACCCTCTTTTCTCCTGGGGTGTAAAATGTAAACAGGATTCAAACATACAAATCCTCTCTACAGCTGAATGTTCTTACAGGTGTATATATAGCTGATACAAAATCAGCAATATACTTTTACTTTGGTCAACAGAAGCCAATTGCTCATGTTTTTCTTTATTCCTTTTCACAAGAATATTGTGAAAAGTCTGTGGTTTTCTTGTGTTTTCTCGCTCTTTGACAAATTTTGACAGATTGAAAGGAGTCTTTATCAAAAACAATGCAACATATTCTAAATGGCTATGTAAGAAACACCCATTTGTGTAAACCAATCTAGGGCAGTCCTCGTATTTCAAATGCAGATTCCAGGCATAGTGATCTAAAAGATTTACAGATGAATACACCCTTGTCCTGCAAGTAACAATTGATACAACCCACAAAAATTGTTATTTTGCATCCTTCTTGTAGGTGAGGTTGAAAAAAAAATAAAAACAACGCAAAGACAAATGGGCTAATTATTTAATGTACATTTCACATGAAAAAGAGCAACAAACAAAGTAAACCTTTTCCCTATCTACTTCAAAGTGTTTTGTTCACAGAACTTATGAATGTAAATAAATAGATAAATAGGATTTTCACTTGAACAGCTGGGAAATCAGCTTTGCATAACAGTACAAATGAAAAGAAAGTGTTTTGGTTATCGAGACAAATGGCATTAGAGGAATCTATCTCTCATTCGCAGCGGGAGAAGCAGACAAATACTATTTCAGGAATGCCTTCTAGAACAGTGCGAGACAAAAGCCCAAGCTTAAAGATATCGATTTACATTTAGCCACCAAACTATAGTAGACAAAGAAATTCACGCTTTCCTTTGTGTTTTACCCATAGATACAGCCAAAACATTACGTACGAACAGGATAGAGACATTGATGTTTGACGTACATTGTAAATTATGCAAATCGATTTCACTCCAAAGACAAGCGTTTAAAAGGTGAAGCTCAAATATCGCTAGCAAAAATCCAAAATTTTAGGAATAAAGTGTATAAATGTACATTGATGGCCTTTCACGCCTCAAGGAAGTCCACGAATGTTTCATTCGCGACAAAGCCAACATCTTATGTTGCAGATAACTGCAGCAGACAATTGTTTCAACGAGAGGTGTTATTGTACAAAAAAACGTTCAAGATCGAGCAAGCACGTCCTTTGTCAATAAACACCTTTGAAAGCAAACGTTACAGGGAAATAAAACGCTAATGGCATGTTCAAAATGATCTCGAAATTCAAAAGGCAAACAAAGAGCCAAAAATATCTTACAACACGCGAGGCTAAGCATGATACGTTAGCTCATAAATTTCTTCAGATCAAATCACAATAATCTTATCGAACGAAAAATCGGCCGAGCACCATGACAAAATCAAACCGCAGCTCAAAAATTTTGCTCTTTCGTTCAGGCAGACTGTGAGTTAAATAGTTTTCTCCGTTGATTTATACTACCGAAATGTTGATGACCTTACTGGTGTCGGGAAATTTGCCATGAAACTCCATTGGACGCATTCGTTATTTCATGCTACGCTACACTTCGCAGCACGTTGCATCAACGCGAAGAAAACTTCGATCCTGACTTTCTTAATCGTTAAATAATAAAACACGACATTCACTAATGGTAACCCAGTTGACCTACGCGAGCTAAAAATATCGCGCCATAATGAAATTCTAACCCCAAACCACTCTTTCTATTTTCGACCTCTGTGTGCAATATTTAGCATCCCTGAGCCGCCCGCGCGGACGAAAAAAGCCACAAATCTGCTATTTGCGTCTGGGAGCAATAAAAAAAGCGCTTTGCGCGAACAGAACAGAGTTGATTTCTAACCTGGCGATTTCTTTCGTCGCCGATTCTTGAAATCTGTATCTTCTTTCTTCCCATTTTGAGCTCTGGTTTCGGGCTGTCGGTAACTTCTAGTTTTATAAAGGGGCTTCCAGCCAGCTTTAAATTAACTTCGTCTGATTGAGGCGTCGTACGCTGTAGATCTGTAAAATGAACAGATTCAAACAACAAAGTGAGTTCATTAAATCATAAACAAGTACCAGCTACCAGTCTCGACACCGTCAACGGAAGGAATGCTAAGTTACTAACGTCTCCGCAAGATTACAATTCTTACAATTCTCGAGTAGAAAAAAAACAGCGAGATTCCGAACGTATGTCCTCGCCAAATTTGACTTCAAGATGATCTTACAAGAAACAGTTCTTCCTTCGTTTTCGAAGCGATCGTTTATTGCGTGAAATGATGTCATGGCATTTACGATCAGTGACTTTCGCCGCAGATCTTAGCGTGAATGATCTCACTTGGGAAGCATTCCTCACGAAGGTTTACGCTCCGAGCACGGAACAGGCTTTGGTCTCTAAAAACTGTGAATTTGTCATCGAAATTCAACGTCCTTGTAAATCAAAAGTTGAAACCAAGGCCGGAAGTGTTTTTCCAATTCTGCCATCTTGCGAACGTCGTCGAATGTTCTTCGATCGACGTTCTTCGCTCACGACGAGACTGGCTGGACTTTGCCTGTGTGGAACGATCGACCGTATGCAACGACTACGCTATTTCACGTGTGCTTCACTTCAACAAAAATATTTCACCCTGGATGGCGGCAACCAAGATAAGTGATAAAATAGGTGAAATGAACAAAATGTTTAAGGGATCTTCAACGCTTGGCAGACACCAAGAGATAAGCTTATAGATTTGCTAATCTTTGCGCGAACAACATTCGGAGCGCGAACAACATTGCCTAGACACATTATTGGCGATGTCGTAAATTTCGAAAGAGCATTTGAAAATTTATCTTTCTTCTTCGATTCTGAAACATCTCATCGCTATTTGAACCTCTTGTAAACATGGATCTGCGGGTGAAGTCATCAACAGTTAGTTTTACTCAGCATTTCTTGGGCGATTGAGGCAAACTGACGCAGCGTTTCAACTTACTGTCAATTTGCCTCAAATTTATCCTTGCAAGATAACATCAGCGCTCCGTTCTGATTTTCGCTGGAGATTTTCGCAGCTACTGAAAGCTCACATCAATCGACAAAAAAACGAAAGATGTTCGTCGATCGAGTCGTTGGGTAGCAGGGAAAAATCATGAATTCTTTGCATGTAAAAATATTTACAGGTTTGTGTTCGACATGACGAAGTTCGAGTATGCTTCGAGTTATCACATGAAAGCAAGAACTTTACCTAAATCATTGTGAAATTGTGGCAAATGAGGGTCGGAAACTGCGAAGAAACAACACTGTTACTAACAGCAGCGACTGCGATGGCAAGGTTTACGGAAAACTGCAAGCGAAACAGACGTTCATGTACGCTGCAACGAAGTCAAAACACGATTTGATGCTTGTTAAAATGTCAATGAAAACCTGAAGGTGGCTACAATAACCTTTCGAAATCGTACGGCTTGTTTCTTGGCTGTTTATACTTCGGTGTAGACGGAAATAAAAATTCAAAGATCTATTTTTACCCACCAGTAAATACGCCTTTTCACAACAGCTGCAGTGACAATGTATATACGCTTGTGCTATTTGTGGCAACAACCTCGAGTGAGAAAAGTGGTTCGGGAATTTACATTTTGGGAGGGCCGTGATGTCACAGTGATGTCATTGCATGGTAGGAAGAATACAGTGTTAGAGCAACCATATGACACCTAGATACTACGTTTTGCATTGGCGAATATTTTGCGGAGTTTTCCGCTCCGTGTTCACGAAAAGTAAAAGAAAATATTTTACTGACGTTAGTTTTGTTACAAAAAACAGAGATTCTTATTTTAGTGAACTGCAACACATTTGGAAACATGAGCTATCGTATGTAACTCTGATCAAGTTAAGCCTTGATCGCTTCAAGCGAAAATATTCGGAACACATATGAAAGATCGGGAATTACGTACCATCCGAAAGCTGCCACAGAAGCGAGGCACTTATCCACACAAAAATCGACGTATTTCGTTTAAAATGTCGTGTATATTCAGTACGGCCGTGGCGGAAAGTCCACTGATAAATTAGCATACATACTGGTCAACACCGAAATTCTTGTAACCTCACTCTGTGGTTACTATAGTTGTCACTGACGTCATTCCAGTACTTCCTGTTTTCTTTCCCTTTTCAATTATGTGGAACGAAAATTGTTTTTTTCGTCAGAAATCCAACAACAAAACTTTGCTAATGGCTTGGTTTCCGTATTTTTAAAGCCTTTCAATTTGCCAGAGACACGGAAAGAGGAAAAATTCAGAGAAAGGGTCAGGAAAACAAAAAGACTAAAAGGAAATTCCAAGGCTGATATCGTCCCCACTGGCAACCGGAAGTAAATACGATTTTGTGTGTTTCGTTGCAACTTTCGAACTGCCGACGGCAACTTCATGTTTTTCTATTTCCTCCTTTTCGGAAGAAATAAAAAGCCGTTCAAATTTTGCCGGAGTATGATTGCGGGCATTGCATAATGTTAACGGTATCAAATTCTGGCAACAAAAAAAACCAAACAGTTCATTCTTTTCTTCCATGTAGCGTTGAAACCTGGTTTTTTTTTTCATATTTGTATGACATCTTCCGTTGGGTATGTGGGAAAGACCCAGCCAAAATCGAACGGAAGCGAAATGCATTTTGCGTGAAAGCGTAACGGCGAAAATTTCACTTTCTTTCACCGAAAAACAAGAGAGTCACGTTTCCAAAATTGACTACAGCGGCTTTCTGTGAAGATCATTTTTTTTCCTGAGATTTCGAGAAATGCGATTGTTAGCTTTCTTTAAGCCTTCCTGCGAACCGTAGAAACCGGGCTGATTCGTATAATGTTTGAGATTCTTCAAGCAGAGTCGAGTTCACAGCTGCCCATCACGTGATGCTGTCGAAAAGAACACGTCATGGGTTTCAGAAATGACAGAACCAGCAATACTTTATTTCCTTAAAAATATGACAGAAGGAGAAGTTTCAATATTAATAAGCTTTCCAGAAAGAAAAGTATGAAAATCTTTTTACGGCTTCCTGTTAAACTAAAGGAGAATTCGGCTTCGCTTTGTTTGCGAACCTAGCTTCACTAAAGTGAAGAGACCAGATCGAGTTTTGATCAAAACAGTAAATATTAGTGCGCAAAACTGTCTTTTGTTCCAGAATAGTATTGTTTATATGCTTATCAGCCCCGATCATAAACGACGGGTACCTTTGAGAAAGTATTTTCAAAAATTCTAAACTTTAAGTCAGCATGTAGCATCAAAGTAATCGCATTTTAGCATATTGGTATATTACACATACAAATTTTGCATATCTCACCTATTATGCATAGCCTCAGATTTCAGATTACTTAAAAAAAAACGCTTAAAACAAACACAAAGACTGTCTCTCGTTGCTGAGTCTACGCCAAAACAAGCAATATTAATGAATGGCCAGTTTTACATGAATGCAATACAAGCGAAGGGTTTCAGCTCAGTTTCAGCGAGCTACAAGCCGATAAGCATTAATAAGGACTACTTGCTGTAATTATGTCGAAACTATGCATGAAACTTGCACGTTTAAGACCATTGATTCACTCAAATAGCAAACGAAACGAAAATTAAACGACAATTGCTTGTACGTTGCTCTGATTTAGCCGTTGAAGAGTGAAATTTCAACCTTAAGGGCTGAAAGGTTTGAAACAATGCTAGAACTAGAGTAGAATCAAGTGACTTTTTGGTCAGTTGAAAACACCAACTTTGGAAAGTGAGAAAACAGACAATCCCTTGCGCGGACAGCCATCACCATTCCCCCGTCCTCCCATCCAATCCGATTCAGGTCGAAATGTGATCATTTCTCCTTACTTATGGTTTTGTTATCCTACGAAGTTGCATATACCTTACCTTCGTCAAGCTACAACCAACTGACTGATATACGGCTAAACTTCACCAGAAGAGACAAAAGGGAGTGGGGGGGGGGGGGGGGGAGGCTGGAAGGGGACGAGGATATTAGAACGTCTTTAGCCATCTGTGTAAAATCAAGTTTGTTTTCTCAGTAACAGTAAATCTAGCAGGATCAAACCAAAAATCTCATAGGTGCTAGCTTTGGCTCACTGAGTTTAATAAAAACATGGAAGACAGCTGGATATTCATCAAGATGTGTAATATCGCCTGCATGCACAGACAAAACATATCAGTACTAAAGAGTCCATACTCGTCTTTTTAGTGACCTATGAGTCTCGAAATGCTATTCTCGTGCACCAAGTGGGGTAAAAGAACTATATTCTCCACAACAAGAATATAACAGAATTGAGTAAGACTGAAATAACGTTGCCAAAATGCAAATTTAAAATCACTTCATATTCAAAATGCAGGTCCTTTTAGCATTTGTTGGCACGTCAACAACTTCAAAAAGTGTTTGGGCTGCGAAATAATCCGAAATTTCACCACCTGTTTTTCAAACTTAAATAATAGATAACTCTGATTAATCTGGTTCCGGAAGAAGCAGTATGCTGACACTGAGCTTCGCCAAGAGAAAACGATTCATTTTCTCTTGGCTTCGCGCCTTCGTATACACCTTGTTTAACCACTCCATAAGCCTTTCAGAGGGCCATTCAATCCAAACGTTGGGGTGTCTACTGTCATGTACACACCCTCTAACTGAAGCTGGCTTACTTCGGTCTTAGTACAGAATAAGTAAGGCGGCTAAAAATTGGTCTGCCCAGTTCATTGACATCGATCGAAGTTACAGCAGTTGTTGATAAATATTTTCCGCTTTGAAAAGTACCGAATTGAATGTATTTGTATCTGCAACCACAAGAAGGATAGTGTATTTATCATGTTGACAGCTGAAGTAATCATTACTATTAATGTGCAAAACCACAATTCACATCCCAACCACAAAAATTTGTTATTCAACAGCTATCAACTAGGGGTTTATGACACAAATTTAAAGTTAAATCAATCGAAACTGCACCACCAAGAACGTTTGTCATGTGTAAAGAGTATCACACAAATGGTCATACAATGATTAATGTTTAGCGTCCACAGATGCAAACATTTGAGACATCTTGCTGGTTACGTTTAACAATAATTTCACAATGGAGTTTTATTCAAGCCATAAAATGTAGAACTACCTTGAACAGTGTAATAACAGCACTACACAAAGCTGCTCAATGGCTGTTATTGGAATGGCGGCGGACTCAAGCATTTCATAAACAAACATTTTTTTTGGAACCACCTTGTACAGCATGATAAACAGTGCCGCTCACGAAAGCACTGCTCAATAGCTTTCATTTGATTGGTCACACACCAGAATTTAATCCACAGGGCCGGGTTGTTCAAAGCCTGATTAAGCTAACCCAGGGTTAGCGAGAATTTTGATTTCAGTTTTGTAACTTTTCGGTGAGGTATTCTGTTTATATTGTTTGCCCTGCAGTTTTAGGCTGTATTAATCTCAAACTACACCAAACGTTGGAGGTGAAAAACATTTTTAAACAAGGAAAAGTTATGCTGCAGTTGACGTTTAATCATAGGTTAACGTTAACCGGCTTTCGAACAACCCGGCCCAGATGTATAGGTTACAACAAGCCTGATAGTAAGAGTACCACATGAAAGATAATTTGGTTTTATCAACTCAGTTGATAAAACCAAATTATCTTGTAATACTCCCACCGACGCAGCACCACAGTTTCTTTAGAAACTTACCCCCTTTACCACATGAAAGAACTGCTCAACAGCTTTCATTTGATTGGTCACACACTAGCGTTTAATCCACAGATGTAAACAAGCCTGAACACCATAGTAAACAGTACCACATGTAAGATCTGCTCGACAGCTTTCATTTAAAAGGTTGCGCACTAGGGTTCTATCCACAGACGTGTAAGTTAGAATAAAATTGCGGTATAAAATAAACAGTGCCATGTGAAAATACTGCTCAATAGCTTTCATTCGTTCACACTGAAGCCCGATCCACACACCCAAATTTAGAACCACCTTGTACAACATAATTAACGGTAACATGTGAAAGTAATACTCAATAGTTTTCATTTGAATAGTCAGGACTAGGGCTTTAGCTTAAAGTTACAAAGAATATATTCAACCATGAAAGTTGTGCTGAAAAGCGTTTACTAGTAATTCTCAGGCACCGCTCTCCATAAAGAAACAGTTTCATATAGCTGGAGAGCGCTGCGCTTTTTGTAGCTCAGTATCACATGAAAGCACTATTCAATATTAATATATTGTTTTCATTTTAATGGTCACACACTAGGGTTTCAGCCAACTCAGTCGCCATACTACAGACTTGTTTCCAAGCATCTTAAGATTTTTTCTTCCACGCAGTTTTTTTCTTTTAATTGTAAATCATTTTCATGGAAACAACCGAATGAGTTTTTTATTCTTGAAGGAGCCACATCACAATTGTTGCATCTTGAAAAGTTTAGGCTAATTTTTTCAAGTTGCACGCTTGTAATCGGTGTCAAACCGTTCCATCCTGAACCATCCTTCTTCCTTTATGTTTTATTATAATCTCTTTGGTATTTTTCTATCTTAGTAAGCTAGCATTTTTAGGTTTCCTTCAATTTTAATAGTGCTAATTTTATACGTGGCCAAAATAATAACTCAGCTCCTTTATACTAAAAGCTTTGTTCTTTAGCGTTGCTGGAGAACTATTGGCTATTTTTCGGTTCAGTTCCTTTTTAAACTTGCCGTAGATTCAATCGGTCCTTTTAACATTAAGAAGGTCTATTATTGGGTTGGTATCAGTAACTTTTTTGGGCGTTATACATTGTCAAGTTTAATGCAATGAGTTTCAGGTCGCCGAACGACTGCTCGTTAAATGAGAATAGAAGCACATTGATGCACCCGTATATATATAAATGTGGCTTCACGTTAATATTTTTTTCGCTTAAAGACCCCGATTATCTTCTGCATAATAAACAAGAACACACCATTTATAACCCAGTGATAACAAAAGCAGAGACTGGCTGAAAACACAGATTATACCATAAGATCTTGCTCGCATCTTGCTCGCAAGTTACAGGACGTATTTTTGTTACGTTCCCCTGATTCGTGGTAAAAACTGAACAAAGTTAATCGTTTCTTCCAAGATATCAGTCTTTAAAAAGATATTCTTCAATCGAGGATAAAGCTTAACACAGAGAGGGGTGGGGGTGGGGGGGGGGGGGGGAATTCAGGTATCGTGAGCTACACGAATCAAACTCTGTAGCCAAATATAATTGATGACCTTGTAATCACGTCAACTACTGAGCAAGTTTCGTAACATTTATCCTACAGGAATCTGATAACTTCCAAGTCTCAATATCAGTCTAAAAATAGAACAATTGAGCTTTGAAATGATTGTTTATATGACACTCATGCGTCAGCTCACTTAACTGCCTGGACAGGGATAACAAGCGAGCAAGCCAATTAATACGGCGACGATTGTCTGCAGAACCGGACATAGCTGCAGAATTTGTACAAATCCTTTTATACCTTTGAATAAATACTCTATAAATCTTATCTTTGTTTATTCCATTATGTCCACAGAGCCATTTTACCGTAAAAAATTAGTATTGGTTACGGCCATTGGCATTGGAGTGTATACTGTAACAGATCAAAGGCTAATGATCCGCGGTTATACAGTTGGGTTGCTCTGCAGCTGAAAGATGCTACGAGTTGCTTTAACCTTTTGCGCGCATGCTTAGTTGTAAACTTTACGTCTATGGACGAAGTCCTAGTGTGTTACCATTCCAACAAGTTGAGTTATTTAATAATTCTTAAATGTAAGTGAAGTTTGGTTTTTTTGGAGGTTTTAACATGGTGATGGAATTTGGCATTTTCTTTTATTTATTTCTGGAATTCATGTTAAACTTTTGGTAGAACACAAATTAAACACTCACTACAGGTTTCAGGAAAGATTTGGTCATTAAAAAGCCGCAGAGGAGACTAAATGAAGAAGGGAACAAATACCTTAGCTAGCGGAAACTGGAAAACAAATTTAGGTGACAGGTGAATAGTGCAAATCAAATCCAAAAAAAATACTCGGAAGCCTCAACTCGAAAATAGCCGATTCTTTCCGTGCAAAGCCATACACTTCTTGCCGGCAATGCTTTAAACTTATAGTCATTTATTTCTCGGTGATATTAGATATTGTTAAAGACAATAGCTTTAGGAATTTACGAGAAGCGTTTAGGAAAGGATACGATTCATTTCGCCACTTAATACTGATTTCAGTAGAAATTCCATACATATTTCCCTTTGCCTGCTTATTTCAGTGAGTACGTTCAGTTTGATACGATAAACGTCTTGAAAATAGTTATGCTACCTCCACAACGAAGATTCTGATTTAGTTCTTCGCAATGTTTACAATGGTTATTTGTTTATTCGTTTACTACAAAGCGTTCAGTACGCGAGGGTTTTAACAGAAAAGTTTCAAAAAACTAAGCTAAAGGCTGAGAATGCACTGGAAAAACTAAGTAAGGGAGAAAAAAGATTTGCAAACACCAAACATACAAATAGGGTCATCTTTTTAACTCGGCAAATGATGCAGGCTCAATATCAAGATCAGTTCCGGCGGCTTATAAACGAGGATGTATATTGGTTATCCAGGAGACAATTTATACAGGATGAGTTGAATTAACAAAGAGAGCTTCATTTGAGGCGCAAAACGACAAACTGCTGAGGTTTGACGCTAAGTATTGATTGTAACACAGATTAAAAAAAGGAAAGAGTTTAAGAAAATCTGGTTCGCAACCGAAAGGAGCGAATTATGTGGTTCAAGAGTAAAAATAGCTCTCGGTACTCAAGATATATATAATATGGTCCTATATTTAACATGATGGCTTTTTAAGGCCGCTCTGTCACGCGAGAGCTTAAAGACACGAAGAGTAGATAAAGCAACTCTTAACTCGATAACTTTGTAAGTAAGTAACGACTAGTTCAAATATTTTTACAATAACTTTAAAAATGTTAACTTAAATTCACATTGCACACCCAAAAAAAATTAAGGCGATTGGGATAATAATGCTCTGAAAATGTTGAATATCCGGAAAAATTCGACGTAAAATTAAAATGAACATTGAATAAAGAGGTAACCAAAAAGGTTATTTTGCGACGGCGAAACAGCTTAAATTTTTTTGTTCAGTTACCACAAAGGGTTTCGCCACAATTTCTTTGTTTGCAAAATAATGTGGTGCGCTAATTATAGTCTAAAAATTTTTACCCCGGCTAAATACAAAGATTAAGATAAATTTAAGCTTAAACAGGCCCGCGGTTATTTTAAAATACACTAAACAAAGAGTAAACGATAAGACTTACGTTTTCTGACTTCGCGGCAGAAATATAATCTTAAAGCCTTTGGATTGACTGAGCCACAAGTGAAGAAGTGTGCTCCTTGGAGGTCGTTGTCGAAAAGAATGGTCTACTTAATAAGCTTCAATAAAGAGAGAATTCACTGCATAAAAATGTGGCAGAGGCGCTCGCATCGATCAATATAGTTGTGATGTCATTGGCACGGAGCTTGACTTTATATAAAGGCACTTTAGGCCAAGAAAACAATGGCTGAGTACAGCACTTGATGGGCTTATATTTGCATTCGCACGAGACATTTAGTCATGCACAAACGTTGCTGCTTATTGGTTTACAATTGAATGATTGGCAAATGCGGTCAGTTTGGTGGTTTACAGGAAGTAACGTCACGAAGACACGGAGGAAATCATTTCTCCTGTAAAAAATTCCATTTCTAAAAAAAGTTCTCGTAATTCATTCGCTCGAATGAACATATATATTTTGGAAATGTCCAAGTACCATACTTGGCTAAAAAGGCAATATCAGAATTAAACGTAAAATTTCAAGCGTCAAATTAAGGGCGCTTCACGATCGGAGTATCGAACTCAGCAGGTCATCTCATTCGAATTTAAGATGGTTTTTGACTGGTGAACAATTTTAAGCCTAATTCATGATCATTACTTTCTGAGATTTGTAACCAAATAAGACAAAAATGCCATGATCTGCGAGATAGCGAGATACCTTTTCAATGAAGCAAGGTAGTACACTTGCCGATCGTTGCAAAGGCCTTTTGTCATGCAAGACAACGAAAATAAATAGAAGAGGGCTGTTCAACAAGCCTTACAATATGGTTATTTTCCTTTGAGATTTTCGTATCGTTGTTATTTACAAAAACACATTTAGGTATTGCATTCGAATGTATAAAAACCTTAACTGATAACTTGATATCGCAAGCGGGCTGTGCAAACCGATTTCTCCTTGCCGAAAACGCCGAGAAAGACAATGACAAAGAGTTACAGGTAAACACGGCTCCAACATTTTCTATCACTATCGCCGTCTTCTTGCGTACATTCTATAGTTGCTACAAAAGAACCAGACAGGAAATTTGTTTAAAAGCACATATCCAGTACTTGTGTTTCCTCTCAGGCGCAGGTTACTGACTAAAGGAACAGGTAGCTTATGATAATAAGCTGTATTCTCACTTACAGCTCTTCCTGCACGTGAACATTTTGCTCACGCACTCCAAGCTGACCATGCGAAACTGCCTACCTCAGGTACAAAATCTATAAGGTGCGATTTAAATTTAACCTATTTGTGCTAGCTCCCTGGTTTCCCAGCTGGTTTGTATTGCGCATTGGTCCGACAAGCAGCGGCTGCGAGTTTCTATTAAATTAAATGCGCACCATTTGATACGCCTAGAAAGCAGTGCTTTATTCTTTTTACTGCGCAGAGAATAAGAACGATAGGCTGTTCACGCAGTCTTGATACATATTGTAAGTCTTGTTTAGACATTAGATGATTTAAACTTACGATCGTCCGTACTTAAAAGAGATTTTTTTTGGTTTCTGCTCTTTTGAACAAGCCTCTAAAGAGTGGGATAATGTGAGACTGACTTATACAAATATCCTAGGTCTGCATGGCTGTATACGTGACTTATAAGCTTCTGAGTACCGAGTTACAGTACAGGATATACTTCACTGCCAAATATTCAAAAGAGAGCGTTGAAGAGTGATCTTTTTACCAGGGGAAAAATTTCAATGACGGTGCATAAAATTAATAAAAACGATTTGGTTGTGGGGAGGGGGTGGGAGGGGGGGAGGACAAACCGCTGAAAAAAAGGTCATAGTCAGTTTAGTGGGGTTTGTGAGTTCTCTGCGAGTTGTACGAAAAAATCGAGAATACACATTTTCAACTAAGGCTAAGCCCAAATTGATTAATCCCGCAGTTTTTAGCATGCTTATAGTACGATTTTGTATTACAAATCTTAATATAAAAATCTTAATCTATTTGTGAATGAAACAAATAAAATATTGTAAAAGATGGATCGTCAGTCTACAACTAAATCACAGATTTCTGAGACACAAAGCAAAACATTGATATCAAGTCCTCTCATCTGAGATGGTCTTATTAGCGTGAAGTCGATCAAAAACAGAGATAGGAAAGTTGATCGTGTATTGCCTTGAAAGGTAGCCGTACGATATTGAACTGCTTTTTTTTACCACAGAACAAGACAAGGTGTGCCGAAAAACGGAACCCAATCCTGGAAGCAAAGAGATTGTAAGCAAACTTTTCGCAGTGGAATACTTCTTCTTATACGAGTAAAAGACACGCAGTTACGTGGTTTCGCTCGCTTATAAAATTATTGCAACTACAGATAAGTTCTTGATAAATACTTCATCCAGACAAAGATATCAATCTTTGGCGGGCTATCGACATAATGACGTCAATAGACTACAAAATTTCGACATGATTTTACTAAGATTTAAACAACTTAAATTTGAATAATAAAGAAAAAGCATAATTTTTCAAGCCTGACATGAGTACATGCTTAGAACTACAAAGCTATACGGAAGGGATCTCGACTCGGCGGGAAAAAGAGAACTATTAACAAGGGATGGGTAGAGACCCGCCTTGTTGCCTCCCTCTTCTTAAGCAGAGTGTGTACTTTCAAATGTTGTTCAGTACATGCCGGAATTTTGCAGTCTTCACTTGAGAAGTGGCCAATCCCGCAATATTTGTTTCTAACTTCCGAATTTGTTAACTCACGATTGTTGAGAAGCTGTAGACGAATGACGTCATAAACTCAACATGTGATGGTATTCACTCTGACATATATCGCATCGGAGGGAAAGAAGGCTATTTATTTCCCGGACAACCAGACAAGAAGTGGCGCCGGCCTTAAAATAGCTCGACTGACTCCGAAAGCTCTCGCCTAGCAAAACAAAGTGAACTGACAACCACCGGCAAACACTATTCTGATTTCGCGTGTGTTTGCGGGAGATTGTCAGTGTTGATTTTTGTTTTTCCGTAAAAACTAGCAAATCAAAAGTCGGTCGACAACCTGGATGATGAGTGAATCCTCGTAATCTAAAACAAAATATTCACTAGCATAAAAAAAATACTGTAGTTCAACTGGAATGGTCGTGTGGGAGTGAATGGAAGAGAAAACTCAGTCCTCGGACAAATATTCAAGGAAAACTATGGAATGTGAATAACTTTTGAAGCAAAGTAGAAGGGCATCTCGCTGAAAGCCCATGCATATCAAGGTCTATGAAAGTTTCAATCTTGTCTCACATAAACGCTGTAACTTAAATGGAGTTCTTCGTTGAGTTTAATAATTAAATTGTATTCAGCCAAAAGACATACAAATCAAAGCAACGAACAGTGCTGTTTATGGGAACAAGAAGAAGAAAGATTTTTGTTTTTCGAATTAAAGTATTGACGAAGACAAGATAAACCACTTGGCCTGCTGCTGAGGGTGAAATATCGGAATAATTGATGTATGAGACTCCGTGAGATTATTTATAGTGTAGCTCCGATATAACCAACAGCTCTGTGCCAAAAACGTCCCTCGTTTATATTAGATGTTTTGCTAAAACGTACAAAATGTAACTTCAGTCATCATGGTTCATGATAAATAAAGGTATTTTACATTTACAGTTTCGTATACACTGTTCCAGTCATAAATTTGGAAGCACCGATAGTTGGCAACAATTTGTAAAACAAAAAATGTCTATGCACGCTATTTTAATGCTAATGCATTGCCCAGATACTAAAAGCTCAATTTTTGTCGTATTATCGTAATATTATTTATAGATTTCTGGAGGTAAGGTGCCTGTTTCAGCGACTCCATCACTGGTAATGATGTCAATGTTGCTTTTTAATTGGAACTGAAAAATAATCCGGTTGCAGGCAAAACTTACTTTGTTCATCCACAAGCGTTTTTTTCCCTGCGTGGTGAAGTAAAGTCAATTAATATTGTTGACTTTGCAAGTGATTAAAATGATAGCAGTTTTTTCAATCCGGCTGAGACTCGGGTATACGAAGGCAGGGTTTGGTGGTGAGCTTTTTGAAGAGCTGTAAACCAGGGAAGTTTGGGTATTAGTCCCCAGGAGATTTTTCAGAGTACCGTATGTCAATAAGTGTTGCTGTTTAACTAGTGTCCCCAATTAGTCTATGTAGGCTAAACACATAGACACTTTAACAAACGTTTTACTTTACTTTACCTTCAGATAGAGAATATTTGAAAGCGTTTTCGTCTTTCTGTTAATTTAAAATAAAATTTGAGAAGCACTGGCATGGGCTATGCCAAGTTTTCTTCAAACACAAACCCAAAATGACCGGCAATCATTGCATTTTTAAATTCCTTTGTCGTAATGTGGACGAAAAACTTTGATGCGTTTTCAGACGGCGGACATTCTCTCTTCTCCCGCCTGACACAAGCATGAGAGGCGATTACTAATGCAGATTCACCAGATCTTCGCCCACAAGAAAACTGAAATTTAAATTACTAAATAATTAGTGATCATTCAACGACGAGTTGGTAAAATAATTCATCTCGAATTGGGGCGCAATGCTCGCTCAGTGCCTCCGAGCCCATTTCTAAAGGCTGGTCTCACTGCGAATTGGCTTGAGAGGAACAATTTATTTATTTAAAATGCCACAAAATAAATTATGCGAGAGGTAGATAACGATTTAAAATGAAAAGAGAAACGGAAAAAGATCTATAATCAAACGACGGGAGAAGTTTCGAGAGCCGGTTTTTTAAATATTTTATCATTCATACGGCAAAATTGTCTCCCATTTTGAGAAAAAAGGGACAAAAGAGGTTCTCTTTTGTCTAGTACTATTTATTACGTATAAATCTACCAGTGTTGTACCATGAATGCCGTTTACCTATTGGCTAAGCTACCCAGAATCCAAATGACAGCGGTTTCGCTGCGTTTTCAAAGTGACTGTTTTATATCCGAAAATGATAGATCATTTTCCCGTGACGTCATCACTTTCTTAACTCTAAAACTTAAGATCCACCAAAGTTTTTATCCTCATCAGACATAAGAGGTGACGTATTTATCTGTTTACAATTTTACAGCTCAATAGAGTGCTTGGTTTGGAAACCAGAGCATTTCGAATTTTCGGGTTACAGAGGTGGGTGACAGAAGGCTACGATCGAGTTTGTTGAAAAATTTATATTTGTCTCATGACTTTGAGCCCTTTAGAAGTTACAGCATTGGGAAAAGTGCTTATGTAAATGCTTGGTTTTCTAGTACTGATAATCAGTCGCCTAGATAACCAAAGTAAGTTCCAGATGTTTATACCAAAATGGCGTTTTCATACTGGGCTCTGTAAATTCAGAAAGTTCTGCGAAACATTGCGACGAAAATCAGAAGTTTGGGAAAACGCACAGGCCTAAAACTTGGAGAATTGTCTTCTGTATCTATCTTCTACAACATCACAATTTCTTGACTTTTTTCACTGGATGGTTTTTGATTTATTTTTTTATTGCTTAACAGTGAAAACGATCTTTATTAGATTTATACAAAAACAATTAAATTGTTCACCCTCGATTTTCATGCTCGACAGAATTCAAAATCTCATGCTTATAACCTCGATGTTCATATTCAGAAAGTCTAAAAACTTCCTGGTTTTTAAATGACAACGAAATTCAACATAGAAAATGAAAGAAATTTTTTTAAAAAAAATTCTTGGAAATTCATCCTGTATTTACTTTTTCGCTGTTATCAGGGCTAGAATATAAGCAGTATGGGCAATGTGACATGGTTGACTTCGAATATCACAAGGTATTAGCAAATATTGTATAATGTATTGGTGTTTTGACGTCTTCTAGATTTCCTCAACAAAATCAATTCATCCATATGGTGTCGGTTCGAAACCATACAACAAACAAGTCTTGAATGCGTATTTGATATACGTCAATGGATATCAGTTCTATATTACTCACTTCGAAATCAAAAACCAAAAGTTTACCTGTACGATTTATCCACGTATGCACGAGGAACCATATCGCCAACCAAACGGAAGGTGAAATAAGTTAGGGTAACTGTAGGATGTTTTATATAGATATTTTTACCCTCAATATAATTCTTAATCGTCGATTAGAACTTTTAGATCGGTTTCAAAGCCGAATTACAAAAAAGTCGATCAAAAGTTCGTTTAAAGATGACAGGTTTCTTTATAAAAAAAATTCTTACCTTTCGAATAGAGTGAAAACCTAGCGCACTTTGAATATGACCAGAGATTAGCACGTTCTCAAGCAACTCCCTAATGAAGAAGGGCCAAAGTAATCAGCTTTATAATCAGACCGTCAATATGACGTCACCTTACGAAACAAATGCTTTCCTTGATTAAAAATTCACTTGTCCCCCGAGTCGAAAAACAACTCCAGGAACTTACACTGTCGCGACTTTGTGTGTGATCTGAAAGACACTACTTCCGTATACTGCAGCTGATGACAAACATGTTTTCTTTTTCATTAACAAAGTCAGCCAACTGTATTGTGTTGTTTCGACTCTCTAAGACTTGTGCGTTGTTATCGAATCGGAGTTGTAACGAAATTTTGGTTGAAATTTCCGCAAGGCGTCCTTTTCCTGTGGAGCATTCTTTTGTGTAAACAAAAGTTTTCAAGGAAAAATAAAATCTTTACCTTTCAACAAATGAATGTAAAACTAGGAACACGACTTAGGGCTGAAATCGGACAGCCGTCTGTCCCATCATGAAATTTATTATGGTTTTTAAACAGAAACTGATAGGACAAACTTGACAACAATTCTCGAGAAGGATTTAGTCGCTATATTATACTACAACAATTGAAAGGCTACTAACATCACGTATCTTTCTTCAACATAGTGATATTTTAGACTGCGAAAATCAAATGAACAAGGAGTTTCGAGAAGTTAAACAACAAAAGTAAAATCGAAATTCAGGTTGATTAAATAAAGTGCTACCGTAACTTTGCTAATTATCTCTGCTGTCTTAACTAATATCCAGCTAACATTTTAAGGCGGGGGTATATCTGAATAGGAGTGAAATTTAAAGTATAATTAAAAGGGAATTGTTAAGATTGAAATGGGTTGGGAACACTACCAGACAGTTGACCCCCTCAAAAAAAAGCCCCAGGTTGGTAGGGGACTGTTTGGTGTCCGTCAATTAATTATTCACTTCAAATTTCAACTTTCCAAATCCATCAAATCTTCAACATTTCATATCTTCCTCAATTTAACCTATCCTTTAAGAAAAAAATATCTCTTTCATAAAATGTCCAAAAATCACCCAAAAATTTACACAAAACTGGAAAACATTGGTGAATGTTCTAAATGGAGGGATTTGGCGCTGCTTGAAGCGTGAACGACATATTGGCACAAAGGCCACGTTGAGCGACGTCAAGCAACCTTCAGGTAAAATCCCCCCTTAATTTATAATACCTCCCAACTCAAGTACGTTTTCTGATTTTGAGAACGTGTCACGTATCATTGGTAAAACTCAATGACGCCCTACGGCGAACAAAACTTCATAACTCCCTAGGGAAACAACTTGAAGTTTCGACTCGTACGTGATCAGGTGTAGTGCACCTTGAAACGCCCGGGTTGAAAGAGCTGCAAATTTGTGTGCCAGTCGGCCTGATGTCGGCCAGTCGGCCAACGAAGTCAGGTAACGTTTCTCACTTGCAAGCATTATTCAAGAAAAGTGATTCATAATTACAAAAGCATATTAGATTTTAAAATCTTCAGAGTTATGGCGGTACGTGACATAAAGCTGTGAACGCGTTTGTCGAAAAATATATACTTATCTCGGAATTTGTAACCTTCTTGGAAGATAAAGTATTAGGAAAAGTACTTATTTAAATGTTTGCTTGATCAGCTCAGATAATCAGTGGCCTAGATAGCCAAAGTAAGTTCCAGATGTTTGCACTATTTTCCGGCTGCCATGTACCTGCATGTTGGTGTCCCTTGGAGGTACACCAACGTGGTGGTTGCATACTGGGCTCTGTAAATTTGTGCAAAATATTTCGACAAACATTTGAAGATCGGTAAAACGTACAGACCTAAAACTTAATTATTCATCTCCTATAACATTTTAATTTCTTGAGTTTATTTACTGAATGGTTTTTGAATTATCTTTTAACTGCGTGACGGTGCAACCCAAGACCAGTTCGGTTTCACTGCCGCTCGTACTGCAAGCAAGGCCACCGTAGGCGTCAAGTAAGTCATTTTTTCGCATTTCTTTTCTACTTTTGAGTTGGGAGGTAGAACAAAACACTTAATGACCGGCCCCTCGGGAAACAGTGAGTTTTGTTTCCCCTAAGGGTCTCGGGGAAACAAAACTTACTATTTCTCTTAGGGCCGGTCATTAAGTAGTTAATGTTCTGAAACACCTTTTTTCCGGCTCGTGAGAGGGCGGAATTCAACAAACTCCTGCAATCTGATTGGTTCCTGGAGCGGGTGGAATTTTCTCATACGGACCGCTACAGCGTGCGGAATCCGTCGAGTTCATCTATTTTCGTGAACGTATTAGCGGTTATCGTCAATCTTTCGCCCTTTTTACATTTCCATAGACGAATAATCAACGCAAGTTTATCTCTTTATACCTTTAGATGCCAAGGAAAGTCATCGTACGTAAGTAAATTCAATTTATTATAACACCGTAGGGCAAGTATATCAAAACTCGCTCAAATCTCGTTTAAACTCTCCAGGATGAGAAAAAATGACAACATTGAATCTTCAAGGGTATTTATTTGGTAAGCAACCCGTACGTTTAACGGCTTTTATGTCATCTCCTAATTTCCATACGAACTCTTATATTTCAGCCATAGTAAACCATACAAACCCTTATATTACGCTTGGGTGAACTGTGGTTTGTTTCTGCGCATCCTTACTGCGCACGCAAATTCACACGACACATCATGCATGAGAGCGCGGGCTAAGTAATAAAATTAACAATGATAGCGCAGATGATGATGATGATGATGATGATGATAATAATAATAATAATAATAATAATAATAATAATAATGATAACAATAATATTAATCATTGATAATATTAATGATGATGATAATTATAATATAAAATTATAATAATATAATTATACTTTCCATAATAATAATATAATTATAATAAAATAATAATATAATATAATAATATAATTATAGTTTCCATTATACTTTCCATAAAAGGATCAAGTGGCCTGTACATCATAAGAAAAAAAACTAATCCTAAAAGAGATAAATTTACAATGGTTTCTAAAAAAATTGATGCCCATTGCTATAGCTTTGTCTGGATTTAACGATCTTGGACGTTCGGTGACACCCACTTTTCGTTTGACGGATCATTTTCTCTGCTGATTTACTACGTTAACAAAAAAATGAGGAAAACCTATCGACTAGAAGTTTGATTTCTTTTCTTTTAGCTGTGTGATAGTTTTAAATGTGAAAACGTTAGTAACATTTGAAAGTATATACGCAACAGACCAATATCTACAAAACATGACTAAGATCGCTTGCCTCAGTTGACTCACCTTCGATATTTTTTTACTATGCTGGTAGTTTTCCACACGCTTTACCTCTGAAACGAAGTCGGTGACCCCCAATTTTTACCCCCATTATCTGACTGCAGTAGGAATTTCAAAAAATCTATCGACCGGAAAATTTTCGCGCGAACGTCCTTAAAAAAGATATTGTGAGTTTATGCACGTTCACATCTCAAGTACGTTTACGCACGAAAGCGCAGAAGCCAAATAAGCCATGTTTAACCTACTAAAACCAACGCATCACGGATCTCATATTCAATAAGTGTTTACTTTATTCAGTTTTACAAAAACAAAAACTAAAACGTATTTAAAGAGCAAACTTATATGGCCTTGAGGAAACATTGCGTGTTGCTTGCAGTTCAGGTGAAACTCGAGCATTGCTTTTCGGACGCCAATGGACACTATGGAGAAATCCCTGCAAGCGTGGGGCAACACAAGCCTAGGTGCGGCAACATCCAAATATAACCCGCTAGTTTTTAGTTATGTTGTAAAGCAATTATTTATCTTAAACATATGTAAATTTCAGTTCAGCTCAAAATAATGAACTCCTTGATGGATTTTTCGCAAGTACAGAATTGTTGGCGTTGGTTGGCGTTGATTCTCTCGTCTTCGTCGACCAAAAAAGAGACTGAGGTAAAACTAGGTCGTCCTCTGTAGTTATACGGGATTTTTGCTCTCCACCCGTCCGAGCTCACTGCTGTCGAACAGTTTCGTCATCCTATAGGCTCTAGTACGCCGGCAATGTTGCCCGTTTTCCTGAGGTCTTAAGCAAATGCTCTAATACCTTATCTGCCTCAGTAAAAGCGGGGTCAGAGATAACGGAAAACGGTTTGTTGAGCGGTAGCGAGCGAAAGAAACGATCAGTGGAGGCTCTCAGATGGTTTT
>CM042748.1:4155054-4160333 GCA_022496165.2 Catalaphyllia jardinei
CGACTTAGCAAGAGCTGAGAAAGCTCACAAATGAAGTCTCTTTAAAGCAAGCCAGTTTGCTTGCTTAACAGAAAATTGAATAAAGTAACGAACGTAGTTGTCTTCCTGAAGCAGATTTCGGACAAAGGACTTCTTCAGTTCGACCAGAAATTTTGGAACTTTCAGTATAAGGACAATCAGTAGGGAAATGCTTTGGCTAAAGTTTTCGGTAAAAATTGACGAATGATGAATTTCAGAAATGCGAACCACCCAATCGAACGTTCGAAACTTAATTTCGGTAAGGTATGTCATGTTTGAAAATTTTGGGTATACATTGAGAGGTTGTCCTCTTTTCGAATTTCCGAAAGTTTTCAGAATGGAGGGTACCCATGATTGCAAAAAATGCAATTTTGTCGATGTGGAAAATCACTCTTAAGGTTTCCATGCAAAATTAAAGAAGCGCATTTTCTTGCCTAACGAACAGAAAGTGTCGTCATAAGCACACAAAATGACTTCGCTGTGGTTGTTTCTGACAGAATGCATGATATCAAGATTTGATGATGTTAATATATCGCTGACTAACTTTAGGTCAATGCACGTGCTAAAAGCACGTGATCGGATGTTTACCTAGTTCGTGTAGTGTTTGTTGGAAGTTCTATAGAAACCGGTCCAATGAAATATTAGGGACCTTACGCATTTACGACAGTGACGGCACAACGTAATAGTAAAATGCGTTCAATTCCAAATAGAAATACGAAAAATTAGCCGTTCTGGTTCACGTTCTCTGGACAACGCAGAATTTTGTCATTTCACGTTGTTGCTCTACAGAGGCTGGCAAAGAAATGTATCAAGAATTATAAACGGCACGTGAACAGTTATTGTTCTGCTCATTAAATCTTTTGTTTGATGACGTTTTCGTTGCCGTTTAGGGTACGCTGAAACGAGCAAAGGCATACGCACTGATCAAAGAACAAAATAGTGTTATGGATTCATGTACGAGTACAGAAATGTTCCACAAAGCCAGAGCATTTCGTAATTAAAATAAAATACATATAAAAACGATGTAAAAAGATTACCTCTCGTACATGGCCGTACTGTTCGTTGTTCGGCTCACCGGCGATGCCAAACTGCAAACAAAAGTACAGTAACGCTCAGTTAAGATGGACATTGCTGGAAAAAACAAAACAACGCAAAACACACCCAATGTTGCCATAATAAAGGTTTGTTCTCACGACAGTATCCATCAATCACTTAAACAAGACTGCATACGTCATGTGAGGACAAATCACAAGCATCGAAAAAGAGATTGTCAGGGAAGTACAACTGGTCTCTGATAACAGTTGTCGACATTCAATTCACCATACCTTGCAGTACAGTACTGTGAGGTTTTTTTGAAAGCGAAATCGTGGAAACCTTCCCTGGAAGAATTTAGAGAATATTGAAATAACCATAAAAGTAAAAAGAGTTTCGGATCTAAAAACTAATATTAAAATTAACTTTAATGACTAAACTTTCGATCTACAAAAGAACTAGCTGCGTAGCACGTTTCTGTTGCCAGAGAGTCACATAACGCGAGAGGAGATAACATATGTTAGAGCTTTAACAGTGAAAAAGCTAAAAGACATGGCTGTTATGAGTCGATGCACAGTTACTCTCTGCTTTAATTTAACTAAACCGCCCCGCCTCAGGGAAAAAATGAAGGGGCTATGTTACAACATAAATTTATTGGCTAGATATAGAACCAATCACCATACAAAAAGAAAAAAGTAATAAAACTAAAAACTAGAATAAAGAACGTCTTATGGTTATAAACATAAAGAAAAACAATATTGAGGATGGTAAGGGAATCAAAGAGGGATACGAATAAAACAACCTATAAATTTTAAAGCATTGCATGCGCTAGAACGATCACGTGGACTTTGCAATCTTAGCAATCCAACGATCTTTTTTTCCATTCGTTTTTCTTGTACATTTGTATCAATTGCTCAGGAATCGTTTTCCTCTTTCTTTTTTCATGTTATTCGTTACTTATATTCCTCAGGAAAGTACGCTCACTGTTCACAGTGATACTCGCGCTTGAGTGACAGCTTTTGAACCTGAATCTGATTGGCTTCTTACAGCGCGCGCAATTTCCTCTTCTTTGTTATGTCACAATGCAAAATACTTCATTCGCAAACATAGAAGCCTTCTCTTTTTTATAGCTCTTTTATTTTGTTTGAGAAGTTTATCGTGAACAGTTAAAATGGGACTAGCTTTGAGTTCTTATAGGTCGAAAAGAAAGGAGAAAAAGGATTACAAAAGGTTTGTTAAATTTTATGGTTCTTAATAACGTTTTTCCAATTCAGAAAAGATTATAATTCAACGTTACATGTTTCACTAGACAAGTATTTCCTAGCAGCGCATTTGACTTTTGTAAAAATAAAGTACTTAGCATTGGAAAGCTATGTTAACGAGTCGATAACGAACTCTTTTTGTCAAACAGAAAGCTGCGAAAGCAGTTAAAAGAAGCAGAGGAGTGTATTACTCGTCTGCAGGAACAATTGCAGCTTCAATATGAGTAAGTTTATTTGTGATATGTTCAGTAGCCTGAAGCCTAGTACGACAATTGTAACTACACAAGAGCATGTGTTTATCTTGTCCTATTTGTTCTTCATGAAAAAGTCATTCTAGACTGCTTACACTCAGTTGCTCCCCGAAAATCAAGACGGGATTTTAAGACGAGAAGGGGCAGGGAAGTGGAAAGGGTGCACACGAGAAGAAAAACCTTCGTTCCAGTCCCTTCTCGACTCTTTTGTGTTTCCCACTCGCAAGGATGAACGCTCGCCGGAGAGGTAATAGACAAAATAGATTAAAGCTAGTCTGAATTATTCTCGTTCCCAGAGCTATTCGATTCTTGAATTCCAATTCCCGGTCGATTAAGAAAATTGTTGTATGCCTGGGAGTGGGGACGATATGGCAATAAAAAGTTCTAAAACACTTCTGAGCTCTAGCTTGCGTTTAGCTTAGATAAAGATCTCCTTGCTTCTGTCTTATCATTCGTAGGAAAGTGAGACATTCTTAAAAAAAGATCATTTGTCCTCTCTCATAAAGTATTGTGTAAATTCCCAGTGTACCACAAAGGGTTTCTCTTTCTTTTCACTGATGTTTTTGTAGGTTGCTCGATCAATACCAAAGTTGTCTCCGCACTAACTCATTTCCTGACACTGCAAAAGCCAACGCAGACTGCGTAGTGGCCGAAATGGAGGAAGAGGTTCAAGCTTTGGAGCGAAAGCTTTTCCTTGAGGAAATTGCAGTTAATGTTACAGACGAGAGATGTAATTTTCTAGGCAGGAACTTCAGGTAAGCGTATGTTTCTACTAAAACAACCTACGGACAAGCAAAAGACGCGAGGGAAAATGCTGCCACGCAAATACGTTTTTCAATGCAAATACAAAAGCACAATTCACAATTAGTTGATATGAGTCACTTTTGGTGGTCATTCCGCAAGACGCAATACTTTCTAGTCAGAGTCATCAAAACTATTTGTTTGCTTTGTCCCACACCAACGCTTCAACATCACCAGACTGTAAAGTTATCTAAGTTTAACTGCCTAACCTTTTTGTTTCTATTTATTTACAGAATTCTTCAGGACAATGAACTTACCCTTCAAAGGCAGAGTTCAGTCTGTGAAACAGACCTATCAGCGTTAAAACTGAAACAGGAAACTTGTCAGTTCGGTCATTTTCTACATGCAAATCCAGTGGAAGAATGGACTGTCTGTTCTCTTCCTAATCTTTACTTCAGAGACTTGTGGCTCTAGTAAAGTGGAAGTCTTCAATGAACTTGCCTGTAAAAGCAAAAGAAAGGGATTTGTTCAGTTTAGGAAAGTTGTAAGGAAGAGATCAGATTGCTTTATTTTGATAGAGATAAATTTGATGTACATGTGTAAATAGTATTTTATTAAATATGTTTGATACGACGAATTATGAAATTGTTTCTTGTGTGTCACTGAGAACGGTTAGTAACTTTCCAACTTGTGCAGATGACACTTATATAGACAAGAGACAAGAGATGGCCAAGATTCTCTCAAAGATGATCGTTTGACCGAGTATTTTATGATGGGACATTTTTAAGTTCGTCTTCAGTGCGCTCGGCACACAAGGCGAAGTCTAAAACATTGTTTTTTTATATGCGTAAACTAGCGCTTTCTCAATGGTGGAAGAAGGCACAGTATCTCACGAATTTTTCCAGAGTGATAAAAATCCAGTTTTCTAGTTCAAAGAGGGAAAAAAATCTTTGCGCCAATTGGCGCAAGTCTAGAGACCGTCTTATTTGCCCGTAAAGGAAAGTTCTATTGGAAAAATGGCTTTGTACAGCAGAACGCACAATTTGGTAAGCTTTCTATCGCGAAAAGTGTCACAAAGTGTCAGAATTAAGTTAACTACCTATACTAAAAGAAAAGGCAAAAGCGATTGAAGGAAGAAGAAAAGTAGCAAAAACTTCACAGAAAGATCCTAAAACCGTCATGTTATCATTCCAGTTCAGGAAGTTAAAAAAACAAATTCAGTATTAAAATTAATCTTGGCACTCTAGTAAAGTTTGTTACCTTATAAGTCTTGTCCTTTTACACGTCAGTGAACGGGATCGATTCTGAGCTACCAAGTCTGTAGCTTGATGGTAGCCACGCAAACAAGCTGAAACAAGTCAACTCTTGCTTCATTTAGCTTGGACGAAGTGTATAATTTCCAGCAACACTACTACTTCGGATCTTCGTGTAAACGTTTAGTTGTGTGTCACATGTTTCCAGAATTTAGACAACTTTGGCGGTGATTATTTGAAGAATATTTCGGACAAAAAGCAAAGTCGCTCGCTTCAGTTCCTGGCATGTTAATATAATGTCTGTCTTCATTGAGCTCAAAGAGTGACCCTACGAGCAACTACGCGCAACAACCCCGCGCAACCCGCTACGCGCGACTAATTTTCCCGCCTCGTTAATGACTCGTCCCCAGTCGTTCTCCCACCTCGAGCGAACCTCGCGCGGACCTCGCGCAATGCTGTGTGCTACATGAAGATGACTGGGGACGCGTGAGCCCCAGTACCATCCCTTCCCTTTATTTAGATTCGCACGTGATGAGTTCGTGCTCCTTGAAACCCAGGCAAATTTGTGAGCCAACCGGCGTCAATCAAACTATTTCTTCGCAGTTTTTTTTTTCTATTTTTGAGCTGGGAAGTATAACAAAGGAAACAGTGAATGTAAGGGTACATATGAATGTGAACATTCATATGTACCCTTACCTTCTCTTCGCCGCGATTCACCATCC
>CM042748.1:4160343-4184292 GCA_022496165.2 Catalaphyllia jardinei
AATTAGCACTAAAATTCACACTTCAGAGTTAATTCTCTGTTACATCAAAGGAAACAGTGAGTTTTGTTTCCCCTTGACCTCAACATTACCCGATGTGAAGCCGAGGGGAACCTTCAGGATCTTTCACCTCGGGGGAACATTGAGGGTCTCGGGGAAACAAAACTCACTGTTTCCTTTGTTAATGTCCACAACATCCAGATGAGAATTTTTAAAATAGCCCTCGTTAGATACGAGGTACGCTGGAGGAATTCGAAAACGGAGGTTTCACTCTGAAAACGCATCAACTGTTTTACGTCTACACTACATCGTCAAAGTGCTCCGTTTTCAAAATGTTTTCCGCCTACACGAAAATGAAAAGCCTGCGTTTTCTAATTCCTCAGGTTTAAAAGGACGTTTTCGAGAAGCTTCGCTTGCGTGACGGATTAGTGTGGACGGTAGGGCTAACCGTAGAAATATAGCTGTGTTTTCAAATTCCTTCAGCGCAGCGTCAACAAGGCCTAACATACACCGCGTTAAGCACCCTGTTTTTTTCAGTTATCACCAGGGCGCTTATACGTAGCTTTTTTGGCCCTGGTTATCACTAATCACGTGGTACGCTTTTGAGGGCATACAATCAGTTGTTGGACTGGTGCAAAGATGTTCGATAAAAGAAAAGTTAGATAAAGATTTTATTCTCGTTTTGCACCCTGTTGCAGGTAGACCTAAATAAATACAAATTTGATTTTTCGCGACGAAGTATGCCCTGGTGGAAAATAACAAAGCTCCAAGTGCTCCACAAACGTTGGATGTCCTTGGAGTTTTCAGTTCAGTGTTAGAAATGCAGCTACAGAAAAACGTGACTGGTTAATCATAAAGACAAAAATGTGTTTATTGGCTAAGGGTTGAAAACATTGTTTTGAAAAAGCTACATTTAAGTCGTCGGGCTTTGTTCTTGGATCAATATTTGATTTTTAGTATACAACACTTCCGCCATCGATAAAAAGACCTCAATGTACATATGTCAATACATGCACCATTACGCGAGTGTATTTAACTGTTGCTTTCTAGACCTCAAAAAGCATTAATTTCGTAACGGGCTTAGGAAAACCATCCCCTATTTTGTTTCGAATATAGAATAAAAAAATTGTGAAGTCCAATAGCGCAAAAATTAGGACAGGACACCGCCATTCAGGGCAGTAACAACTGCAAGGGAATGGTAATAAAGCAAAGATTCTTCCCATTTCTTAGTCAAACCATGTTTCATGAATGACGACACTATTTCATTCATATTTCAATTCGCCATTTCTTTGACAATAAGAAACTCTGAAGGTTGACGAACATGATTGAAATATTTCCGCATTCATGTTTTGTGAAGCCCGCCGTTCAACGTTCATGCGAGAATCTCGTGAGCGCATATTAAATTTGCCCCTGTTTTCTTCTTTTAGTGAAGAAGTGTCCTGCTTTTAGAGTATGGCTGAAAAAGTATTTTGAATTCTTACCTCTCAGCGTTTCTAGAGGGCGGCTAGCTTCTTTTGCTAAACGTCCAATCACCCGAATTCAAGTTCGCGCAATTCAGAGCAACAAATTCATGAGTTGAGGCTAGGTGAACCTATCACAGAGGCCGATAGAATGATAGCATCACAGGTTCTGTTCTACACAACGTTCATGCAGCAAAGAGACGAAAACATTAGAGAGGAAATGAATTCTGTGAATTGAAAGTGCTTCGACAGAGAAATTAGTCACTTTAGAAAGAGTGCATTTTTACTATAACATACCGTCTTTAAAACGTATTCATTTAGATATTTTTGCTTCACAAAGTTTGTCTCTTTTTTATACGACAGCAAGAGAGGATAATACTTATGAGAGATTATTCCCGTGTCTTATTCTTAAAGCAATTCTTCTCAGTTATTTTTAGAATTTTGCTCAAGTGGATAGCGCCTTCGCACATATTTTCATCCTCCACGAAAACATCCACGCAACGCGTGGTATCATCATGCGCGAGAGAACTGGGTACCATCTCTAAAAATAACTCAAGAGGGATCATATGGAAGATAAGGTCTCTAACCCTTCATCTTCCCTTGAAGAGAGCTAGTATTAGCTGCAATAGACAGGTCAGCAGCCATCGTAACATTTCTCCATGTTCTCCATCAGAGATATCAAAGGTGCTGCATAATACGGAAAATGTCCGCCAAGCGATAACCTTGTCACTGACAACCTAAGACGAATCAACATTGTCATTACTTTGTCTAATAACTCGCATTCAACAGCAGCTGAATTGGTGACGCATCTCTCGATATGACTCTCTTTGGTGATATAGATTTCTGTGTTTCTGTCACTTGAAGGAAGTGGTTTCGTACTCGACGAAGAACTTTGATCACTGAGGCAGTCAATAACATTTAAGTTCGACTCACTGTCTGGCTGATTTGAAGAGAAGCGTAGGTGTTCTGAGAATGCTGAATAGTTTAAATTGCTTGTGTGTTTTCTTGGCGTTTCTGAAACACTTTGAAGACCAGAGCAGCTCTCAGCTGTAAACGTTGAGTGAAACATTTTACTGTCTGCTTTATCGAAAGACGAAGAGCGACAATGGTTATTGCTTAAACAAACACTGCTACAAATGATGGAGTCGGACTGTGAAACAGCAGGCACTTTATGGTCATTGACACTCTCGTCTTCACCCTCATTTTCAACTTCAGATTCGTCGCTTGAAGAATAGGCCGAAACAATGCTTGTCAAGCCATTAGACTCACCACTTTGAATTCCCAGAAAATGAGAATCTGTGCACTTTTCACAGCTGTTGTTCTGTGGCCAGGGAAACGTACCTGGCAACTCAGGACACTGCCTGTCTTCACCAGCCAAGGTTTCCTCTCTTGTCAACAACAAGTCATTTTTAGTTGAGGGCGTTTCGTTGGCAAAACAACTCTCAAACTCCAAAGGCTTTTCAGAAGAATTAGAATCAGATCCAAACTCCCTTGGGTGCACGGTACACATCGCCACATCGTCACTCATGGTTTCTTCCGCAGTGCAAGAAATTATTTTTTCATACTCCACCAAGCACTGCACAAATGAACTCCATCCGGCAATCACAAAGTGGAGATACTGCACAAGGTATTCCAGAAACCGAGTCTCTGATGAAATCAGAAGGTCGAGAAGGAATGAGTGATCAAACTCAACTGATTCAGTGAATGAGATGAAGAGCAAGTGTGGGTTCAACTGGCATAAAATGGATGTTGAAATTTTTCCACAGCTACGAACAGTTCTGAAAAAATTAAGAGAAGTACTTTTGATGTAAAGGTCTGCGATTTTACACTAAAGCAGACTGTGCAATAAAATTTGGAAAACCTGAGAATTTTTAGTATATCTTATTTCCAACTTTTCACCAAGTTGAATAAATATACATATTGAAGTTATAAAGATGCTATTAACAAAAAAAGAGAAATGCTAGCCTGAAAAAAAAACATGTTACTCTTCTCTTGTACTGTATTCATGAAGTAAAAAATTATACTTTTAGTTCTGTAGTTAACTAAAAATTTAAATATGTACTATAACATATTGATTAGAGTAACAATGCTACATATTCAAAGTAATTTTTACACCCCTTTAACAGATTCTCAATCACATCTTAAAGAAAATTCTTCATTCTGATATTAATTTACCTAACTCCAATAAAATTAGTTGACAGAGTGAGATTTTGAAGCTGGCATTTCAAGGACAGTTTGATTACTGGTACCCTCTCTTTCTCTGCACAGTCCAACTACTTTAAAATAATTGTAGACTGCTGACAGTCTGTTTTCCACTCAAAAACAGGTGGGATTGTGATGCAAGATGTTTTAGAAACTTGGATGTAGGACTCACAAGAAGAAAAACACACTGCCCCTTTGTATTGCGGATTTCATTGACGTTTTTAGCAGGAGGCGAACTGGTTTCCACACCCGGGAAAAACGTTTTGAAACGAACGTCTTATGGTACATGAGAAACTTTCCCTTCGATGGTCAAACTAGATAAGCAAGATCACCTTCACGGTCAGTCTATTTACTCAGTGTCTGGCCCTTAATAATATCCCTGTTGTACTTGCATTCACTGAAAAACATTCATTTGATCCTAAGTGAAAAGACATGCTTACAGTAGTCTACTGTAATTACAGTTAATAACTATAATTTTCCAAATACTACTCACTGTTGGATTTCTTGAAAAAGTAAAAGTAAAAGCAACATAACCTCGACAAGATCGTCATCTTGATCAACAAAGAAGGCGACAAGACAGTTATGAAGTTGACTTTTATGAGAACTTTCTTTTCTGGACTTGTCATTAAGACAAGCATCAGGAGCAAGAGAGAGAATTTCTGAACACCACTTGCTAACACAAGAGAGGGACAAATTCTGAAATAACAATGAACCTGCAAAAGGATTTTATGATATTTTAAAAAAATATTGATATTAAGCTTTATTTTATAATATACCCTGTAAGAATCGCTGATAAATTTTGCTAGTCCCTAGCCTTTAATGAAACCTCTGTTTACTCGGTGTTTTTTAAAAGGAACAGGCAGATATAGTGACATTCATGATAGTTGAACTCGTGTTCCCACAGCATTTCTTGTTCTCTCAAATTTCCACTGGTGTTTCATGACTAGACAGAGAGTAATGTGTATCTTGTAAATATTCATAATAATAATAATAATAATAATAATGATAACATAAAATAATAATAATCAACTTTATTAAACTCTTAATAATAATAATAATAATAATAATAATAAAAATGTGACATGCTAGTAACTTGTGCATTAAGAACCATTATATAGAGCACCTTTGTTGTACTCACTAGCCTGTTCCGGGCTCTTGATCAGTGGAAACCATCAGAAAGCACACGGAATGAGCAATGAAGGGGGTCTGGTAGAGAAAGAGGGGCTACCCAATGCTCTCTCTTTCTCTACCAGACCCCACTCATTGCTCGTCCCATGCTGCTTTCCGATCGTCTCCACTGACCAAGAGTCTTGAACAGGCTATGTACCCACATTACAAGGCCACATGACACATTTTATTGTCTTCATTTTGATTTAAAGTTTTGGCTTAACCAGACGAAAGACAGATCAAATCAGAAATTACTCAGCATATTCTGCAGAACAATAAATTCATTTAAGTTATAAGAATTTTTTCTTTTTTGGGGGGGGTGGGGGGTGAATAAAATTTTAGTTATATATATCTCTCTCCCTATAGTTAGTGGGAAATAAATTTATTTGTTGTTTTGTAATCAAACTTAAGTTCTCTGCAGCATAACTACACTAATTAGTAGCTGAAACATGAATGCGTATTTTCAGTACCTTCATGCTTTTTGGCCAACTTCAGCAAAACAAAAGAACACTTGAAAACCATCAGAGAAGCCTTCCGCAACGCAACAAGATCAGTGCTACTTCCTTTGTTGCTCATAGTCTCTGAGGAACTCTTTATTTCTGTTCCAATGAATCCAACAAATCCTGAACATCCTGGTATTTTATGAAAGAGACAACATTGAACTACACTTAAAAAGGATACTGAAGAACTCCTTACTATCCTCTCCAATTCTGTGCATTTGGTTTTCTGCCTGAATATAAATGCATTAGGTGTAATTACCACCTGATTCAAAACTTCCAAAATCTTCTTGAAAATCAAAGATGGTAATCTTGGATAATGAAGGTACTGGATCAAGGTTGCCATGACAGTACAAAGTTGATTGACAGTATCATCCTTTACATGCATTATGGCCATCTCAGTTACACATGTAGAATCAGTTTTCCCTTCACAAGGTTCAACCGTTTTTCTTCTATAGGAATCTTTCGATCCAGGGTCGTGGGACCTTAGCAAATTATTTTCTTCTTCATTGCAAGGCCTTACATCAGGTGTAGACTTGTTCTTAAGTGTTCTGATGACCTCCAAATATTTTGCAAGCTCTGAAATACAGTGCAAGAATGCAACTAAGTCATTTTCTTTCATTCCTCTAATGGATTCTCTTTTCACATTCTCTTGGCTGTGAATTGCATCACCTAATTTTAGACTTGCTTGAAGCACAACAAAATCTTCAGCTGGTCCAACTTGTTGAGAGCTTCTCAGAAAAGAATACATTCCATTTGGTCGCACAATAAAAGGAAGGAAGAAGAACAAAATGTGCTGCAAGTTTAAACTCCTTAATAACATATCAGTAGTCAACTCAGTTCTTGAAACAGTAGTACTAATCAAACACGAACTACCTGCTTCATGTGAGCAGGACCTTATCTGATTGATAATTTGTCGCTGGGAATTTTCAAAATTGTTCTTGAGAGTTTCTCTAGATTTTTTCAGAATCTTACTCAATACTTCCATGGTGTAAAGCTTTCTCCAAGGTCGGTCAGTTCCAAAATTAAACAGCGTCTGAAACCATTCTACTTTTATCGTTTCCTTGGGAAGTGTCTGAAAAACTAGCACAAAGGCGTTGGAGGCTGAAAAGACAACATGCTGGTTTCTGTGATCCAGATATTTCAACAAACCATCCACTAGGTGGTTCTTGGAGACCAGATCATCTGTAACAATCTTTAAATATGTACATCGAAGTGTTTCAAGTCTTTGATAAAGCTTCTGCACTACAGTGAGAGCTAGCAATATAGAATCGATGTCGTCATTTTCCCAGTTGAAGCTCAACTCTACCAGCGCGTAAATTCCCCTTTTGTAGGCGTCTTCGAAACAGTTACAGTTAAATGCAATAGAATAAAGTTCTTCAAGTTTATCCATCACAATGAAACCACTTGAAGACCCCTCAATTGACAGGTAAATTTCAGAGGTTGAAATGCAATTTTTCCGCCATATTGATTTCTTTAGCTTTTTTGACTTACATGAAGAACACACAGTTACTTGTGGATCTACCGCACACTTTCTGCTGGCTCATACGCACGCGCATAATTTACTTCCTAAAACACTTCCCAATATTTTGCTTTCAATATGTCTGGACCGAGAAGACCGCCACCTCCAATTCCTAGACCAGGTATGGTAAAATCCAGCGATCTTTGCTAAATCGTTTCAAATTTTCACGGTGATTTGATGCTCTGTCTTCAGGTCATGTGCAGGTTGTGAGGGCTTTGTACAATTATGCAGCTCAACAGGTACTTAAGTATTCGAATCCAAGTAGCTTCTTTCGAATTCGATCGATAGCAAACTAGCTAGTTTAGAACATAAACAACTCCACGATATTGTATTAACCCGCCCTTATTTACCGTTTTCGTTCTGCTCTTTTGCAGCCAGACGAGATCAGTTTTGAAGAAGGGGATATTTTGTACATAGTCGATAGGGTAACGTAGCGAAATTTGTACACCAACTATAGACGTATAAACAACAAATTCAGTTTACGCGTTTGCTTAATGAATATCGAGCACAAGTATAGACAGTCTTGGAATGTTATCTAGTGTACTTGCTTTAGTGGTTTCCTAATGAAGATTTATAGCTTATCTAATAATATACATAAGGGGGTTATTTTAAACTTGACTTCTGTTTTAAACCAGCGAGTGAAATTCCTCCAAAAGTATGTGTTCCGGAAGTTAACGAATAACTAAAACTGTAACATGCTCGAGCTCACTGTAGAGTTTATTTAAGATTATTATCAAGGTGCTAATTGTTTTTTCCAGTCCAAGGTTGCCAGAAAAGAAAAGACAACTTCATTGTTGCTGATATATTTGCAAAGAACATTTTACCATGTGTGTCCCTCCATAACAGAATTCCTAAACTTGTGTACAGGGACTATTTAGACCATTTTAAAGAAGTGGGGCTAAAAACTCTGGCAAAGACAAACGAGCAGTAGGGATCACTGCCCTGTCATGCATCTGGAGCCCTAAAAAATCAGTCCCATGGTTATAACCCTACTAGCTCCTCCCCCCTTCACAGTCCCTAATGCAAAATAATATAATTCTCTCTCTCCCCTCCCTTAGGGTTATTCTTTTTCAGTTTACCTCTGTCAAAAAGAGCCACAAACATGAATCAAGTTTTCATACATCAATTAAAGTATATAAATGAACTTTACTCCCAACTAGGGGGATTTAATTTGTACCTCCAAAAATCAATGTCAAAGTATAAATTTTTAACTTTCAAAGTAATTGTATTTGGGATAAATTGAAAACTAGGTCCACTAATATTCATCCACAGTTGGAAAAAAAAAGATGCGGGACTGTAGATTGTAGGCATAGCTCCTATATTGCAAGGATATTTTTAAGTTTTCATTTGAGCCTTATTGCATTTTCTTCTCCAAAACTCCCAGAATGCAGAAAATAGCATCCAGGAGAAGCTCTTTTCTCCCTCTGAGTTTTCATGTCAACTGATGATTCATTCCCTGTTTCTAGTTTTTCTGAATTTGACCCTGGGAGACTTCCTTTGCGAAATTGTTAAACATAAATTTTTCTGATTTCTACTAAGGTTTAAGGGACCTCCGGGAAAACCACCACTCAGGCTTATTGGGAAACCACCTCAATTGTCACCAAAATGATAAATGCATGTAACTTCCATGTGCTTCACATTTTTAACCTCTATGACTGCAAGTTGTTATTAATTTTCTTTCAACATAGCGACTATTACATGCTAGTGAAGAACTATTTAAAAATGTATTTAATTTCCTATTGAATTTTTATCAATGGCTCAGTACTTTTTTACAGAGTGCTGGAGCATGGTGGAAAGCCAAGGTTGGGAACAAAACAGGGTTGATACCATCTAACTATGGTAAGATTTCGTGTTATTTTTACAAAATCTCTTTTTGCTTGCCAGGCTCATATACTATATCATGAAAACCTCATGACTAAACATCACTAGCATTGATCGTTATCATGATGTTAGCACTGGACACTGATTTAATAATAATAATAATAATAATAATAATAATAATAATAAATATGTCTTGTTGAATGAGTGTCTTTTAAAAGATGCTACTGAGGGGCTACTCATAATCGCATAGTATAATATAATTAAATGCAACAAATTATATAATAATTTATTGTATTTTACAACTGAAGTTTGAAAAAGCAATGCAGTCCTGTTGAAAATGCGGTGCTGTTCAATAAACCCCCCTTCATCACCCAGTACAATTTTGACACTCAGGAGAAATTGTAGCTACTAGATTAGTGTCTAACATTTTAGATGAGGTATGGACTTGTCCATGATTGTAGTTTGTAAGTATGTACATGCCCTAGCTTGCCAGTTCATGAAAAAGCCCCTATCATTTCTTCTACAGAAACAAGTCAAGTTTCCTCCATGTCCTCCAAACGCGATAACTAACAAGAAATTAATAGCACACAAAAGTATGACTGCTGTACAGGTGTATTTAATTGTTCAATTTGAATAGGGAATAACTATTTGAACTTGATGATTTTCAGTTGGTGAACATACTGAATCAGTAGAAAATCCCTTACATGAAGCAGCTAAAAGAGGTAACAACATTTTTAGCATTCTCCTTCTTTGTAATTAATCTTTAATTTATTTCTCATTGCCAGCACATATGCAGATGCCCAGTTTTTCCAAATTGTGTAATACCAGAAAGATCCATAACCCCTCCCTCTCCCTCCACCCACCCACACACAGAAGGGATACTTGTGTAAGACCAAAAATTTTAAAGAAATGTGTGAAGCTTATAATTGGAATTTCCAGAGGGATGGTGAGGAGAGGGGGAGGGGGTGTTTTAAAAGGTCCCTTTTGGTGGGGGAGGTATAATGGATATTTTCTGGAACAACGTATTGAAGAAAGAAATTTTGGATGTTGACGTCTGCATACTGGTTACTGAAGTTTGAGCTAGCAAGTACACATACTTTAGAGACTTAACAATGTTGAGGTGTGTGTATAGAGTGGTAAACCAAATCACATTTATTTTCCTAAGCCTGTCAAATTGCGTGATTACATGTATATGTTGTAGTTTAATTTTAACATCTGGTTTATCTTTTCCAAGCCAGTTCAGTTGTTTGGAACCAGTTTAATTTTTTTCAGACCAGTTTATTTTTCAACTGTGACAGTCATGATATTTTATATATCATATTTTGAGGAGTGGTGAAAAATAGTAATATACCCTCCACCAATAGATCATGGAAAAAGGACATGTACACCTTGATATTAGGTACTTCATCCAAAAATCATAAGAAATGGTGTGAAAAGCCCCATAACCAGCTTACACTACTAGGAATATCAGCTACCATAGAGCAATAAAACGTACACCATATGAAGCAGTGTATGGTATAAAAAGCCATAGAGAAGTCTATACTTCTCAAAATTCAGAGACTGATCAGGAGGCGCAAGATAATACACATCCAGATCTACGTGTAAATGATCATTTAAAAGAATGTGAAGATGAAAATCGAGGAATGACCCCAAAAAAGGCAAAAAAATCTTGACAAAATCAGGAAAAGTACAGCAAACAAAATGGTGGAACAAACCAAGAAAAAAAGAAGCTAGAAATCAGAAGTTCAAAGTTGGAGACTCTGTCTCAATTAAAATCAGAAATGTGAGAGGACTGGGAAAGAGTATGGTTGTTTTGCATTTGTGTGAAAAACTGAGATATTCATTCAAATGAAAGATCAACTAAACTTGAGAGTCTTTACCAAGTATTTGGAGAAGGAAAGTGGCAAAGTGGTAGCTCTTCAAATATCACCCAAAATAGATTGGGTAGACAGGCCACAAAATTATAAGGGTTTGTAAGGAATTTTGCAACTTTTGCAAGGCTCCCATTTGGACAATTTTCCACTGGAAACTCGTAAACTTGGGTGGGTAACTTTTCATTCATTAACATTTCACTTGAAATGTTCAGGTTTTCAATCTAATCAATATAAGAAACTTGCCCCAGTGCTCTCACATTTCTGCAATGGGCTATGTTGGCCAAAAATTGGCCCTTCGTTCAAATCTCCTTCTAGGAAAAATTGTAGAAATGAAAATAGTAATGCATATGTTGTTACCAAATTTGGAAGAATCAATACATAAATTTCACCGACCCACTTATATCACTGACTGCACAGTGAGCTCTCAGAATACTGAAGTTGATTATACTACCAAGCTGTCATTTTCTGCAGCATGTGAGAAGACTATTTACTAGAGACATTATTTTTGATTAGTACATGTACTTCTGTTGAAATAAACAAAAAATCCAATGTCTGAATACCTGTTGATTTTAGTCACTTGGTGGTCAGAATAGCATAGGTTAACTCTGGTGTACAGTGCGTCAGTCGAACCTCCAATAGAAGCTAACTGTCGAAAGTGAGAGCTTACCTCCAATCACTAAACTGTGTGCTTAACCCTATTAATGACTCAGACAAATGAGCACTTACCCTAGTAAGCATTGTACAATGTCCATAACCTTTCATGAAAGCTAGCTAACCAGTTCAATTAATACTTAACCCAGTCCCTAATCACTAAAATGAACACTTGCTAAAATGTGTGACACCTTAATATCACAAGTTTGTTTTACACAGAGTATTTTACATGACTTTGTAGAGATACAAATAAATGGGAATGAGTGGTATGTTGAACAATTTTAAACTAGTTTGAAAATTTCACACCAATTTAAAAAATTAAAACCAAAGAAAAAAAAATTGAACTATAACATATATAATGTATTCTTAAGCCATACTTCACCTTACTGTCCCTTTTTAAGGTATCAGCCACCCTTTAAGACCGTCTGTGCATGGATTGCTGTAGTGCTTTCATTTTTCTTATAAACTCCAACAAAGCACACATTTTCTGAAAGCTTAATAGTTCCAGATTATGACTCATTCCTTTAAAAATCTCAAAATTGTAAGAGAGAGCATAATTAAGACGTTTTTTTGCAAAAGCATATGTCTGTGTAAATTCAACTCCAGTCCTGCTGAGAATGAGTGAAAGAGAACGATAAACATCGCATTTGCTTCTTGACACGTTCTACTAAAAAACCATGTCTCAGATTTTCGACCTGTGCATTTTTTCTTTTGTGACAAATAGAATAAAGTCAGAGGGGACAAATCATCAGCACTCCTCCTTCTTTTGAAAAAATGATGATTATTTGAAAACGGAAAAAGTCTTCAAAACAAAAATTGCCAATAAGCTGGCCAAATTTGAGCTAAATCAGTTCAGGGGCTGCCAACTTGGAGTTAAAAAGTTAATGTACGCTTAACATACGTTTAACTTTCGGAAATTTTCGTGCTGAGAAAACAAGAAATATATATTTTTTTGCAGCATCTTACCTGCAATAGGATTATAACTTTACACCTAATCGTCCATGTTGATGTTTACCAGAGAGGGATCACCTTACAATAACAATAGGCGTTTGACAGGTGATATGCAGCAGGCCAAATCTTCATGTGGGATGTGGTGGGAATACACAGTAATTTCCGGTCGGATACAAATCACTGTTATCAGAGGTTAGTTAATTCAAAATCCTCATTCTCTGCCCAAGAGTTCTTGTTTATCAGGGATGAGAAAACTAAAAACCTTTGAGGCTGCCACATGACCACCACAAATAGCTTGAAAGCCAAGAACTGATGCACGATTTATCGTCAGAAATGCAAAATTAGTTTTGTGCGACAGACAGCTTTAATTCGTTCTGGCACATCCAAGTGGAACCAATTCCACGTTGTTTTTACTTTGTAAATTTTCCACAAGTTCATCGCTTCCTACTGGTCACCGATTCGTTGATCTTCTCCTGCAGTCTTTCACTGGCTACGATAGCGTGGCCTCGGAGCTTTTGACACGTTTCAGTGTATTCGCTTTCCAGATCTACAAGAGGTTTTTCAACTGTCATTTTTGATCGGCTTGCACTAAATGTTGATGTGGAAACCAATGGGTCGCATTTGGTGCTTGGCTGCTAATTCAACTCCTTCAGCCATTGCTCCTGGTCGAAGTAAGAGCCCCCATCACTCTCCGCTAAGTTTTCAGCCCAATCTGAGCTAAACGATTTTTTTGGCTTCTTCCACCTTGCCGTTGCAGATGAAAATGGACACGACTTCTTTTTTTTTTGAAGGGATTTGAACCAATCTTGCAGCATGTATTGCACAATAAAATGATACCACTATACCTTGTGATTTGTTTTGTGACTTGTTGACATACAAGTTACTCCAGAATGACAGAACTTGTCAACGGGTAATAGACCCTTCTCCAAAATGGCGGCCAAAAATTCAAATGAGTTAAAATTAGCTAAAATAAAAAACGTATACCAGCACTAGAAAGAACACCTTTAGTTTACTTTGGTAAAACTGCAAAGTTTCAGCATTTCAGGTGTCATATCAGCTGAGAAAAGGTAAGTTGAAAATTGGAAAATTAACATACGTTTTTATGACTAGGGGTATATACCAGTCAAACAAACGTCTCTAAAGTTTTCAATTTTTAACTTACATGTTCTCAGCTGATATTACACCTGAAATGCTGAAACTTTGCAGGGTTACTAAAACCAAAGGTGTTCTTTCTAGTGCCGGTATACGTTTTTAACTTTGACTCTTTTGAAATTTCGGCCGCCATTTTGGAGAAGGGTCTAATTAAAACAATTAATTAAAACGTGTAGGAAACTTCAACGTCTAATAACTTTGCACTGAAATAATATTATTTTGTGGATTTTTTTTAATAGAAAGCTCTTGAAAAGTTTTATCTGAACATCTCATAATCAAAAAATTTTGAAAACTCACATTTTGAACCCTGGCTGATACCTAAATCCAGGAGCATAAATAGCTAGCAGCAAAATGTTGGCTTAAAGCTGCTGGCAAACATGTGAGGTACGTGTATCCCATGTGGAGAGACTGAGTTGAGTTAGTTGTGTGTGATACATATTGAGTTGTAATGACTTGGTATTCATTTAAAACTGATCAGCGATGTTTTCTGGAGGAATCAGGTGAAGAAAATATGAATGATTACAAACACTAACAAGTATAATTCTATTGTGTGTGTAATAAATACATAATGAAAGTCATGAAGTTTATTTAATGGAATAGACCAGAAAGTTACAGACAGGAAGACTATTTCTGCAAGTCAGGTGAATCAGGCAGACAGGGAAGAATAGTGTTAAGGTATGCAGTGACTGTTTAATACTAGCGGCTATTATAATAATAATTATTATTACTAACAATTATTGTTAGAGCCAAATTTAAATTATTAGTTTTTGCATTGGAGTGCAGATCCAGGATGTCTGAATTTGAACCCCAGCTTAGTGAGTTTTTGAAAAAGCCGAAATTGAACAAGCCGCTTTGGCAACTGCAAGTTCAGCTTTTTAAAAAACTAATCTCCCAAAACCTCTCACCTCCAATGGGTAAATTGGTAGCAGTATATTAATGTCGTGGGGTAGCTTGTTAAATCCAGGGTTCATAAGGGTCCTGGAAAACCTGGAAAGTCCTGGAATTTTATTATAGCAATTTCAAGGACTGGAAAGTCCTTGAAAAAGGCCACTGGTCCTGGAAAGTTCTGGAAAACTGTCAAACTCAACTAAAAAATATGAAGTGTATGGAAGGCAGTAAGGAGAATTAACATTGAGATCTTGGGAGTGTAGAGGTTTACTGGTATGTGAATTTTAGAGTCCTTGAAAAGTCAATCTGAGTCCTTGATAAGTCCTGGAAATTTGTTTCTGTAAAAGGGTATGAACCCTGTAAATCTTGAAGGGTAAGCCGTAATATTTATTGCGTAATGGAAATAATGGTGCTGTGCTGTTGATGATGTGATCTTATTATGTAGGAAACATGGGCTTTCTTCAAGAATGCCTTCAAAACAAGGTAATCATCTGAATCAGTTGTTCTGTATGTGTGTGTACTTAGAGGAGGGGGACAATTGGTGTCAATAGTTATCAAGATATTTGAAGCAGCAAAACATACATGGTGGGCTGAACAAATATTTTAATTATTTTTTGCATCTTACGACCTGCCTTGAAAGCATCTAAGGCAGTTAGTACGCTTCTGATTACTTGGAATTTCCACTGAATTTTCAAAACTTATATTTTAAAAGAAATATAATTACTATACTAGCACTCTAATTATATAATTTATTATAATGTAATAAATTATATAATTAGGAGTGCTAGTATGATAATTATATTTCTTTTTAACATAAGTTTTGAAAATTATTATATATTAAGTTTTTTTTATTTTACAGGTGTCAGTCAATGGTCTTGATAAGGCTGGCTCCACCCCTCTTCACTGGGCAGCACAAGGAGGTCACACAGGTGAGTGAAGCAGTTTGCATAATTAATTATGTACACCCCTAGGGTTACAACGAATTGTAATCACTTATAATGTATTATCATCACATAATGCAATCACCAGTGATGATCATAATCATATTCAAGAGAGAATTGGAGCACTTATTTTCAAAATAGTCACACAGTATAGTCAGAGCTTGGCACTAAATTTTTGTGGAAATCTGTAGTGACTTTTTATTACTTTTGCACTAAACAGCACACGCACTCAATTTCTTGGTGGAAATTTCATCAACTTCCACACAGGCAGACCAGTTTTGTTCGTTGTGTTGAGTTTCATAATTAACTTTTTTTATTTAAAACAGAATGTGTAAAAGTTTTGCTCGCCCAGCCAAGAATACAGATCTCTGTCCAGGTACACACCCATACATTCATAAAATGTCATATTTAGCAGCACAGTTATATACAGTAGACATGAAATTTATTTTGTTGTGATCTTATGATATCTTGTTATCACTAACATTATTTACATTGTTACTTTTGTGTCCTTTCAAAGCCTGGTTTGCAACAGTTTTCCATTGTGCTGTACATGCGATTTGTTCTCATCGTGTTTACAGTCATTTTTGTGTCTTTTAGAACAAGCTTGGAGATACTCCTTTGCATTCAGCCTCTTGGAAAGGTCATCCAGACATTGTTGAACTACTGCTAGAACGAGGTAAGAGCTTGGTTCTGTCTCCAGATCACCATGCGGCAATTAGAACTTTTTTGGCATGGATAACATCTATTGTGTAACACACCAACCTTGCGGTGTCCTTACCTTTAGGTTAGACCCTTAAATATTTAGGCCTTGTTTTAGCAAGTTGCAGTTAACTCACAGAATTTTTTTTTTTTATTCACTAATAGGTGCAAGAACTGACATTCAAAACAATGCAAAACAAACTCCTTATGATCTAGCCAGAGATCCAGAAGTTGGAAGACTATTACGAGGAGCTGTAGGTAGGTGAAATCACTACATCAAACACATTTAAAGACCACATTTGACGAAATTTCCAAACATTAAGAAGGGAGCTGAGGTGTTTGGAAATAAAGACAAACACTGTCTTGAGTGTTTGATATATCTTTTCAATCAAAACTAGTACTAAGAAGAAAACAGGGAGATTAAATTGTATAAATCCATGCTAATTAAGATCAGATATCCAAACAATGTCACATTCATGATATCTGTTTTTTAAATTTGATGAGTTATTAAATTAGTTTGAGAAGCCCTTGTCCATAGAGCAACACATTCTGGCAGCCATATAGTTAACTAGAAGCAAATCTCCATCTTTCAGAAGCCCCAGGTGCTGATGACTATGGAGAAGAAGAGGACTCTGATTAGGCAGACAAGATCTATACAAAAAGAGGAGTTCATAATAACTGTTAAATAAAAATGTTATTTTTATTAGTGGATAAAAGGCAGAAACAATTTTTTATGCCTGGATGCAATTTCCAAATATGCTGTTACAGCTGTAACTGTTTCATCCAAAGGTAAGCACTGCTCTTCTTGTATTACTGCACAAGACAATTACAGTTTCTTTGAGCAAATATGACATCCATGTATTTCTTATTTGTGCATTTTATAATGCTAGATAATTTTGACGTAGCAGTATTGAATGTTTGACAAGCCTGAAAGGTTACCTATCAAGACATTTTAAATTAAATGATGCAAGAATTCTGTGAGGATAACTTTTGAAACATCTTCATGTAAACAGTTCGTTAACCCTTTCTTTTGTTAGTGATGAAAATTTGGTGAGCAATCACTCAACACAATATCTCTTGGTTGATGATTTTCTGTACTACCGGAACAGGTTACTAGACTGTTCTTTCGGGGATGAGCGAAACAGTTGCTGCTGTCAAGAAGGTATTTGAATTAAGTGCACATGGTCTATAACTGATGCCAATTAGTGAAGTGCATGTCATCACATTCCTGAAGCAAGCCAGAAATCACATGGTGATGGCAGGCTTTTCTGAAAGTGGAAATGGAAGGTTTTTTATCCATGGGTAAAGCATAGACGATAAACTTTATTTTTATCATGTTGTACTAACAACGAATGCCAAAGATTGATGACTGAGAAGAAGTGCGAAAGAACAACTGAGCTACGCAGTGCAAAGGAATGTGCTCACATGCATTTTACCACGAGACCCAAAACATTTTTCTTCCTTACCAACGGCAACTGTTTCATGCATCTCCAAAACAACAGTCTACCTGTTACGGTAGTATTCTCATTAACATGTCTGCTTGAAAATGTATGGATCTTGTAAGGAGAAACTAAGATGCTGAGTACTACTGAGACAAGTAAAGTGTTAAGCAGAAAGCAGGCTTTGTCAATGAATTGAAATATAAGAATAGAGGTTTTGAAATTTTATATCATGTGATTACCTATACAAATAGTCAGGGCCATTATGAATCTTTAATTTAAATTTTGAAACTAAACTTAAAGCTCCAAATCTTCATATTTCTTTAGTACCTGGAGGGGAGGGGCAGGGGCTAAGCCTCTCCCCCCCCCCAAGGTTCTGGTATAGACCTTCGAGATGACTTCAACAATTCATTCTCTTTTTTAATAACCTTAGATCATTGTCATTATTTGCACTTCCATTGCTACAGCCATCTCAAACAGGAAGTTCCATTCTGTAAACTAAATGTGTGTCCTGATCTTAACAGAGAAAGGTCAAAATAGCACTAAGTTGTATCACATGGTCTTTATCTACTCTTGAAAGTTTGGTTCAAAATAAGTATTAAGAATCATTTGAAGTGGACCTCTTCAGCCACTGGACTGTAAAGTTAGAGAAACAGTTTTTCTAAGATAACATAGAACCAAGTAAGGCACAAGCCCCTAACATTATAAAGTACTTTGCAACAGCAATTTTCTCCACCATTTTCTTCAGAAGAGCAGTGATCAACTCACAAATTTAGAAAATGGGCACCTTATAATAATATTGTTTCATGTCAGTACATATTTAGAAAAGATAATGATTGTATGTTAGGTTAATTTGGTTGGTTTCATTTTGGAAAGATATTTTTCCAATAAAATGTTTGAAAGAAACTAGTGTTATTAGTTTTTTTCTGTGGTCATTTACATTTATTTCAGATTTCAAAACACTAAGGTAGAATTCCAGAAATAACTACAATAGATGTTGTAGTGATAAAGGTAATGTAAGGTCATTTCTTTAGTACCTTTTACTGTTTTGAGTGGTTGTCAGTTGTGTGCCAAAAGTAATTCTTTTTTACTCTAGTTTTGCATTTTACTGAGCTATTAACCAAGGGTGCTTTTGGTCAGTGTAAAAGGAGGACTGCAGACTGCAGACTGAGGGTAAAGTGCATACTGCAGACCTTTTAATTGAATTGTGCTACCATTTCCACCATTGAGAGCTAACCGTAAAGAAGCTAAATGGAGTGTTTCTCAGACAACTGGAACCATAACCAAAACACCCTTTCACTGGAATACACACTTTCACTACAATTAGCCTGAATACCGATAACCCTATTTACGGTTACCAATCAATGGAAGTAACACATATGATATAACTATACTTTAAAAATATACTTCAAAAAGTTGGTAGTCTGCAGTCTTCATTCTTCCCTTGGTCTGCAGTCTTCATTTTACACTGACTGAGGGTGCCTTAGAGCAGGGGTCCTTACCATTTACACGAGAAAACCGGAAATTCCAGTTAAAAAGTCAAATGGTTTGTGCCATTCCGTTTAGGAAGCTTCAGAGGATATGGGCTGTGATTTGAGGTGATGCAATTTTTTTTGCTCTGTTAAGTGTCTCTAGCTGATGTGGATATACTTAGTTTATAGCGATTGCCACTCCTGTAACGTCACATTTAAGGTGGCTCACTAGAGTTTTTCTGAGACTCAATAGCGCGCGCTGCCATTGCCTGCCAGACATCAGTATTAATCACGCGTGCAAAAATGACGCAAGTAGCCCTAAGAAGAAACAAAAACAACTTCATCGTTTAAAAGGCGTTAATTACTTCGGTATACATAGCGATAGTTTGAAAGTCTGTTCAAACATGTGCTTAAGCCTAACGCCAAAAAACTATGACAAAAATGCGCTATTAAAAACAGGTAAAAGAGCTCTAATTTACTCCTGCTTTCTGGTATGCGAAACATGGCGTCAAATGAGCGCGCGTTAATTAAATAACCATGCGTGTCCCACGTGTGTTTTTCTGGTTTTTGAGACGTCAGCGTAAATAAATAAATGTTGGTTATCTGGTGTTTCCTTCTGTGAATTTTTTTTTAATTGGGCTCAGTTGTAACCACATACAAATCCTATAAAATCCTATTTTTTGTTAAAATCTGTCAGAGCTAATCTAATATATTTAGAAAAATGACAAATTACAGAATATTGGAAAAGCTGTCTGAACAACCCTGACTTTCTAACATTTCAAAATGTCAGGCAATATCATTCCATGATGTGGCAAAATATAAAACAATTTCACCATTTGAAGGAAAGTTAAAATATTGAGGTAAAAAAAAGGGAAAGTCTGCATACAAGCCAAGAGGCCCATCAGGCCGGAGCTTATCCCGGTTTCCTTAGCATTAAGCGACTAGGAGTATTTCTACTCCCCCCTGGATGGGATGCTAGTCCATCGCAGGGTTACCGTTACCCCCCAGCATTAAATTCTCCGGTACCCATTTATACACCTGGGTGGAGAGAGGCAATGTGAGAGTAAAGTGTCTTGCCCAAGAACACAACACAATGTCCCCGGCCAGGGCTCGAACCCGGACCACTCGATCCGGAGACTAGCGCACTAACCATGAGGCCACCGTGCCTCCCACAAAATGAGGAAAATATGTGCCTGTCATTGCATGAGATGCTGCCATGGTAATGGCTTTTTTCCAAAAATTGACAACCCAAACATAAGCCTTATTTCAACAGTACCCATGCTGGTAAATCTCTACGAGGGAAAACTTTAAGGGAAATTAACTTAAGTTTTGTTTTCTAACTCACTTTCTATAAGGACGATGTCTGTCATTTTGCCACAAAATTTTTGCCTGAAATTCCCAACCGGATTGTTTCGTAAAATAATGGTAAGCACCCCAGATATAGACAGGAGGGGGGAATCTGCCATTAGAATCAATTAAAATACTTCAATAAATAGCTGCTTTTTATTTTGGACTATTAATTTATGCTAAAAATACAGGAAATGTATGTAAGGTATTTTATGCACATTGTTCTTACATATTAAACAATGTTCTCAGCCTTGGCATCCTTTCCACATTCAAAATTATACAGGATTTAATATATCCTCATTTTTCGTTATAAGATACTTGACTAACAAATAAACTATTGTACGTAGGTAAAGAATAATTGGAAGCGTCATGTTAAGGTGAGTACGCTACAGTAAACGCTTTTTGGAGTCATGTGAGCTTTTAACATCTTTACACATAGCTAGAAAGACAGTTCTAGTAAATCCGACATCCGTATGTTCAGATTAGTCACGTTACGGTTGATTTTTCTCGTCTTCCAACTCTTCCGGCTTGAGTGGACACAATTCCCTTCATTACATCGACTTGAGTTACCATAGAAGTCTTTGTTTGTTCAATCGGAGGCAAAAAGTTACCTCGGCTTTGCCTTGATGCGGTTTCTTCCATGCTTTCTCTATGAGCGTGCATAGCATGTTTTCTCTCCACAGATCGCAATCTCTGGTTTATATCGCGAGCTTCTCGAAGTAGTTCATCTAGTTGCTCCTCTGAGAGTTCGTCCAAGTTTTCCACTAAGTGTTCGTAATCCCTGTCTAATCCAACTATTTCGTCTCCCGCAGTGTGCTCGTAGATGGCTTTATCGCGGCCATGCAAAGATCTAGACGGGACACTTTCAACGCTTTTTTCAAAGGAGAACAATGGCGATTTTGCGCCATTCTGTGAAGAAGCCATCTTTGGGGTATAACTTCCGTGTTTTTCGACAGTTAAATGCAAACGCAAATGTCTGTTCAATTGTCGTGAGTCCTGAGCAAATACATTTTCCAATGTTTACTCATAGCCCCTCATAATTTCCTCAATTTCACGCTGTATGTCGGGTTCTTTTGTTGTCGACTACCTTGGTTACATGTCATTTTCCTTTTGTCCAACTAGCCAATCAGAGATCTTGGTATGAACTCCACAGAGAATGTTCCAAATATGGAAGTCAACTGTCCCGCTGTTCACGGGTTTCGCGCTAAAATCGAAACCTCACGAAAGCTGTTTTGCAGAATATTTTTGCTTTTGTCTTCGGATTTCAATGGTAATACCACTTCGTTAACGGCAGTAATAGATATCTTTTGTCTTCGCTAAGACTGTTTTGTGATTTGCAACAGTTCAAGAGACTAATCTGGCGAACAATTCTAGATTTTGAACATGCCTGTCATGGCGGAAGTGGATTTTTTTTCAACCATGAACGGCCCGCTGAATACAAGCATTCAAGAGGATGATCAAGATTGTGATAAAGACATAAAGATGGAGACATGCCTCAAAATATGGAACAGACTCTCGATTCAGTGACCGTTGATGTCAAGCAAACCTCGTCTGACGATTCGCTTGACATGCCAAGCGAAGAAGATTCCAAGACGCAGTGTTCTAGTTCGGTGAATCTAGAGTGTAACGGACAAACACTTATCCCACCAAAAGCCTCAAGGCTCCCTCAAACTTCCAACTGTGCTTCTGAAATTCTGAATATGTCTGCAGAACACATTTCTACTGATGCGTCCCAAAGCAGCGAACAGAAATCTAGTTTTCCTTTACCCCTCGATGCATCACTGATAAACAGTGTCACAACTTCGGCCTATTTTTCAAGATCAGCTAAAATGTCTCGCCTATCAAGTCCAGTAACACATAAAGATACACGTACAGCAGCTCAAAGTACAGCATGTTCTTTTGTCACGTCAGGAACACCTTCCACTAGTTTTCTCGCAAATTCCTCAAAAGCTGTAACAACATTTGCGAATTCAGTGCCTGAAAGTATTGAACCAGCAGTGACAATTTCAGTTCCAACTTCAGCACAAGATGTCTCACAAACTACTGCCGTTAATATTGCAGGAACATCATCCATTAGCCTTTCAAATTCCTCAAAACCTATGACAACATTTGCTATTTCACTGCATGAAAGCAATGAACCAGCTGCAACAATGTTAGCTCCAACAGGAGCATCAGATGCCTCGCAAATCACTGCTGTCACGTCTGCTGCAGTTAGTATACCAGTGTTACAAATGATGACCCTTCCTACAATTCCAGCACCATGTTCAAACCCAGTCATTAAACAGGATGATTCAGGTTCTACCAGTTCCATACCAAGCCATATTGTGACTCCTCAAATGTTAAGGCAAGCTCTTGCTACATGCACCTTTGCAATGAATACTCCAGTAAATAGCAGTTTGGCTGGGAATTCTAGTACTCCATTGCCAATTCCAAGTTTGTCTAACAAAGTTGAGGATCTGGAACCCACTTCAGTATCAAATAATGTGGCAACCTCCTCAAGCTCAACTTTTCCAAGTACAAGCAATTCTAAAGCTTTGGTTGCTATTTCTTTACCAATGCCAAAGTTAGATCCTGAAGTTCCAATTGCATCTTCAAATGTTACATCAAATGTTACACAAACAACAGTTGCTGCAAATTCTTGTCCAGATAACGTCTCATCGGTATCAACATCAATTGTGAACAGTTCTACTGCCCTTCCTGGTATTCCAGCAATTTTTCCAGACTTCACCCCCTGCAGTAAGTGTAACTCTATTCTTGTTTGTTCCTGTCCTGGTCCTTCCAGCATTGGAGAAGGTAGTGGAGCTGTTCCAATAACTTGTCAAGCTGGCTGTCAAGGTGACTGCACATGTAATGGAATGAAAGCAAACCAAGTGGATGCTTTAAATCCCTCTGAACAAGATGTGAAGCCTCAGATTTTTCCTGTTGTGGTGAGTAACTACATGACTTATTGTGGACCCTTAGTGTCGCTCTCCCACATGTATAACTTTTTGAGAAAATGCAAGGAAAAATACTACATGTAGGGGTACAATGCTACAGATTAATGTACTTTGCCATTGGTAAATATTAGAGAGAGAGTCAAAAGTAGAAACCAAAGTGACTTACAAGTTGACAAGCCTGCTTCCTACATAAATGATGTAACAGAGAATTAACTCTGAAGTGTAAATTTTAGTGCTAATTTAACCCATGAATAACCCACTGGGCGTTACCCTAGTAAAGGGAATCAGGGAACCACACGAGGTAAAGAAAAAAATCTTTTGACCTCGGTGGGAATCGAACCCACCACCTCCAGATTAGATCTACCGTTACTCTGCCGACTGAGCTACGAGGTCGGACAGAGAAAGTCTGGGTCGATTTAGATGGTGAATCGTGGTGAAGAGAAAGTAAGGGTACATATGAATGTTGTGCCGCGTAGCACTATGAACTTTGTGCTATGCGGCACAACATTCATATGTACCCTTGCTTCCTACATACATGATCTCAGGTAACCCAGGTTCACTGTGTGTCGCATAACATAAGATGGGTAAATATAGAGAACATATGTGGCAAAGTTTAGGTCTGAAAATTGGCTAGAAAGTGGAAAGAAAAATTGATGAAACTTAACATGTGGTGAGTTGCTGTTGTCCATAATACCTAATAAAGGTTTGGTGAAAAGCAGTCTTCTTCACCTTTCCTTTTGACTGCTAGCTGGTTATGTTAGGTGACACATACAGTGAGCCTGGTTTATCTGTGATATGATCCCTGGTGTTGGAACACTTTAAAAGAACTTTCATATTCATGAACAATTTACAAACTGTGCATCTTGCCTAGCACATGAACGGCCCCACTCCCAGGACCAATGTACTATGCAGCTCAGAATATTAGGCCATTTT
>CM042748.1:4194292-4226514 GCA_022496165.2 Catalaphyllia jardinei
TTGTTATCTTTTACCAACTGGGTATGTCCTGTATTTTACATACAACGTGTAAATATGTACTGTAGTTTTACTGGCATGCTAGATTTGGTTTTGCCAATTATACTCGCTGGGAAACACGGCGTAAAGCAGTGATCATCACCATTTGCGGTGGCCAAGTTAAAGGAGATTGCTGCCAGATGAAGTCAGTTAAGGATTTTCTTTCTGTTTTTGATGTTGTGTTTGGAGATGTGGAGAACTATCAAGCCATTCAAAACTTTTCTTCTTGAGACTGTATTTTGTGCTTGACAATTTTAGGGATAAAGAGTTGGTAAGAAAACAGTCATGGACAGTAATGGAGTGGCCTGTATCTATCATGACTTGATTGTATGATTGTAGCGTTAATTAAGTTTCGCTGGTATTTCATTGCCTTGCAAGTCATAGACGATGGTTACAAATTACAGTAATTACTGTGCATTGCAGAAGGACTCTCCACTTCACAAGATCAAGTGGCTGCGTATTATCCTTGATGAGGGTCACACTATAAGAAACCCACAGACTCGACTGACTAAAGCTATGATTGATCTAACAGCAAAGCGTCGATGGGTACTCACAGGCACACCAATACAAAACAGGTTGGATGACCTGTGGTCTGTATGCAAATTCCTTCGTTTAGAACCATTTGATGACAAAGGCTGGTGGAAATCTGCACTGGCATCAAGTGTGAGGAAAGGAGACCAACAAGGAGTGAAGTATGCAGCTTAACTTTTGGCATAAAATATTTGAAAGATTTTAGTCTATTTTGAGTTACGATTTGGAGGTTGATTTTTTGGATGCCCCTTTCAGCCTTTTCAGGCCGAAATTCAGTTTTTGGTTCAATACCAATTATGCAGACTTTTATTTTAGTGAATTGAGTGAAATACTTCCAGAAGACTGAATTTGAGTGATCCTTCGAAGTCCAAAAATGAAAACGAATTGAAATGATCTTCGACTTTGATTGCAGTCGTTTGCAGAAACTTCTCAAGCACATCTCCATCAGGAGACTCAAGACAGATCAGGACGAGGGTAAACCGCTAGTGAAGCTGCCACCTCGTACAGTGGTTATTCAAGAGGTGGAACTGTCTGACGAGGAGCGGAAATTGTACAATGCCATGCAAAACCATGGACAACTGATCATTGCAAGGTATTTTAGTGTATGTAGTTTGGCTTTATTTTCGAAAAGACGATGGCACATAAGAGTCTGAAGAAAGAACTCGACGGCCTATAAAATCATTCAAACACACATTTATTGTGATCGTCTTGATGTAATTGTATGTTCACTAGCACGCAATTATCCTCGAAAACGTATTCATTGTACACAAACCCCTATTAGCCCTTTAAACCCTAATAGTGACCAGCATCAAATTTCTCCTGACAGTATCAGTACATAATTCAAAAGAGAGGGTAGTGAGAGTCAGGGACATCATCCCCAAATAGAAAAAAAGCAATTTAATGTTCAGTTCCGGTTTTGCAACGTTGGCAGTGACCGAAAACTGTGAATATTACAAAACCGGAACTGAATGTTATACTTAATAGCGTTTCAGCTCTGGTTCATAAAATAGGCACGTACACTAGAAAAATAAAATAAGACAGGGCTTTTTTCTTATTTCAGATATCTTCAAGATGGAACAGTCCTAGCCAAGTATGCCCACTGTTTCGCTATTTTAATGCGTCTCCGCCAGTTGTGTTTACACCCTGATCTCTGCGCTAAGGAATGTGAATCGCTACAACATGCGCAGAATCTTTTACAAGGTAACGAGGGTAGTGTCCACTTTACGCAGCTTTGTTTCTATGGTGAGGCTTGCTGTCCACACTAATCCTTCAAGAAAACGGAGCTTTTCGAAAACACTTCAAACTGGACGAATTTGAAAACGCTGGAATATCGTTTTCCCGTGGAAGGAAAACATTTTGAAAACGGAGATTTTCGATGATGCAGGATTTGTGTTTTCCTCAAACACAAATCCTAGTAATGTAGTGTGGACGGAGGACATTTGATGCGTTTCAGAGTGAAACTTCCGTTTTTAAATTCCTCTCGCGTGATGTGGACGAGGCTTGACACAGTTCAGATTACAGTTCAGATTACAGTTCAGATTACAGTTCCGCTCAGGTTGTCGAAACGTCAGTCACCAACAACAGTTCTTTTCAGAACTATTCTCACCCGGACGATCACACAATACGAACTACAGTTCACAGTGTTAGTTTAGTTTGTTTTAGTTTGTCTCCTTAATAATCCTCTTTCTATACACTTTTTAACTTTAACCTTTGTAGTACACTGAACATTTCTTACCAGGAAATATTCATAATCAGTCTTTCCATTATATTTGTTCTGCTCGTTTTCTGGCATAGATTTACGGCTTGGTTGTTGAATACACTCTGAAAAAGCAACAATCTTCAAAACAATATGCTCGGTTGTTTGTCTGCAGAAGTTATTTTTTCCGAGAAGCGAACAGTTTTGGAAGACGAAGCACTCGAAACTAGTAAACTTTGTGGGAAAGGTAATGGCCGCGCGAAAAAGTGCTGTTCAGTGTTACTCAGTGCAGTAATAATGTAGTGCAAACACGAAACTGGAGTTGCCACTAGTCAAGAATGGTCAGGGGAAAACATTACATACATACATACATACATACATATTTCATCAAAGTCAGGGAAAAGTCGGTGAAAATTGACATCTTGAAGAATTGAAATATATTAACACGGCTGTTTTGATACCATTAAGGACTAGAAGAAACTTTTGGGGTCACTCTGATCCCAACGATTTCTTTCCTTAAAAAAGAGGAAAAATTTGTTGCAAACTTGTCAGTCTTAATTAATAGGTGGAAAGAACGGCTAGCTGTGAAAGGAAGCTAGGAGCCGCTACTATTTCTAATATTTTGTATTTGTTTGGTTGGGGAATATTAATTTTATCGGGAAAATTAGAGAATTTTGAAAACTGATGTCTGTCAGTAAGGCAACCATGAAATCGCAAATTTTGAAAACTGGGAATATCACTTGGAGGGTGTCGACTGTATTTCCCAATTTTGGCTGCATCGTGTGATTTATTTAAACCTATCAAACGCGAGAAAATACAGTTAACGTGAGGATGTGATATTTCAGGGTTGGATGACTCAGATGACGACGATCTCGATGTAGACCACGATACTAACCGACTCATCAAAGACCTTATCATGACGTTATCTTCGGGAAGTGACGAAGAATGTTCGGTGTGCCTCGACTCCTTGGTCGAGCCCGTCATCACGCGCTGTGCACATGTCTTCTGCCAGCAGTGCATTATGGATGTTATGACGTCAGATAACCTTGCTCCTCGCTGCCCGCTGTGCCGTGCACCGCTCAATGAGAACGAGTTGATTAAAGTTCCCGAGAAGAAGAAACAGAAACCAGAAGCAAAGAAAACTAACGAGGAACCCGAAGAGTCCAAGAAAAGTTCCAAGGTTTGACATTTTAGAGAGAAGAACTTTTTAGAACCCACAAGTAATGTAAGATTTCACACATTTCTGCGGAGGCAGTATATAATTCTCCCTACTCAGCAAAAGAGCTCTTTAATAGGAGATCTTTTCTGCAACGTAACGAGCTATCTTCTAACAGCAACAGTATAAACATTTTAATCTGGATTCTGGCTTTAGAGCTGTTACAGGAAATTTCTCGGCACCAACTTGAAAATGATCTCAGGGAAATCGAAACGTCGTTTTATTATCGTTAGTTTTTATTCTGAAATATTTTTCGAAAAAAACTGCTTATATGAACCTGGTTGATTTATACTAAAACAATAAGATTAATGTTATACTTAAACTATACTAGTAGATTTATACTAAAACAATTAGATTATGAGCTCGAGATTTCGCCCTCGTCAACTATCACGAATAGAAATCGAGAGCGAATAATCTAATTGTTTTAGTATAAATCTACTAGTCGTTCAAAACTTTATCTTAATCCTCCTTAACAGACACTTCGAAACCTACTCACTATTTGTCACAATAGATTCACGCCAGATTATCAACACTGTATTTACTTTTTTCCATTTCAGCTGGATGCATTGATAGGAGCCTTATGTGCTATCCGAGATAAGGACCCATCCACAAAGAGCCTTGTAGTGTCCCAGTTCACTTCATTCTTGGATATTATTGAGAACGCGCTCGAGAAAGAAGATTTCTCCTTCGTTAGGCTGGATGGAAGAATGAACCAAGAAGCGAGGGCCCGCGCCATAGAGAACTTTTCCGATCTTAGTTCCAGTTCTCCTAGAGTGTTCTTGTTGTCACTGACAGCTGGGGGAGTGGGTTTGAATCTAACGGCTGCCACGCGAGTTTTCCTTATGGACCCGGTATGTTAAAAAGTGAAACCCTGACTGTTATTCCAGGTGAAAGTGTTGTTGAAACTCGTAAGTACTGATAACAAAGCTGTTGACTTAGATTTTGTATGTTACTGTCGTAGGCCTGGAATCCGGCCATCGAGGAGCAGTGTTTTGATCGTAGTCATCGCCTGGGTCAAACACAAGAAGTGATTATCACAAAGGTTGGTATTTTACATGTCTCTTCTCCCGTGAAAATACTTTAAGTAATTAAGGTTTTAAGTAAGTTAGTAGCTCCCCCGGTTCAGTCAGAATCCAGCTTCCGAGATTTATCTGATCCCTCGTTTTAATCGTCAATGTCTTGACCGGCATTGTGTGACGGAGTGCTTTTTTTTCAGTACATTGTGATGAACTCCGTCGAAGAACGCATGCTCAGCTTGCAGGAACAGAAACGGACGCTGATGGGCCAGGCTTTCGGTTTACAGACACAGAGTCAGGAAGAACGAAGGCGAGCTCGAGTGCGGGATATCAAGCATCTGATTGGCCTGTGAACGGAAAATACGACAAATCATCGTCTTGTGATTGGTCATGAAAAAGTCCATAGAATGCACGGAGTCTCAGAGGTGTCAAGAACTACGGAACAAAAATTGATTCTTGATGAAGAAACAAAACCCAAAAGTTTAATGTTTTTAATGCTGTAGATGAAGAACTTTTATTTCAATTCAAGCATCGTCGCTGGGAATTCCGGAGCTTTAAATAACTGTTCCTCATTACTGTTTGCGTTGATGAAGATGTCTCAGGTTAGGTATTAGAGCTTAGAGGGGTCTGTACAAGATTGAAGCCCTTGTACTTCTTTCATTGACAAAGAAGACTGATGGTTTTTTTTTTAAGCATAACAAAAATGAATACTCCAAAATGAGTAGTTCAGGCCCAAGTTTGTTTACTATCCACTAAAATAAAATATATCACTATCCAGTGGATAGCTTTATCACCCGTAACCTTGCGAACAACCCTGGCCAGCGCTTTCTTTAAAGATAATGGCATAAAGTCCTTATGCCCTCATGTCGCTTGTGTGAACTAGTCTTCATATCGTTCCTGTTCAGTATTTACCACAGGGAGCCCACAATCTTGCTGAGGAGGGAGAGAGTAAATAGAGGAACGAAAATAATGAATAGTTTACCCCGGTCTCCTGTTGTCATATCTTATGCAACCTACAGAAAAAACCGCTATGTACTTACAAGCCCTGCGTAACACCGTTAAGCTAAACTCATACCTAGGCCTTTTCCCGCTCTGCAAAAAAAAAACATTTTTTGTTTACATATAAACATGACAAGGGAGACAACTCTTTGCCAAAACATTTTGAACGCACTCGCAATATTCGCTCGAATTTCTAAATTTCGTTGCTTTCACGAAACCAAACAAATACAAAATGAGGTGGCCTAGGCCTACAGTAGATACGAGTTTAGCTCAACAGTGTTATGCAGGACTTGTAAGTAGCGGTTTTCTCTGTAAGGTCGCATAAACGGATATGATAACAGGTTAACTATTCATTCTTTTCGTTCCTTTATTTATTCTCTCCCTACTCAGCAAGATTGTGTGCTCCCTGTGTATTTACTATAAATTTAACAGAAATTCTAGTCGTGGCAGGCTAATTTTTAATAATAGATTTTTATAAATGTATATTTTTGACATTGATAGCGTTTGCTAAAAGAGAACCTGAAGTATTTTATAGAGATTTAAAGCCAGAACGTTATCCCCGAACGCTGGTAATGAAATAAATATTTGTTTATTGTTCCTCTCATCTGGTAGTGATGGTGAATCGCTTTTTAAAAGTATATCACAACGTCTTGAAACGGGAGATTTCGTGTTCTGATTAACAAGACTGACGGGAATAAACTTATCGAAACACCTGTAAGAATATTCACTGGACGAAAAGAGACTAAAACATTCTTTTTTTTCGTAAGGTGCATAAAGCAAATTATGGAAAACTAAAATCCTTACTAACCCCAAGAACAACCCGTCACTCCTGCCTCTTGTCACTACCTAATAAAGCATTCAAAATACAATCCGCCTTCCCTAGTTAGGTTCATGCAGATGTAGGTACGACTACAGATGGAATACGAAGAACAACGAAGGAACTGAGGTTATCTACGAAACAACGTTTGGATGCAGGAGACCACGCAATGAATAATTCAACTGCTTGGCTTGTTATTGCCGGATCTCTTGATCAAGAAGTGCTCGTACAAGACGTCACTCTAAGTGTTATAAAACCAAATTAATTGCAAGGCTGTTACTACGGCAGAAGGGCAAAATTTGGTTTTATAACACGAGAGAAAGTAGTATCTGATTTCAGTTTAGAGGCCTCTCGATTGTATGAAAAATCAACTTCAACCGGAAGTCACGCAATTTTCGCAGACAAAGTGTCTTGTTCATCATTGTTCCTTCAACCCAGTGCTCGTCTTCGATAGCTTTCGAGTTTGAAGATTTCCCAAGCAATCTAAAGCTTCAGACGTTACAGAGGCATGGCTTCGCTCCTATTATTCTTGTTAACTTGCATCTTGTGTCGGGGAATAGCAGCAAAATTTAAAGGACCTGACAGATCAGACATCTCTAAATCGGATCTGAAAGGACAAACTGCCCGGTCGGATAAGGACAAGGATAAAGCGAATCTTAGGTTAGTGACATTACGCTATATTTTACGTTTTAACCGATCATGGTAAAAGATGATTTAGCTTAAATACACCAAACGCTTTCCCCTACATTTGATGGCATTTTGAGGCGATTAATTTTTGTTGTTTGTTTCTGTGAGTAAGAAATTTTACGCGTAAAGGTTTGCCGGCAGAGCACCTTGTTTTCTTTATACGATATCATTTATTTTATATCAACGAACTTAATTTATATCTTCTCGTTTGGACACAAAGCTACAAAGATTTTAAGGTGTTTCTTTTAACCGGAAATTCTTTCTCATGAAAATCTCTGCGGCCTTCGAAAGACAGGCGTTGTGTGACATTCAGAACACTAGCCTTTTCTTCTGATTTGAGTCGTCACGCAATGCGTCTTCCAATTTATAGTTGCTAAATCGGAATCATTCATTGCAGCTGGTAATGGCGAGAACAAATAATAAAAAAAACCACGATCGTCATTAGAGACTACATGTAAGAGTAAGTGAGCTTTTCAGTGAGAGGAGGGTGCTTGGAGAGGACATGAGGAACTCAACGTAGCATACACGGGCATGCTCTCATACCCCGTGTGCGGTCGGAGATTCTCGTCTTCTCGCATAAGAGTATAGTATAAATGAAGGACTCTTGTCTCACTTAGGCCCAGTTCAGACGCCGAAATTTCCATGAGCCGAACCTAATACCTTGAATTAAGTACATGAAAAGTTCGGCGTCTGAATTTGGAACGGCTCAGCCGTTCTTCCCGCCTGGCTCAGCCGGGAATTTCGCCTTTGGAACGGCTTTGATTCAGACGCCGAACCTTTCATGTGCCGAACCTAATGCAAAAATTATTATAACGTATTTTACAAGCAGTTTCGGTTTTCCTTTTTTTACAAGCAGTTTTGGTTCAAACTGAATTAAGTTTGGCGAATCAAGTTCGACGTCTAAATCAACGGGCGTACTTTTGTTGATTTGGGCCGGTCCAAATTCGAATTAAGTTCGGCCCATGAAAAGTTCGGCGTCTGAGCTGGGCCTTAGAGTATTAATGACGAAACGCCACGGCTATGTTTGGCTGTCTTAGTATCTTAGGGTGCACTCGAAGAGACAATAATAAGAGAAAGGCTCTTATTTTTCAATTTTACCCTCAATTTCTGCCGGTCTCTCGAGTCCGACCTGCTAGCGCGGGCTTCATTCTTGAAAAAAGTACTTTATTTTAGGGGTCAAAAAAAGCTGAGCCACACCCACATTGGTCTCCTTCAGAGGTTTAATTCAAATCTTCTGAGGAGGATCCGCGCGACCTTTCTGTATGGGCGTCACACCTCGAGGCTCATACCCATTTCATTATGCGCATTTTAGCCCTGTTATTTCCTACATAGATAAAAACGATGTTAAATGTAAGGACAACTCAGAAAAAAATCCTAGTCCCAGATGGGATTTGAACCCAGGACCCCTGTGACCTAGTCGGATGCTCTAACCACTGAGCTACTGGAGACTCCACGGTGAGGAAGGACCAATTTGTGGGTCTCGACGGGAACCGCATTACGCGGCTACTCAGCCAAGTAATGACTGGCACACAAGAACTCACTAACAAAGACGGTTGGTTTAAATCAGTTCTGTCTGCAACTCATGTTCTGTTGCACAAATATTCCCAAAAGTGCACCTACGTAGGTACCCGAGCTAACCATTTTTTCTTTGTTATAGGTTAGTTATCCCCTTAATTGATAAAAATGGAGACGGTAAAATAACAGTTGAAGAACTTGCTGCCTGGACAGGCAGGAGTATGAAGAATTTTTACAAACAAGAGGCCGAGAATCGGCTAAAGACACTGGACACGAACAAAGATGGCAAGGTCTCTTGGGAAGAATACGTCAAGGGTGCTGAAAACAGAGGAGGTTAGTTACAGCGTCCGTCGTGTTTGTGTGGGGTGGAGGAGAAAGGCGTGGGGGGGGGGGGGGGTGCCTGACTGACTGTGATCTGAGAACTTGAAAAATCCTAAGCCTTTATGCTGTACTAAGGCAAATACTCCTTTTAAAGAACAAGTTAAATGTTTTTCATTTCGGATTCAACTAAGCTAGGAATCGTTCTGAAATATAAAGCATAAATACATAAAACTGCGAGGATAAAAACTTATAGGACTTTTGAAGTTTCTAGCTTGAAGGGTTTATTGTCTCGCGTTCTTATCTCGCAGGTGTTACAGAGAAGCAAAAACAGCGTGACAGAAGACGATTTGATCACGCTAACGAAAAGGAGGACGGCCTACTGTCACCTGATGGCTTAATTTCTATGTTCCATCCTGAAGAAAATCCAGACATGTTTGGAATCATAGTGGAAGTGAGATTTCGTTGTGTTCTTTGTTCTTTGTAAAACCCGAGGAATATCTATAAATTAACCAACCGCGAAGGCCATACTAGTAAAATATGGGAACAAGGTCTGTATTAATGGATGTTATTTTCACCGTGCGTTGGAAAGTAACGGAACCTTCTAGAATGGTCGCGCGGGATCATTCGGGACAATGCCCGTTCCAATACTCGGGAAATAGTAATCTAATTGGTTGATTTAATTATAATTGTCCCTCTGGACGAAGTTAGTCGTGATAAATCAATACAGTAGGACAGTCTTGTAATTGTAACAAGTTCCAGGCTGATTAAAAACAAGGTGAACTTTCTCGTGAGAGATACGCAGGCACAACCGGCGTTGGCAAACGTTTAGTTCCAAGAATTTATGTTTTCCAAATGTAACTATTTCAAGTGGTTTCTTGTGGAGGTTTTTTCAGCTCAGATTATTTCTACGGAGTACAGCTGTGAAATTTACACGAGGTATGCGCAACGTGCAGCTCACATTTTGTTTTCAGGCGTTTCTGTTGCTTCTTGCATCGCTCGTATCTAAGCTCTCCTCGACCACGACTCAAGAAATAACCGTTGACTGAATGCCAGTTTGAGTTTGAGTTTGTCCTCTGTTATGAGCTATATCTTCAAGAGAGAATAAGACTTAAAGAGTTAATCCCCCAGGGGGTCTTATATCCAGGGTAATCCCTCTTGAGTTATTTTTAGACATAACACCCAGTTCTTCTGCGGATAATGTCACCACACGGGTTGCGTGTGATTATTCTCATGGAGGATGAAATTACGTCTGGGTTAGCTGTTCATGTGGGTAAATAAGCGTCACAGGATTGGCCATTTCTGAGACTGAGAAAGATCTATAAATAACTTAAGAGGGATTACGTTGCAAATATAACCTATGTGGGGGCATTCACTCACGTATACCCTTCATCCTCTCCTGACACATTGTGTAATCTTTTTTAGGAATTCATGGAATTCGTGGATACTGACAAGGATGGGTTTCTATCATTCGACGAGTACAAAGGTAACATGTCTCGCGGTTTTTAATGAGCATGATTCTAGGGTATGTGAGCACCGGATATAAGTAAGGACCTCCCAGGGGGAGGTGAAGGAAGTTTCCTTCATTCCTAGAAAATTTCACTTTTTTCCTTCGTTCCCTAATATTAAATTCCACTTAAACACCCTAATTACATCATCAGGGATAATGGAATTGAAATTCCTAAAGCATGGATGCCCACAATCAAAAAACATAACGGAACAATGGGAGGATCGAAATGCACCAATCATAGATGACCATCGTCATATAAATGGTGCCGTGTGATCAGTCCACCTCTTCGCCTGAAGACGACTAGCAGTAAGAAGTCGAAACATCACGATCTACATCTTACACTTTATTATCGCATCTACCATGATGAACAACGACAACCATTTCCTCAACAATTAATTCCACTGTTCCCTAAAATAGTTTTGTCAAAGTACCCTTTAATTATAGAAATATCGCTTGCAAAAGATCACTTGTTGTCTTGAAATAAATGATCACATTCCCATGTCCTCCAAAATCCCAGGGAGGCCATCGCAAGTTTTATCGATAAATTTTAGATGGTACCGACTTGCGTAAAATGCCATTTTTTTCCTGCAGGTAAAACCGTAGACACTGGCAATACGGATCAACAGACAGCTAAGGACTCTTTCAAAAGGCTTGATCAAGACAATGATGGAAAACTCAACAAAGTGAGTATTGCCTGGCAAATTTCCTCTTGTTGTCAAGTCCCTACGAAATAAACTAAAATAGGTTCTTTTCCACGAAATTCGACTGCGTAAAGATTAGAAAGAGTAGCTTTTTCCAGGCTCAACATTTTCTCAAAATGTTTTCAGGGTGGCGAGCTAAAGTGAAAACTTAGCGGGAGGAAATTAAAGAGAATTCCGCCATTACAACATGATGAGAGCGTAAAACAGTGCAGCCAACTAAGTAAAATAATGGCGACTTTTCTCCACTGACAGAGTACGTCTACTTTTCACACCAGTTTGTAGTGTCTTATTCTATTTATATGTTGCTGATAATTCGTTTTTATGAAGGAAGAGATGAAACTTTGGTTGGCTGCGGTTAACACTTCCTCTCAAGCAAAGAACCAAGCACAAAGACAAGTTAAAATGGCGGATGATAATAAGGTGGGACTGCTGTAATAAGTCAAGTGGAAATTAAATCGTGAAAAGCTGGGTTGGGTTGTTAGGTTGCTAGACTGAAATTTTACCATGTTAATCCACACAGGATGGCGTTTTAAGTGAAATGGAAATTGTAAACCACATGGGAATTTTCACTGGACGCGACGGACTACGAACCGGACACGCGGCCAAGGACGAACTATGAAACACTGGGTTTCTGTTGGGTTATCGTGTCGCAATGCTGCAATGTGCAGTGGCAGATAAATCGAGAGTGATGCTTCAACACAGAGACACTTCAGAATGACCAAAAGGCACCAATTAAACCCTTATCTATGATCAAACAGACAGTATAACTGCTTTAGTAGCAGGCAGATTCTTTTAGATCAGTCTGTGAAAACATTATTTTTAAAGGGACACACTCAACTTTGGGACCGCGCTGACCTGGACCCTAGCTTTCTCACTTTTTAACCTGAAATCAAAGTGCATCCTGAATTCCGCTTCAATCTTCGCAGAGTTTTGCTTGATTTTCAATCTTTTATAAAAAAATCTGTTTTGAGTGTGCTTTTGCTCATCCTATGATATTATTTTTAACATATTTGGCATGAATCGCGTCTCTGTGATATGCAAATTAGCTGTGAAATGGTATCTTACGCGCAGGTGCGCCAGCTGACTGTGCCCTCTTTAAACAGCGGCTACGAGGTAAAAACATGACCAGAGTGACTAACTTCAAATTCATGCCCAGATCTCACTCTGTTTGACTCTGGCCGTGGAAGATCTGGGTTCGAGATTAGTGAGTGACAGATGCGAGCTGGTTTCTGCTGTTTTCTGTTTGTTTATTTATTTGTTTGTTTGTTTGTGATATATTTAAAGCGGCTCGTTTTCGTGTCGTTATGGTCCAGTACCTTTGTCTTGTAAGTTGTACAGCCAATCCAGCAATTGTTTTGCATCTTTTCAATAAACCTATCGATCACGGAAAAACCACGGCTTGAAAGTAATGCGAAAACATTTAACAGCATGTTAAAAATCTAAACTTAACTGGCAGAAATCAATAACACGGAAATGTGACACATTAATGAATAAAAAAAAAAAAAGATCTGAAGTCTCTTTAGAAGCACTTGAAGACCCCTGTGGCGGAATTTACCTTCATTGATGTTAGACGCAATATGACATATCAATGAGTGCTTTTGTGCAGGGTTGATATAACACGCTAGACTGGTCATACATAAAAGAACTTATATTGCAAAGACGCTTGGTTTTACGTTATAAATTTACATTTTCCGTTTACGTTGTAAGACGCATATAAAGCTCTGTGTGATAGCGACACGTAAGAGAAAATAGATATTTTTGTTGACCATTACTGAACATAGCCTATTGTCTTGTATTTATTTGTAGAGTAGACAAATCATGAAAAGTTTAGACCAGTTTGTGCGTTCGTGACTCAAATATTTGCTGTATAAAGCAGTTACTTGTGGTTGCATCCCTTCCCCTACCGTGTTTACTCAAGTGGTTCTAAATTTGAGTTCTTTTGTTATGAAAGAACTACGTTTGACGACATTGCAAATGAGCTCAATGCTAGAATGCACATCAACCGATTTGATTTAGAGCGACGTGGCGTAACGCGAGCGAACGGAAAAAGTGGCCTAGTTTTAAATAAATCAATAAATTGAGGCCATTTGCTAACTTCTTTAAGGCTGTTAATCCGCTCTTTCGCTACGAAAAGTTACGTTTAATCAAGATGTCTCGAGCTTGGAAAACCTATTGTGTTCTGTTGCTGTGTGTTAGCACTTTAAAAATGCTTGCGGCGGACAACACATCTTCGCAAGAGCAACAAGGTGAAAAACACGGCAAAAAGATAAAGGAAGACATATCGAAAGCCATGGAGTAAGTATACCTGCTTTATTATATGAAGTCTTAGTAATCTCGTAGCAGACGATGAAAATTGCGCATAGTTTTGTCTTATTGGACAATTGCATTGCGAGCTTTCGAGCTTTTGGAGTGTAATAAGAACAAAACTGGAAAATGCCATCGTCTGCACGCTTTTGTGCCCAGTCCTTTGATTTTCGTCGATTTGTTTGGCTGAAAGTTCTCTATTTATCACAGCTAAATATTATAGTTTTTAATCAATACTTGACCTGCTCAATCAGTGGCGCCGGGGATTGCATGTATAATTAGTGAGACTCGGACGTTGAATGATATAACTTGATATAGACTTGATTGCATTTTGCTTTAAAATGACATGAAACATTTAAGTGGGTGCTTCAATACAATAGTAATATAACATTGGTCTTTATATTCGCTAGTCACTTGGAAAACCCAAGTTTCAAGTTATTTTGAACACAGCTGTTCATGCAGACAAACACTTGCAGGAGACACTGTCAGCCTGCGTGCTCGCAACTTCGTGTTTGAGCAATTTCAAACAACTTTTGAACACATTCTTCAATTTGAAACCTTACATCTGCTTGATTCCTATCGTACTGAAAATACTATAGATCTGTGATGATTGTGAAAAATGATTTGTACTCTCATTTTCAATTCGGTTTTAATTTATCTAGCGCCCACGAACAGAACAGCGGCTTATGTTTCAATGTTCTGCCGCCCACAAACACTACAAAATTCCAGCGGTTGGCATGGAGAATTTAAGGTCTCTATTTATGTTTCTTGCAGAACGGTTATATCAGAGGCAGATGCAAATGAGGATGGTAAAGTATCACTCGACGAACTTACAGCCTGGACACAGAATACCTTGCGACTTGCTCACAAACGAGAAACTAAAGAACGACTGAAAAATCTGGACACGAACAAAGACGGAAAAATCTCCTGGGAGGAATTTCAAAAGAGTAAAGAAGACATAGGAGGTACTAATGGCTCCCCACCCCTTCCCCCCTGCAACCTTCTACATGCTTTCTTTAATGATTTGATTAAGCTCTCTGTTTCAAATGACGGGCCCTTATCAAAAAGAAAACTCGCCCACTTAAAGGGTCTTGTTTGTCGAACACTTCCTTCATTCAGTTTGGGAGCGTGCTCTTCTTCCCGGCTGTATTAACTCTCAGGAGACCGATTTGACTTAATATCGAGAAAGGAGTTAATCACTCATATAGCCCTTATTCTTGGCATTTCCTCTCAAGTTATTTAACAGATCCCACCAGGTTTTGGAAATCCCTGGTGGGTCAAGAAATAGCCGGATTTTGCTCACGTGGACAACCACGCAACTCACGTGGTAAAATTTGCAGAAAATTGGGTACCATGTCTAAAAATAACTTTAAGAGATATTACCTTCAGGATTAACTCTGGTACTCTCCATGCTCTCTCTTGATCAGTTAAAAACTATTTGTTTCGACTTGCAAGAGTTGATTCGGTTTTACCATTATAGATAAAGTTTAAAAAAGTATTGGGATATAAGGTTAAAAGAAAATGCTAATTCAAAAGATTTCAAGCAATGATCAGTCAATCACTAAAACGTACCTTAAACAATAATAACAATTATAGTAATAGGATGTGTAGAGTCCACGTCGGTCTGTAATAATACGAGTGATAACAAAATTGGACAACCGAGCAACGGGAGTACGATGTGTTTATCACAGACCGAATTGGACAAAAGGAAGTCTTATTACTAATGTATCAAAAATTTACAATTTCTGAGAAAAAAAGAATAGCCAAGTTATGAAAGAAAGGAAAAATTTGCGTTAAAAGACTGACAGAGGAGACGTTAATTGTTGGTGATTGAAACCAGGGCTGTAATTGGTTGATTTAAACTACAACTTTGAATGTGATTGGCTTATTGAACTGTCCAATAACAAACTGTCCGATAACAACTTGGCGAGTGAATGAGTGGAAAATAGGAGCTTTTTAAACCAATCACAATCCAGGAAATTGTAAGTTTATTATTAACGCCGTTTTTTATTATGTTAGCATTTTAAGGAGCTATGTCACATGCAGTTTGTGCATCTTGGAAAGTTTAACCGCCTAAATTTTTCAAGGTTGTCGTTAGCAATCCATGTTAACCTTCTCCACTTTTAAGTATCCTCGCTCCTTCGTATTATATCGTATTAGTGATTTTCTATCATAGGAAAATATTATTTTCAGGTTGTCTTTAATTTAAAGGTTTCTTTTAAGCAATTCAAAATACGGTGATTGTGCTCGTTTAAGGGAAAGACAAATGCGATATAACGAAATAGGACGATCTACTTGGGTATGACAATTGTCTTTACTTTCTTTGATCGTCAACCTCTATCCACAGTCGCGACAGAAGAACTAAAGAAGAAAAGATTTGATCACGCAGATAGTAATAAAGATGACATGTTATCTGAAAATGAACTCAACTCCATGTTCCACGCAGAAGAAAAACCACACATGCATGATGTGATTTATGAGGTATGATTTCCTCTCTTCTCTTCTGTGTTGCCTGTTTCTTCCTGCCCTTTTTGTATTAAACGAATTGTGAGTCTCCCAATGAAAAAGGAACAGCAAGACGGGGGGGGGGATGCTTCCTTTGCTCCCCCTTGAAATAATCATCTATATCCCCCCTTTTCTTCTTAATTGAAGCCGTTCCTCTTTTAGTTGTTCCCAGTCCCCTAAAAAAAGCAAACCGTTTGCTCACTGCTCCCCGAAAGTGAACGGAAATGTTTTCCAACGATAATAATATAGCGAAAGTAAAAGACATAAAAAGAGAAAGATCTTTCTAAAGTTCAACTCTTCAGTATGCGTGTTAATAGCTGGTCTGTTTTCTCCAACTGGGATTTTTTAACCATGTTGTATTCATTTACATTCTTTGCTTCCACTGGCCCTGAAAAGCCCCTTTGAGGAAGTGGTTAATTAAGATATTTAATTCAATATACTTAATCAAAATCTCTTTTTCTTCTAACATGTAGGAATATATGGAGATTGGAGATATTGACAAAGATGGACGTTTGTCATTAAAGGAGTATAAAAGTAGGTATAACTTACATCGAACATTACGAAAAAAAATTTTTTTTCTGGCGTCTGTATAAACAAGCAAGAGCTGTAATTTTCCGCCTTCAAATTTGAAAATTTTCATGTTGAAAGAAAAGGAAGATTATAAAACACATGTCAATAATTGTGACTTGAACTGTAGAATTGGGCTAAATATCAAGTTGATTTCAATATTCCACGATTGATTCGTACAATTTAATTGGTCTCTTCTTTAAATGAGAGTAAACATTTTGCAAGTTCAGTAATCTGAAGGAAGGTTAAAATCCATTTCGACAGCTAAAATCTGTGAAGATTACAATTGGTGTAGAAGGCAAAAGATCATTTTTGTATTTCTGGAAATACCCAATGCCAACAGGTTGCATTAAATTTCTTTCATTTGTGTCAACACTGAATTTAACACGTAGTATATCCTCTGACCAATCAGAGCTTAGAGATTGTTTTCTTAGCCAATCAAATGGAAACGAAACCATGCAATCTTGATTTGCCTCATGGCATTTTTTCCAGATCTGCCGCCAGGTCATGTATTTTTGCAAGTTCTTTTTTTCGTCACTGTATACTGTTCACAACCTCTCTATTTGCCAACCCAAGCTGAAGAAAAATGAGCAGAGGGAACGTGAGGGGGCGACCGAAGCGAGCCAAACGAAGAATCGGTCCCCGCCCCCTACCATGTCAAGTTTCCCGTTTTGAGCCCGGTTCCCTCGCAATTTTATCCGCGCGTTTATTAAAGGTCGAATATAAAGGAAATAAAATAAAAATCGAAGAAAATAGAGGGCTGTAAACAGTTTACAACCTTTGGAATTACATTTTATTGGCTTTATAATTTGTACTGAAAATAAACCTTCTATAAAAAGTAATCAAATGGGACTCATTGATGTGCTGACAGATGGAATTAACGTTTTTTTTTATTTTCAGTGAAAATGTTCAAGGGAAGTAAAGAGAAAGAGCAAGCTGCAGATATGTTTTTTAGCCAGCAGGATAAGAATAAAGATGGCCATCTCGATCGAGTGAGTTTTCCATTAGCGCCTGTTACCGAAAGTATAAGAATGTAATGACATATATAGAGGACGTTACATGACCTCACGGAGAGTTGTTTCCGAAAATTATCGAATAGTTCCGAAGAAAGCCCAAGATTACCGAAGACTTCCCAGGAATATCCGAAGATTTGTCGATGATACAGTAACAGATTTAGCACAGTTTAAAGATCAAAAAATATCATGATCAAAAATGATATCACACGAGTGGATAAAAGTGATATCTTCACATGCGGGATGGCATTTTCATCGATTTGCTACCGCTTGGTATGCCAGTAATTTTTATATAAAGATTTAACATTATTCAAAATTTCAAAATGTTCCCCAATCTTTGGCTGATTGTCGGAAACTTTCGGGATAACTCTTGTTACCCTCGAGAACTGTAAGGTTTAACTGGTTTCCTCGGGCTAACTTCGGTAATCTTCGTTTTTCCTTGCACGTACGTTCTGATTGACCGCCGGTTCAAAACAAAGGTAATTCTGTAACTTCAATATAGTATTCTTCAGTTATGTCATTGACATCGCATTTGTCTTTTTTAGGAAGAGATAAAGCTATGGCTGAAGTCAATTAATACTGCATCTAAAGCGAAAAGCCAAGCCAAACACTATTTTGAAACGGCGGACGAAGACAAGGTAGGAAATAATGGCTGCAAGAGAAATTGAAAACTTGGATCGCAGAGCAGTTGCTTCATGAACATGAACAGGATCCCATCACTTGGAGCCTGCAACTACCCCATATTCCTGTCACGGCGTTTTCATAGGCCGAACTATTTTTAGTTTGAATTTATCTGGAATTCAGATCCCCACGGGAACCTACTGCAATCACAAACAATGTCGGCATGTCGAAATGATTTCGACATGTTCACACGTGAGGCGGCGTGAAGCGTGCTCACGTAGACTGGAACTGGCCTATTTCGCGGGAAAAACATCTAAAAATAGACTGGTCTGTAAAAATGCCGTTGCATTGACTTATTATGGGAGTTGCAGGCTCCTAGTAATGGCTCCTGACATCAACAAGCTTTCGATGGGGTTATCGAAGCATCTTAAATAGTCATAGAGCGGTGTGTGCTGTGAGTGTCAAGGGAAGTTCTCTTTTGATTTGGTTTTGCATCCCTAGATGCGCCTCGCTTGCTATAATCATCTCGTATCTTTCTGGGGCGAGTGGGATAATTATATTTATAAAAAAACTAAACTGGATAATTTGATAATGCAATCCAAGAGCTTTCATTTGCTTAGCCATAATGATAAATGATCTATCATAACATGCTTTATTTTATTTTTATTTTAGTCTTTTCTACTTTGGGGATGTTTGTAATAAAACAATTATTCCACTCGCGCTTGTTGGAAATGAGATAATGACTGCATTATAGGCCGCCGCACACTAGCCGATTTTTTGTCGGCCGACAAAAAATCCTCATGCGGTGAATTCAGACAAGTCTGCGACAAGAACGGGGCTTGTCGGGCGATAACTGACAGTGCTAGATCTCAAAACGACTTGGCGGGCCTTGTCGGCTAGTGTGAAGTGGACCAAGACAACTTTTCGGGGCTCGCGTGTACCTCAACCAATGAGGAATTGTCATGAGAGTCACGCGAACAAGCGTCTTTTTCAATATGGCGGAGATCAAAACTGAAATTAAGCCTAAGCGCGGTTAGTCGGGACAAAAAATCGGCTAATGTGCGACAAGCTGATGTCCCGACAAATTTAACCCGACTTTGCCCCGACAAAAAAAAAAATCTGCAGTTCTAAGACAAAAGAATCGGCTGGTGTGCGGCAGCCTTAAATGCGCTAAAACATCGGCGTGCTACGCGTCTCTCTGGCTATCTACCATCGCTTATCTAACGCGCGCTCATGGAAGAAATATTTTAACAAAACGCTTTTCCCCACCCCCCCCCCCCCCCCCCCCCCCCCGCAAAAAAGCGTAATAACTAAAGTAAAAATGAAAACGCCCTTAAAAGTTACGCATACGCTTATCATATTTTTAGAGCATACATGTTATAATTACACATATACAATGATGGCTCAGCCAATGAGAACTCGTCAATTGCATTATCCAGTAATCCAGTTTTTAACAAGTAAAGTTTTGTGACGAAAGAATGAATGTTAATTAATATCAGTCTGAGAATAAAATGCATCTTTTTTCTTCACAGGATGGCTTCCTGAGTTCTGACGAAATAAAGAAAAACACTGAACTGTTTTTTTCTGCAGCTAAAATGAAAAGCGAGGCTACGAAAGAAGCTGACAGCAAACCTCAAGCCGGCCGGTGTCCGCATGCGCACAGAGTAGGAAAAAAAACTAAAGAAGCTAAAGAAACTAAAGAAGCCGAAGAAGCTAAAGAAGTTAAAGAAGCTAATGATGAAAAGAAAACAAAAGATAATAAGGATGTTAAGGATGAACTGTAAAAATAATCAGCCGCTGATATCATCTTTTGGAAGAAGAATATGTTTGTGTTTTGAAAAGTCTCACTGTCGCATGGTGCGAAATAAACTAGAAATTTTTCACTTGAATCGGATTGTAAAAAGAGATATATTTCTGTTTTTTGCTTAAGGAAAATCGAAAACCACGTTTACTACATAAAGGGTTGCAAAAACTGCACACACCTCTACAAGGTCCTACAAAACATAACACGATTCACATCGTCGTTAAACTGGCAGAGTGGCATTGTCACAAACCGTTTCTCACCAGCTGCAACCACTGTGCTGTCCCTAAATGAAAATGCACAAAACAACGTTCAGGTTTTCAGAACTGGAAAAACGAATTTCCTCAAGATATTAACCCTGAATCAACACTGCCTGACTACTTTTGCAAACTGTTGTGAAACCAAGTTGACTTTGAAAGTAAAATAGCAAATTGGAAATTGGTACATAATTGGAGCACACAAGCCGCCTATGAAAGTAGCACATTTCAATTATTTCTGAAGTTGAGCGACTTTGGAAGAAGAGAAGTGAACAATAGAATTATATGGTCAACAATGAAAATAATTATCTATATTTAAATTGAATAGTCATGTTAAAACCGTTTGAATAGAGAGGCTGGGAAGTGACACTCGTAAAGCACAAAACCGACGTGATTTCAACTGCCCAATCAGGACAAGGCAAATGGCGTAAGAAGCCAATCAGAACGCAAAAAACATTCCCGGGAAAACACGCGTAATCCAGGTCATGGTCGGATTTGTTTTTGCAGTTGATTGATTAAAAATAGGAGTTTTAGCTCTGATTGGCCAGAGCAAATAATGCAAATCCTTTATGCATTAGCTGCAATGCTCAACCAGGAGCCTATCACTTGGAGCCTGCAACTACCCCATATTTCTGTTACGGCGTTTTCACAGACCGATCTATTTTTAGTTTGAATTTTTCTTGAATTCAGATCCCCAGGGAACCTCAGTAACCAACTGCAATCACAAGCACGGACTAATAATGTCGGCATGTCGAAATGATTTCGACATGTTCACGCGTGAGGCGGCGTGAAGCGTACTCACGTAGACTGGAACTGGCCTATTTCGCGGGGAAAACATCTAAAAATAGACTGGTCTGTAAAAATGGGCTCCTGGCTTAACTGATTAGATTTATGAAAAGTTTATTTCCAACGCAATAAATTGCCGGCGTCTAAGTTATTTCCTCTAAAGTGCTGAATCATTGGGAATAAACGCTTCATTACCAGAAGTACCTTATCACAACAGAGGTCAAATTTAAGTGCTTCGGTGTTGAACACGCAATCAAATATCGCTTCAGCTTATTAAAATACCTTTTATGTTTACGCACCTGACTGGGTAGCTAATTCAAGCTCTTTGTTTGAACATAATACGAAGTGATATTGAGATGGTTTCCTGTCATCCAAATAAACATTTGCGTTTACGTAAAAATATACAATGTTGTTAACAGCGTCGGCAAATGTAAGCGAAACCAAACTATTTTATTCTGGTATTTTCTTCATAATGCATAACATTCTTGCATATTGACAAAACTAAGTTTGAGTTTATAAAAATACATGTGGTTTGTTTTTTTGCGACCAGTTTCTAATTTCGTGACAGAACTAATTCCTGCAAACCTTGATTCCGTGTTAATATCAAAGAGGTGCAGTCTGTAGAGCTTTGTATGTACCAACTTACGATGTTACGTATATAACACGCATACAACGGAAGAGCGCGCATCAGCCGATATTTCAGCAACGTGGCTAAACACGAAAGGAAAGGGCGTCTTTAAATTCAACACATCAGCTTTACCCTTTCCACGTTTTAATCTTGTCCTGAACACTCTTTGGGTTAGGTATCTACCTGCGAGTGGTTTAAAATGCTTCGAGCTTTGAGGGCGCTTTTCGTTGTTTCACTCGCTGTTTGTAGTTTCAAAGTGTCTGCGGACAGGGACGTACTTCCACAGTTACAGCGTTTACGTTTAAAGGAGGTGTTGAAGCCTCAGGAACATTACAAAAACACCGAGCATAATCTGGATTTCGACCACGACGCTTTCCTCGGCCACGAAGTAGCACTTGAGTGGAAGAAACTACCTACAGCTGAAGTGAAGGAAAAACTAAGGTCAGTTGCCTTGTGATTCAGAGCTTTTTATAACTTTCAAAAACTTGTTAAAACTTATTTAGCTTACTGTCAAGAATTGTGCTTTACGCGCATTTAAGACAAAGATAGACGCTCGAAATTTTGTTAATGAATCGCCGAAAACTAGTTTACTTCTAATATTCACTTAAACACTTCTAAAACTCTTAAGAACGCATGTGGCGAAAGCATATGAAAACTGATTTTGTTAGCGTTTTGACTATTTTTTGGGGCGTGAGGTGAAGAAACTTTATGTCCGCTGCGAACCACTGGACAACCGTGTTGACGTCATGTTTGCTCATTCCTTATTCCGCAAGTTAACAACTCTGAAGTAATACCTCTGCGTCGATATTGTAACTGAGTCTTGCTAATTTTTCCTTTTCTGTTAAAAATATTGCACGATTAATACAAACGAATTAGGTCGAAATAAAAGGGACTATTTATTATTGGAGTTATTTATGAAGACAATTTTGAGGTGTCATAAACTTTCTCACAAGCTACGCACATTTTACGACAGAGCGATTTTCGTTTGACCTAGAAATGGAATCGCCTAGTTCCTGTGCGTCTCTTTCCCAGGCCTACACGTTCAATACGCCATTTCTGAGTTTCCTTAAGCCTGTGCGTCAGGACGAGTCTTCCCGCAAAACGACACACAGGAAAATGTGTTCCGCTTATAGGTTTAATTTATTTCCATCCAACTCATTTTTATATGAAAGGTTTTCCACAGAGACCCGTTTTGAAACAGAGGAAAATGTGACACCTGAAATCGATTGGCCGCGGCGAAACATCGAGGCCTGGGAAGACAGGAAAGTAGGCAAGAATTAGTCTACCAACAGCCGGCATTTGTTTTTTAAATCCCCGCCGTTCGCCACTTATGTCCAGAAATGCAGGCTAATGAGTTTCAATGCTCTTTATGAATAAGCATTGCAAAGTGTCATTTTCATATTACTTCATATTTGGCAGAATTTTGGTCTAAATGAACAGAACCGAAAGCGCAGTGTTTAGTTGGGTTATAAACAAACACGCAGCTGAAGATTTTAGAGTTGCTATTCTCTTTAACGCAACTCTCTTCTCAGCATTTTTTGGGAAGGTCAATAAAGCCGTGCTCTCTCCGTTTGATTAGAAATATTTTTAGCAGGAAGTGTGGTTTGATCATCAATTACTAGTCGATGAAACAAGTCGCGAGCATTCAAAGCGTTCATTAAAATCGCTCTGAATACAAACCATTCCATTTTTTTCTTCACTTCAGCCAACAGAATGGAGGTGACACGCGCTCATTCGAGGACATTCTATGACTTCATACACGTTTCCCTCGCTTATCATCAGTTTTTACCTTTCTTGGCTTGATAATGTTCTCCAATGCTTGTCACCAGGTACATGTTCCTTTTCTCGCCCTTACTATCAAATACGTTTTCCAAATTTTGTCACCGATTATACATTTTCCCGCGCTTATTACCTGGTTGCATTTTGCCGCCCCTGTCAATCTCGTTCCCAGAGCCTGCGTTATCCTTGTCCAGCTGAACCGAAACCGCTGAACAAGAATAACGCAGTCTCTAATGCAAAATTTCCCGCGCACGTTACCAAGTCTTCCTATCCGCGCATCGATCGCATGTTTATCTGCGTTTTTTCCGCATCTATTTAGATATCTACTCTATTTTTCCTTAACTCAGGGCACTGTTCCCTAAGATAGACATCGATAATGACAGCCAAGTGTCGATGACTGAACTTTATGGCTGGCTTGAACAGCACATGAAAAAGCACGTACTACACGGGACCGATGTGAGACTGGCGGACTTGGACTCGAATAGGGACGGCAAGATATCATGGGAAGAATACAGGGAAGTGGAATTCCCGTCATCTATAGAGAAAGGTTAGAAAAAATTAACATCTTGTTGTCAATAATTTCAATACGATACATTTTCAAGGCGTTAACGAGTGATTAGTAAGAATCAGGAGCCATAATGGCTCCTGGTAAGAATGAAATTAATTTGTAACTCTCATCTTAAAGGTTTGTCTGGCTCAGTCCTGGCCGAGCTGAGGGAAATTATTTTGAAAGACAAAAGACTATTTGAATTTTCTGATACGGACAGCGACAATCTTTTGTCGCGAGAAGAACTCATACTTTTCTTACATCCTGAGGAGTCAAAGAGGATGACGTCGTACCTTGTTAAGGTAATTATCACGTGTTATGCAGATATGGCTGGAATGGGTAGATGCCGGGCTTGAAGGAAGCCCATGCACTGTGGGGTTCTTGGTTCAACTTTTGTATTGTTTCCCTAAACCTGTATTAGAAGAAACACTGATATCAGATGGAAATAGCGAAAGCAATCAAACGGGGTCGTAAATTTTCTGGCAAACTGTCAAAAAATTATCTAGAGGCACATTCTCTTTACCCTCATGGAAGTTTCATACGTGACGTCACGGCGACCATATTAATGCAACATCGATCCCAGGCCCCGCCTCCTTGCCTGCCTTGACAAGGGGAGGGCCTGAGATCGAGGCTGATATTGACGATCTTAAAACAACGAAATTTTTGTCCTTTTAAAAACGAGATCCTTATGTAAAGATTTCCCGGCTTTAGTTTGGAAACAATAATATGGCGGCCATGAAAAAATAATAGCTTATTCTGGTGTATGAATGAAACATGTTACTGCTTCAATTTTACAGGAAACCATGGATGTGTATGACAGAGACCATGACGACAAAGTTACCCTTGAGGAATACCTCGGTATGTTAAGAGGAAAAATTGTTTCTAATAGCGATGGTTTCAGTGAATACCAGGTGTCATTTGACCATGGATCGCTAATATCAAAGAAGTACGCTATAAACCTATTAGCTGGAGTATGGCCACTATCTTGCGCGACTCCGCCGTCGTGCGTACGCACCCACGAGGATACCGCTAGCCATGATAACCATGAGAAAATCAATTGATAAATTTCCTATACTTTCCTATATGGGTATGGTGCTCCGCTATAAAAGAACAACATCGCTTGGAGGCCGGGTGTAGCGCCAGGTCTAAAATTACAAATTCAGTGGGGAGGGGAAAGTATGATACGGAAATTTCCTTGTATAGGCGCCAGTCTCAACTTCTACCATAAAAATATTTCCCAGCAAAACAACAACCAGCGCGTTAAATTACTCGTATTTCCAAATGAGCGTAACTTTTTATTTGGAACTTTTTTTGGCGGGAAAATTGACTTTAAATTGTTGACTTCACAATTTGTTTAACCGGGACCTGGTTTTCCTAGCTCGGGAGTTCCAGTCCATTGTTTTGTGTTGTTGGGCAAGACACTTAACTCTCACAGTACGTTAGTCACTCCAACCAGATGTATAAATGTCCACGAAGAAAGCGTTCGCATAACCTCACGAAATGCTAAGGGGAGGGAAACTATATGATGCAGTGGGAGAGCTTTGTCACTGCAAGGGACGAAAAGCGAAGTAGGACCACAGGCACAAAACTCTATATTCTTAGGGCACTGTTATGTTCTCAATGATCAACTCTAGACAAGAGAAAATCAAGGTGAATACCTTGATCTTCTCTTGCTTGTACTAAATAATTTCCTTGATGCTACAGCTCTGATTGCACTTACATGTGCAGAACGGTATATGTTGTTGCTTCAAGCGTCACAAATCGAAGCTTGATCAGATATTTTTCTTTCTTTATTGTCACAACAGCGACAGAAAAGCAAGAGATAAGTAAGACCAGCCGTGACAGGATAACAAAGAACTTTAAAGAGGAGTTGGATATGAACCAAGACGGATTCCTTGATACGGTGTGTGCTGTAAAAAGCGCTTTTTAGCACAACAAAGTTACCCTTAAATTGAAAGAAACCTGAAAATAATAGTTTATCACCAAAGAGATGATAATAAATCATTAAGCCGAACAAGGTTGGTTAAGGATAGAGAAGATTAACACAGATTACATACATAGTTAATAGAGGGCAATGGATATGAAACCCGACAAAGTTCTTTGTTGTATGCGGAGTTTTTTTGTTCTCTTTTTCGGCCTTGACCTTGGACAAGACACAATTGTTGTTAACTCTGTACTGTGTCGGTTACGTAACTCATGCACAGTGTATGAGTGCAAAACAAAAGATTGTGCCCCATCGCAGACGTTTCAACATAAATCTTGGCATCTTTATGAGCTCATTTAATGTTTTCCGGGTTTCATAACCATTCTCCTTTATTAACTATGTTACAAACGACGAACTTGAAGAATTTTAACTTGAATTTTCAAGATGAAAAAACTCTTTTAAGCCTGGTTTCACTAGCGGGGCAAGCACAAACGCAGGCAGTACGGATGACCCAAACGAAAAATTCTGATCCTTTTGCTTCTGCCTGCGTCAAGGCCGTTTTCACGGTGAAGTTTGCGCTTGTGCTGTGAAAACTAGGCTTAAAACTAGGCGCTAGTGAAAACTAGGCTTTAAGCACCGCTAATTAATCTGCCTCGTTGTTCCCAACCGATTTCTCCCTGGCGAAACGGCAAACCGCCTGAAAGCATTGGAGAGGCCATGTACGCAGGCTGCACATCCTGACTTAAATCCCGGGAAGGAAGAAGGAACTATTTATGTAGCACCAATGAAAAATGCTGGACACTCCCACTGGTTGATTGAAGTCGTGTTATAAGGCCACTTGGAGCAATCCATTGAAAATTTCTTTAGCTGCCATTAACGAATCATAAACTAATGGCCAAGAAATTACTTGTGCGTTTAAAGTTTCAGGTTATTTTGGGAAATCGCCTGAAAATTCCAGTAGAGGCTTGCTGGCCTCGTGGTTAGTGCGCTCATCTCCTGATCAAGCGGTCCATGTTCGAGCCCTGGGGCCCCTTTCTCGAAGGTCTCGAAAATTTTTCGCAGCCGGAAAGCCATAGCAAAGTCGCAATCCTTCAGATTACAGAGCTGTCTTATTCACGTGTTCTTAATACGAACAGAGGTTCTCTTCATACAAGTTTCAGGCGCATACATTTCTGCGTTTTTATATAAAGATGAACTAGAAATGGCTTTACGGGCTCGAAAAGTTTCCGAGGCTTTCGAGAAACAGGCTCCAGGCCGGACACATTGTGTTGTGTTCTTAGGCAGGACACTTTACTCTCACGGTGCCTCTCTCCACCCAGGTGTGTAAATGGGTACCGGCGGATTTAATGGTTGGGGGGGGGGGGGGACCCTGTGATAGACTAGCATCCCATCCAAGGGGGAGTAGAAATACTCCTAGTCGCAAACCGGGATAAGCTACGACCTGATTGGCCACTTTGCCCGTATGGAGACTTAACCTACCTTCACCTTAAAATGATTCCAGGCAGGATTAGAATAGGTCTTTTTACTGTGGAGTGCTCTCAGTTGACATTATTTTAGGAAGGAACCTTATCGTTGATCTTCTTTGCGCTCCTTTAGAAAGAGGTCAGACATTGGATCTTTCCCGGGGTAGCTGAGGACCCCGTTAAAGCTGAAGCCGATCATCTCATGAAACTGGGAGACGAAAATAAGGTAAATCCTATGGAGCCCAGTAAGTGTCATGGTTTCCCTTACTTTTTTATGCCGTCATGTCGACTTTTTTGGCGACTTTTTTGTCAACTTTTTTGCCGAGATTTTTTTTGGCGAGTTTTTTGGCGACTTTTTTGTCGACTTTTGTGTCGACTTTTTGGTCGACTTTTTTGTCGACTTCTTTGTCGACTTTTTTGATGACTTTTTTTGACGACTTTTGTGTCGACTTTTTTGGCGACTTTTTTCCAGTTTTTTTTGCGGCGACTTTTTTGACGACTTTCTTGGCGACTTTTTGGGCGACTTTTTTGTATTGAGAGAGAGTACAGTAAGAATGACAAAGACGGCCATTTTGGCTTGCTTCTGAAGAAACTGAACTCACTCGCTCAAATCGACAAATGCTGCATAAGACTCCACCGAAATCTTTGCTAAAAAGTCCACAAAAAGGAGACAAAAATGTTGGTAAAAACTTGGCAAAAAAACCGGAAAAAAGTCGCCAAAAAAGTCGACAAAGAAGTCGACATAAACGTCGCCATAAAAGTAGACAAAAAAGTCCCCAAAAGAAGTCGACAAAAAAGTCGACACAAAAGTCGACAAAAAAATTTCGGCAAAAAAAGTCGACAAAAAACTCGCCAAAAAAATCTCGGCAAAAAAGTCGACAAAAAAGTCGCCAAAAAAGTCCACATGACGGCAGAAAAAAGTAAGGGAAACCATCGAACTTACTGGGCTCCGTATAAACCTGTCAGTCTTACGTTGAGTAACTCAGTATAAAACAGCTATTGTTGACAACTCGAAAAGTTTAAAATTGAGAACAGTACACTGAATATATTTCCTCTACTGTTACAGAATCCAATTTCGCAATTAGTCAATCAGAAGTCGTTTCTACTTCCTAATATCCCTTGATATCAGGTCAATGACCTGATACGGCTAAGATATCACACTCACTCGGCCGTATTTGGGTGTGGTAAATACCTAATCGTACACGATCAAATGCGTATTTTGTTTTTGTTTTTTCTCCATAGGATAACATGTTATCGGTGGAGGAAATTGTCAAACGCCATAAACTTTTTGCTGGAAGCCGCGTCACAAAATATGGAGATCTTCTTAAAGAAGAGTTGTAAACTACAAAGATTATACCGAGAGCTAAATCACTGAAAATGACAGTTCAGTTATTTTGACAATCTTTGTCACATTTAATCTGCATATTGAGTTCTATTTAAATAAACTTAACGGTTAACCAGCATTTCAACAGACGTTCGGCGAATCCTAAGAACACTTAATTTGTAATTTTTCAGACAACTAAGCGACATGTTTATTTATCGAGAAATGTACACTGTACATTGTTTACTAGACATTAAAACGCAGTTTGGATTTTCGATTTTAGTTGTTAAAAGCTAATCCGCTTTTCTATTCCCGCTATTTTGGAGCGGCGGGAACAACGGCGGGACTCATAAAGTTAAGTTTGGCCCGGACAATTCTAAGTCTCTTCAAAATGGCGGGAAAATCCGTTAACCAGTGGAACGTACGGAACACGCCTTTTGCAACGGTTGACCACGTGAACAATAATTACTTAATTCCAAACAACAGCTTCAAAGCTAAATAAATTTCACTGATTCACAACTAGGAAAAGCTTGTTTCAAATAACCGACCAGAATAGCAATTTCCATACTAATGCCGTGTCAGGTTCAGATTTAATGACGATTTGAACGTTAAAATAAGACAGTTTTGTATGGAAGCGAGAAAGCTTTACCCTCCGGAAACCATATCCGTTATTAATCACTACAATTGCAAAGAGAGGCTACTGGCATATAACTATTGGAGATAGAAAGAGCAGTATAAAATATCAGGAAAAATGGAAAGTTCTAGGCTCACAAAGAGACAAAGATTTTTTGGCAGCTTGAAAACTTACAAAATTCCAAGGATTTTGCCTTCTTCCCTTCCAGTTTCATCTGACCTCTAACGTCCATAAAAATCCTCTGAGCTCCTGGTGTTACTAATCTTGAAAACCACGTCACGTGACCAGCCGACGCAAAAAGAAAAAGGAAAAATGAAAAAGACTTGAAAGGGATCACGTGGAATTCAGAGGAAATTGGAGCGCACGCTACGCTCTGCAATTAGGGAGGAATCAACGTTTTTCCTGAAATACTGAAACCTTTGTGAAGTTATTTTAAGCAATATATTGTTGCTTACAACGGCCTGGAGTGACTAAAACCGAGTAACATGACCAGCATTGGCGAAACATTTGCAGACCATAATGACTTCATTTCCTTTCGGTGGGCGGTGGCCCAGTCAAGTAATATGTTTTCCTTTTCCGTCAGCCAGCCTGGAACGTCACTTCAATCACAACTTTTCTTAAATAGAGGGGAATCAAATGTCTCCCTTTTCTTCTTTCCGTTTGTGGGTTCATCTTGATTTGAATATCAGAGGAGCATAGAGCGAAAGTTTTGCATTCTCTTATACTTCTAAATGCTTTTCGTTCCTCTTAGCATTGACCACTCAACCGAGAAGGGCTTCATACGTCAGTCCCGGGGGAGGGGTACTTAACAAAGTTCTCCGCCCCGAGGTCCAACCCCTTACCCTTTTATTTTCCATTTTGGTAGAAAATGTACCCCTTTTATATACCTTTTATTGAAAAAAGGTACCCCTTTCAGATACCTACTTTAGGAAGTCTTGTTCTCATTTTCATGCAGTGCTTAATAAATATGCTGACAAAGCCATAAGGGGCGTCTATTCGAAATATTATAATTAAAGGCCATTGTAAATACCTAAATGACCGATTTCCCTACCCTTTTATATACCTCATCTTGTGAAATCCCTACCCTTTTATATACCTGAAGCGTGAAAAAGGTACCCCTTTCGGGCGGAGCCTCCCCGTATAGGCCATTATAGGGAGTACCCCCGGGACGTCAGTATCTTACCCAAATGCATTCTTTGCGCTTGTATTTTCATAACAATTTCGTCTGTATTTGTGATAGAATTTCATATATCAATTTCTCGTCCCCTTTTCGTCCGTCAAGTTTTTGAACTGTAGTAGCTGAAGTTGGAGCTTTGATTTAGCTCTTGGAATATCACTGGACAGTGACGGCTCTTAGTCGTTCAATATTTGCTTATATTCAAATTTTCAATACCACGATTTGTATTTATATAAGCATACGCGATGAAGTGACGCAATGAAACGGAAAAACAGTTAGTGATAAAATTCCGGTCCTGACGGAGAGGTCCAGATAAGGTCATAACTGCTAACTCGCCGTCGGATATCATCAAAGCTGGTAATCAAATAGTCTTTATTATAAGAAAATGGATTTTAAAGTTTCATCATACGTGCTCCCAAAGGAAAACAACAATCATACATCATGTAAACTTTGCAGCAAAGTCGACAGCAACCATGTCAAAATACTTAACTGTCTCCATGTGTTTTGCGAAGCATGTCTCAAGAAATTTCTTGTCGAGAACTCTATTATTTGCCCACAGTGCGGACGGAGAATGCGTCTTGGAGAAAAAGGAATTAACGGACTGCCATCTCATGAGTTCTATGATCGAGTGAAAGACATACAAATCTGTGATCAGTGGATTCAACAGCGACGCGACGCATTCTGCTGGGAGATGTAAACAATTGCAAAACCCACTTACAACAGAAGAGTGCCTTGCTGTTTTCATAGATGAACTCGTCGCCATCGTTAAATGGAAAATTTAACTGTAATTACCAAAGAAAATGCTCCATCTTTTGCACTTCAAAAATTTTTACGTACATGCAAAAGATGAAACAATCAGAGACAAAAACAGCTGAAGCGAGAGCAAGGAAATTTCAATAGTTTTGCACAAATGACTTGCATTACAAACTTGCGTGACGTTCGTTACAGCAACAACGCGAAAGCTCAGTTCTAATATTGTTCTCAAAATAATTCTCTACTCACTCCAAGTCTTCCAGCATTTTCAGTGCTTCTTTATCTATCGTAGAGTACAGATGTGTTTGCAACTTAAGCTAGCAGGAGGCCATTAATCATGACACTAAACTTGAGTGACCTCTCAGTTTTCAACTTTTATGAATGACAAAGTCCGCTTAGATGTTCCGGTATAGTTTTCAGAAAATATGCCTTCATAGATCTCGAAACTAATGAGTTGTCTTCAGATAATTACGTGACGCAGTGATAAACTAGTTTGAAAGGAAAAGTTTGATTTAACTCAGGAAAAAAACTGAATATTGTATTATTGCATTCGTCTGAGTTTCCTGTCTAGATAACATTTGATCTTTTGACAACTTACGATCTATTGTATGTGATTTTACCGCCATAAAGACTTCATTAATAATCAAAAGTTATGCTTTTGTTAGTATCCGTACTTAATCCGCAAAAGGCTATAAATTATTGTTGAATTTTTACATTATTTTATCATTTTTAGTGGCCACGGTTCTGTCTATTAATTTTTATATAATAACCAAATCAATGCGCGCGCTCTGATTGGTCAATCAGCTGTGGGTTATTGTGCCGGTAAACCCACGGAAAAATCGCGCGTCTTCTGAATTATTATATAAAAGCAATAGACCACAAGTTTTCTATGGGTTATAGGCTGATAAACCACTTGGGATGTTGGTAGAACACTCGAAGAATTCGTAAACCACTCGCCTGCGGCTCGTGGTTTACAAATTTTTCTCGTCTTCTACCAACATCCCGCGTGGTTTATCAGCTTATAACCCACAGAAACTTGTGGTCTATTGCTTGAATAAAAGCAATAGACCACAAGTTTTCTTTGGGTTATTTAAGCAATA
>CM042748.1:4231301-4276923 GCA_022496165.2 Catalaphyllia jardinei
TCAAATACGCTTAAATATGTCAGCTCTACCTGTTTCACAGGTATTTTGATCCAAGGGAGAAGAACCTCGACGTTAAGCTATCACTGAAAGTCCGGGATTTCGAGGATTTAAAAATAACTTAAGTCAAAAGTTAATCACAGAAGCAATCCAGCTATTTCAAGAAACAAGATTTTCCGAACGTGAAAAAAGTGAGCTAAAATAAATTGTAGTTAAGTTCATCAAAAAAATATATAACCGCCAATTTGTACTATACCTACAAAACTGGTGTAAATAACGACTTATTCAGGTTTACCAAGGTTAGTAAAAATAAATCCAATTCTGTGTAAACAGAGCAACAGCAAATCATGCTTTTACAAACCGCTTTTGTTTCAGTTCATTAAGTCGTTATTGACACCAATATTAAAGGAACTGTGTCCATAGGTAAACAAAACCTATTTTATTAAGGAAGGAGCTAAGAGGTTAATTATAGCTGCGGCTAATAAAATTTTTCGCCTGGGAAAATTTTGGCATAATGTGTGAAAACTATTAGGGCAAAAATCAATAAATCTAAGTTAGAACTGAGCAAGGCTGTCGCGTGTTAAGTTCATTACCAATCTGAATACGAGTTATGAAATGATTCAATGCTAACGGCTTGCGTAAAAAAAAAAATGAAAAACTCAACTCTTTGCTGGAAAATAGGCCCTTCATTTGAGGATGCTTCATACACTATCTTGGCTGGGATGAATACCATCTCTGGGATTTTTTCCGTGGGCAGCAATTTATTAGTTTTGACAGCAATCTACAGCTTTTCTCCCCTGAGAAAGGTTTCTAGCTTTTTCATTGCCTCACTGGCCGTGGCTGATTTGCTGGTTGGCTTGCTCATGAATCCAATTTATACCTCGATCTTCATCGTGAAAGCTACTGAAGATGATCAGCACCCTTTACGAGTCGCAGAACATTGGTTGTGGCTTCAAACAGTTATAACTTCAACCTTCACCCTGACAGCTGTCTCCATTGAGCGTTTCGTCGCAGTGACAAGATGCTTGCGTTACTCCGAAATTGTCACAGTCAAGCGTTCTTGTTACTGCGTGACATCAATTTGGATTTTTTCCTTCTTGTATGCTTCTCAGCGCCTCGTCATCCACCGCGTTGAAGATCTCCCATCACTATGGATTTGTACAACAATGTTAACAGTTTTTCTGCCTTTCTTTGTCATCTTGTATTGTTATGTTTACATCTTCCAAGCCGCGCAAACGCAATGTCTTCGCATAGCCGCAGATAGCGTCATCAATTCACGTTATTGCAAAGAGATCTTGAAAAACAAGAAAGCGGCTTGGACTTTGTGTATCGTGATAGGTTTGTTCGCGCTGTTATGGTCGCCAAGTCTCGCCCTCTCACTGTGGCACGTTTCAACTGCCGATCCCTCTGAAACACAGTGTATAGACTATTTATGGTTTTGGGCGTCCTTTCTGTCATTTACCAGTTCGTTTTGTAATCCCTGGGTTTATGTAATTCGAACGAAACAGTTTCGGATGGGGTTTCTTAAAGTACTGCGCATAAGGGCGCTTAAATGGCGGTCTCAATGGGGAGGATAGAATTCCGTTAAGGCTACCGCACACTAGCCGATTTTTTGTCGGCTGACAAAAAATCTTCACTTGTCGGCTAGCGTGCGGTGAATTCAGACAAGTCTGCGACAAAATCGGGGCTTGTCGGACGATATCTAACAGTGCTAGATCTCAAAACGTCTTGTCGGGCCTTGTCGGCTAGCTGGACCAAGACAATTTGTTGGGGCTCGCGCGTACCTCAACCAATGAGGAATCCACTGTAAGAACAAAGATGGCGACTGGTACATTTACCATAATGCTTTGCGCAAGGAAACTCTAAAAAGAGTGTATAAAAACACAAAGAAAAACTGTAAATCATTCAAACTCGACAAGAGCAATGCTGTTAGTATAGAAACGACTGCCGTTAAACCACATCTTTTTTTATGCCCAGTGGGCTTAGTTTGGATCACAAGGTATTGAGGTAAAATGTACAGCCGGCATCTTTTTTTCTTATGGTGGATTGTCATGAGATTCACGTGAACAAGCGTCTTTCCAATATGGCGGAAATCGACTTGGCCCCAAGTCTAAACTCGGTAAGTCGCGACAAAAAATAGGGCGGCAAGCTGATGCCCCACAAATTTTAACCCGATTTGACCCCGACAAAAAATGTGCAGTGCTGCGACAAAAAATCGGCTAGTGTGCGGTGGCCTTTATCTGGGTAACTTCGCATCTATTTTTCAGCTTTCCGTTAACATCTTGAAACGTTTATTAAATTCGTTGTCTGTGCTTCATCCTAAACCATCCTTGTTCCCTCGTGATTTTGTTACGAAAAATTATTGCGTGACTTGGAAGATTCGCGAATATGCTAATTTCGTCTCGAATCTTCTTGCATATTTAATTAGTAACGCATCATCGTGATTCAGCAATTCTTTTTGGTTGTTTGCGTATGTTGCTGTAAATAGTTTAATATTGTAATGATACTTTATTTAGTAGTGCTGGAAAGTTCTAGAATCTTATGCTGTAAAGTACATAAGCGAATCGGTGTAGTTCTTTAGGTGGTTCCCAGGAGTGTTCAGAGAGAGTGATCTCGTGAGTCAGTAGTGTTTACTGAAGTGTGACGAAGGTCGCGTGTTAAGTTTCGACAGTGGTCGTGTTTGTTGAAGTGTAATAGAGAGGTTACGTGGATATCTGGCTAGAGGCCTTGTTCATACAAGAGTGACTGAGGTCGAAGTTTAACTGAGAAGCCTAGCGTGTGCTTGTTGTGAAGTTTTGTGTGGAATTACTACGTTCGAGTGGAATGAATACCCTTGTTCTTGTTCTTACATCCCTGCGTTCTGTTTAGACTGCAAACTACCTGCCACTTTAATTAAACATTCGAACTCGTAACAGATTTACTATAATCTCTTTCTCTCTAATCTAGTTTCTATATCTGAGAAACTTAGTATTTTCAGGTTTCTTACAATGTACGTGATCAAAATAACTAAGACTACAACACAAATGAGCTACATGCACGGATTAACATAAGTGACAATGTTTTTTTGAAGGTTATGTATTTACACTGTACATATTTATGTATACCCTGACCAAAAAGCCTTCAATAACTGTATTGTTTAATTGGCATCTTATTAGTTTAGCCTACTTATAGTTATCTTAGGTATTCTGCTACATTTTCTCGTCAAGTTTACCATATATAAATACAATTTTCTTGGAAGAGGTACAAATTCAATAAACTATTAATTGTTAGAAAAAGGTCCTAAGAAAATACGCGCGATGATTGGTTAAAAATCGTGGTCTATGACTCGATGGAGACACAGAACTAGCACGAACTGTTGACGTAATGATGGCACGAGCAAAGAGAATTTACATTTTAAGAACCGAAGTTAACAAGTTGTTTTCCTTTTTTTTCTTCGCGGAGTTTTCTAAGAGAAATAGAAAACATGTTCTCCGTTTTTCTATCGAGTTATAGAAACACTCGTGAAAGTTTGGGAGAACTCGAAAAAGCTGTGGAAACACTCTTTCGTGTTCCCACAGCATTTCTCGTTTTCCCAAACTTCCACTCGTGTTTTTGTAACTCGATAGAAACACGGTACATGTTTTCTATTTCTTTTGAAATCTCTCGTACCCAGTTGCAAATCTATACTACCAGCAAAGCTGATTTTAATAGCGCATGATTCTATCGGAAAAGATTCCTATTTTAGAGTCGAAGAAATATAAAGAATTAGCCTTAGGAAAGGTTGAATTGAAATGAAGGATCTTTAAAGGTGTTAGGACTAGCCAACGCAACATGTTCTTAATGAGGTTTGCGAAACTGTTTACTATTCAGCTAGCGGTTAAAGTTTGAGGAGTGCAGCAATCAGATAGTTCGCAAAGAAACTTCTTTTAGATCCGACAATTCATATCTTATTTTGAATATGAAGACTAATCTCTCTTGAAATCATAATAACATGTTGTTTTAGTTTCCCTAAAACTATTTTTTTTCCATTCTGCCGCCGCTACATTGTATTTTTTTAAAGTTTAACCAACGTTATCTCTATTTCCTCAGGTTTGTTTTATTTTCGTTCACAAGCTACTTAAATAAATAATAATCAAAAAACTACATTATAATTCCCACAATGAGAATAGGGCCGCCGGAAATTCCCAAATACACCCCCAAATTGTCTCAAAATATGTTTCTATGCAATCGTAAAAATATGAAAAAATAAAAATATTTTTAGCTTTACTGATCCGACTTCCAAAGCTTGTCAATGTTTCTTTAAATTCACATTTACTGTTTACATACTATATTTAACACAGTTTATTGTGTCAAAAGTGTAGTGTAATCGCCAAAAGGAAAACTGAAAAAATAAAATAAAACGAAGATTGTACGCTGAGCGAAACGAAGTCCGAAGACCCTGATTTGCTTTCATAAGTTCCGTGTTCAGTGTAACGATACAAAAGCCCCTAAGGTGATGTGCTTTGTAAGGTTTGTTTCATTGCTCCTGCTCGAAAGATGATTTTTTGGTTCCAGAAGGCCAATTCTTTGTCTACGTTTTTTGAAGCATTTCGCTCTTTTCATTCCCAAAAAGATATTCTTCAAATCGCGTCTAAAGCTTCCATTATAATAGCCAAATATCAGAGGATTTAAAACTGAACTCGCCAATGACAATACTTCAAATGTTGCTTCCAGTACAGGCATCAAACGACTGTTTTTGACTTCGACCTCTTCCTCATCTCCGCTCAAGTCACCCCTCTCAAAGGTGTCTTCTTCAAAATAAAAAACTTCCATGGTTTTCATAACAAGCTTTGGACCCCACGTAACCAGATATGTAAGGACAATTACCACCATCATCTTTACAGCTAAAATCTTGGTCCTCTCCGTGTGTTTGTTTACCATCTTTCTACGAGCGCGACTCCATAAAACACTCACAACTTTACCATACACGACTGCCATAAAAACCAAGGGAATTGTAAATGAAAACAAAAGAAACACAGACAAAGAAATATGTGAAGGTGGGCCAGGTATATCGTAGCATCTTGAGAGTTTCTCCAAGGTTTTCTCGTCCTCTTCAACTTCACATTTTACGCTGTACAAAAATGGAGCTGAACACAGAAGACTGTAGGTCCATGACATTGCAATTACGTTTCGACTGTGTTTCCAAGTGACTGCTCGAGCTCTAAAAGGATGAACAATGTGGATGTAACGATCTAAGGCGAGTCCTGCCAGGACAGCAAATGTAACCGCTAATGTGCTATATCTAAAAAACTCTCCAATTTTACATGTGAAATCACTCCTGGCAATAAGCTGGTCTTTTAAAAGATCGGGAATGGCGAGAATCCGAAATAAAATGTCTGTAATGGCTAAATTTAGTAAATGAAAGTTAGCAAAGCTTCTTAAGTACTTTTTCTTTCTTGTCAATATAAAGCTGGTCATAACGTTTTCGAAAATTCCAAATGTTATCAAAATCCCAGCGACAGAAAAAAAAGCACGAGAGATGTTTTCAGGATAGGATCCGACTTCTTCAGATAAATTCTCATCGTCTAAATCAGTAAAAGTTTCGTTGTCTGTGAAGTTCCAATCCATGATTAATCCGGCTTCCTTTTGAACCACTGTAGAGACACTTGCTTCAAGATATACCTTTCCAGACCTAATTTCTATATCAATATACACGGTGCATTGAAGGTCTAAGAGATGTTTGAAATATTAAAAAGAAATTATGCTTGGAAATCTTTCAAATCGGAAAGAAGCGTTTGTGAATGCAAAATATAGTTTGTTTGTTTTTTTAAACCGGGAATCGTTTTCACCAACTACCTGGTAAAAAGGTGTAATGCGTGAGTAACAGACACGACAATAAAAAGCTTGACTTTCCAATAACATTTGACGATAACAGTGTACTGACGATGATAAATGAGCGACGTTTGGATATCTTCAAGGTCATTTTCCAGTGAAATTAGCATAAAGGTAAGGTAAAGGTAAATTAATTTAAAGCCTGGCAATATATCAATCGTAAGCGTTAACAAAAAAACTGACAAAAAACACTCTGCAATGTACAAAGGACTTCATAAGACAAACGAATATGTTAAAGTTTTAATTTCACACCCAACTTGAATTGTTATATGAAAATTCATGATAATTTTGCAGTGAGATAAACGGCTTAATTCAAAATGCAAGTTTACATGTACTTGGCAAAGACGAATCCAGCTTTGTAAATACAGCACTTTGCCAGGGATGTCATGCAAAGACGAAAACAAAACAAGAAAATCTAAGCCAAACACGTAAAAAAATAATGTCTTCTGCTAATTAAAATGAAAGAGGTAAGTTCTAAATTGAGGTTATGGTTGTTTGTATTTCATACTTTAATAACAGGGTGCTATTTGGTTTTGGGATTAACTGACAGATTGAGCAATTCATATTTGTATAACTCTGATGTAATGATAATGTGAGTTTGCTGAAATATTGTAACAAAAAATGCAACCAAGGTTCTTAAATTCATCGAAAAGTAAAACTTTATAACTTGGGATAAATCTGGGAATTAGGAAAATTCTTTGGGAACACTGAAAAATCTGGCACATTATCCAAGGAAAACCGAACCACCATCTGTACGTTATTTTAAACCTGCGTCGTAGCTATAGTAACAGGAAAATCGAAGAACTTGCCTTGGTAAAAATTTAGAATTTATTAAATTTCATTGATCATTTCTCTAATATTGCTTCTTTAACAATATTATTCTGGCTACAGCCGTGTGTAATGCATCTATCAAACTCTTCTATAGATCGAGATCGTTTCAAGCCTCAACATTGACACCCTGTAAAACAGTAATTTTACACTTCTCCCCCATTGATGATTTTAACTGACATAAATCCACCTGTTTTCACGTTTTTTTCAGTCAATGTTGGGTAACAAGCCTGCTACGCGGTAAGCATGCGTGACAAGGCCAAAGAGACAAACTGCGTGACAAGGCTAAACTGATTACCTTTTTCCGTTCAATGTGCAAAGTCAAGATCTCCTGACAAAGCTAAGCTTTGATGATGTCGAAAATGTTAAAATTGTGTTTGTTCTGTACAACAGGATGTTACAAATTATTCATTTTTTTCTCATTTAGCTCTGTAAAATCGTGTTTCTTGGACCCACCGCTGCAATCAATAGCCGCAATAGTCCACAGCCGTCCATACCCATTTTAAGTATTGAAAATTGTAAAGTTCAATTAATAGGCATACAGATTGCATATGTCAACGAACAAACTGACATATTGACAATATATCCTTCGAGCGCGTAATTTTGACATCTGTTTACCCGTCACAATTTAGTCACTATATCATTTACACACTGAATTGGCGCTCTGTCCTCCAAAACACACTCACTTTTTGAAGTTTTTATTTTGTCGTCCAAATCCGTGTTTTCAGTAGTTTTCGTTCTCGAGTCCAAAACGAAGAGATTTTGTTTCACTGGCTCGGTTTTCCGTTTAGATTTTCGACAACACTTTGAGCATTTACAGCATCTCTTTAAGTCTACTCTGAAAGACATGTTGTAATACCCAAATACTACTGGATTTAAAACTGAACTTGTGAAAGTAAAAAGATCTGTTATGTCATCAACGATGAGTAACATGATGTACTTTTTCTCCTCTTCCATGTTGTCTTCCCAAGGAATTTCCTCGCCTTCCCAATCATGTGGATACTCCAAAGAGACAACCTCAAAAGCTTGTAGACAAATCCAAATAAGTTTCGGCCCCCAGCTTAAGAAGTAAGCGACAACGATTATAATCATCATTTTCACAGCACGAAGTTTTGCTTCAGCTATTTTTGAATTGATTACTTTACTCCGAGATCGCTGCCAAAGCACTTTTAAAACCTTGCTGTATGCAACAGCCATTAAAACCAGAGGAGCTAAGAAAGCAAAAATAAGAAAGACACTTGAAGAGATTTGGAAAGGAACGCCTAAAGTCGAGAGACAGAGCTCGTATTCTGTGTCGGCCGTAAGGTTCCAGTCAGCTTTTATGTACTTCATGCTGTAGAGGAACGGCGAAGAGCAAAATGCTCCGTACAACCATGAAATAATGACGGCATTTCGACTGTGCTTCCAGGTGATGTACCTAGCCTTCAGAGGATGTACAATATGGACATAGCGATCAAAAGCAATTCCCAACAAGAGCGTGAATGTAACAGCCAATGTTGTGTAAGTTCCAAATGCAGCGAGCTTGCAGACAGCATCGCTTCCATGTTCAACAGCGGTGTATTCAATGGTTAACAACATTGGTGTAAGAGCAAGTCTGAAAATAATGTCAGTTATGCCGAGATTGAAGAGATGAAAATTTGAAAAGTTCTTCAGGAGTCGTTTCTGGCGAAGAAGAACGCCACATACAATGCAGTTTGCGACTACACCGATGACTGCCAACAAAAAATCAACAGCGAACACTACGTCTGCGAACTGTAAATAATTCTGGTATTGCCTGGTGTATTCGAAGTAACTATCGTTTGAAATGCCAGATTCGACTTCACTCATTTTACACGATTGAAAACCACGTTAACTTTTGACACGCAAGGCTACTTTAATTCAACTGTGCTGCATGACTTAAAAGTTGGCCTCAACTATTGTCTTCAATTCTATGCTACGACTACAAAACCATTCACAAGGAACAATGCCAATGCTATTAAGGTTTGCATGCATTCAATCAAAATCTCACCCCCCGCAGCTATATTAATACAATAAGCCGAAGAAGACAGTTTTGTAAGTATGGAAACAGAGCTAACGCAAAAACATCCCAATGACAAACATGGCATATACCGCATTTTCGTATTCAAACATTACAAAAAGGGCTGGAAACTTATGCTAAATTATACTCGGCCTTGAAAAGTCATTTTCTCGCGAAGAAATATTTAGGTAAATTTTCTCTTTTTGTTGAATCGAATCAAGGTTGCTATCAATAAAATTGCGTAAATGCCCCCTGCTCAACAGACTATATTTTTTTGACAATGGCCTTCAATTATAGAACTTTAATTCTGAAAGATTGTAACCTCTTTCATAATTTAGTATCTTTTAACACTTCAAATTGCAGTAACAATTTTCCATGTGTCAAGTTTAAACTGACAGACTATAGTTCAAATGAAACGAAATAATTTAACGCAGTGCATTTTTCACGTGTGGTTGTAGGTTGTTTTCGAAAGCAAGTTATTAAAATTGTATAGAGTAATGTATTTTCTCCATGACACCACCTTCTCGTCCCCATAGCCCTTTTTGCTTCTCTTAGCTAAGGGGGGGGGGGGGGGGGGGGAGCGACCAAGGCAAGAGATTTTTTGTGCCTCGGCCTCGCTGCCATACCACACTCTTTTAAAACGGATCTTAATTAATAATTTATCTACTATGAATCTCAATTGGAACTTGGTTTTTCAAGCAAACCACCTCCAGAAAGTAACAAAACTTAGCAAGTAATGCATTAACCAGCATTGGGGACTTTATGACTATGTTTCTATATTCGACTACCAGTGATGAGACTGCTGCTTACCATATTTGGTAACTACCTGGACCATTACGATGAAACAGCTTTGCAACCGGCAAGGACATTCAAATAATCTGATCTCAGACTCTGTTAAACATTGTAATGGAACAACAGCAGCAGCCAAGTGCTTTTGAATTGAACTTTAAGGCTTCTTTCCAACGTCCCCGTCGAGCGCATTTCTGAGCTGACCTGTCAAAGTAAATGCTCTACCCTAGGGCAGGAAATAATAAGCACTTAATGACTGGCCCCGTTGGAAGTTCGTTTTGTTTCTCCGAGACCTTCCCGAGACCTTCCCGAGGCAAAGCACGACCTGATCACGTGCAAGTCGAAAGTCCACGTTGTCTTTTCCCTAGGGAGTTAGTGAGTTTTGTTCGTCATAGGGGGCTAGTGAATTTTGACCCACGACACGTGACACGTTCTCCTCCAATCGGAAAACGTATTTGAGTTAGAAAATATAACAATGTTAATGACGGACAAAAGCCCAGGGAGGGGTTGGCTGGGCTAGGCATCGACAGAACAAAAACACAGTCGAAGAAATGGGAGTGAACTTTTATCTTTTTTCTAACTTTCTGATTAATTTTACCTGTACAACTGCTGCTTTACACAAGTGTTAATTTCTCTCTTCTCCAAATAAAACGTTCCAACTGTCAACTTGTTGACTCCGATTCTGTTATGATTTGAGTAAAAATACGAACTTCGTTCGCCGCTCCACTGAAATGAAGATTTCCTCCATTACATGACGTATAAAGATATGTTACAACGAATGTTCAATACGTTAAATTGCCTGCAAAACAGACACCTTCCTTCGAACTGAGTAAGTCAAGTGATAAAACGGCCTCGGATGCTAATACGTTGTTCATGTTGCCTTTCTAATCAAGATCATTATGCAATCTGTACACTTTTTCCAAACAACTTCTTGAGCAGCAACAAAAGACAACCAAACACGCCACGTCACGCAATCTTTGCAAGCTTTCGGAGTTGGGTTTCACAACTCGCAGCGCCATGGCAGCGCTTTCTTCCAGGAGGAATGCCACTGTGAAGTAAGGACTGCAACAAACGAAGCAGTGTCCCGTTGGTGTGCTCAGAAGATTGGTTACATGAGCTGGCAGACGAAGAGACCAAAGGTTTTCATGGCTGAGTGATTGAACTGTCAAAGAGATTTTTACATATTTGAGCCACCTTTTCACCGAGTTGATGTATTTGGAATATTTGGAGAGCACTCAAGAGACTAGGGTAGCCCCCGGCTGTAAGTCAAGCAACTCGTACGTTTCTTTAGTGTTCTCCAAAGTTCCGGCTTGCATCATCCTCGGAAACCCAGGGGCTACTAGCCGGGACGATGTGATATTTTCGGGCGAGCGATATTTTCGGGCGCAAGTTTACTATAAGAGCTGAAGAGCTCTCTTATAGTAAACTTTCGCTCGAAAATATCGCTCGCCCGAAAATATCACATCGTCCCGGCTAGTAGCCCCTGGGTTTCCGAGGATGGTCTGTAACCTGATTTCCCGCGCTTTCCATTGGTTACTTGTTTATGCATGTTTTTCATCCACTAGTGCTTTCCGTCAATTACATATTTTCCCGCGCTTTTCGTCGGACACTTGTTTCCCCGCCCTTTCTGTCGGTTACATGTTTTTCCGTGCTTTCAGTCGGTTGCATTTTTCCTACACCAACACTTTCCATCTTGTTAGATGCTTTCCCGTGCTTTTTGGAAGTTGCGCTTTTTGCTTTGAGTTTTCAGAACATGGCCAACTATCCATCATTCAAATACTTACAATTACCAAGAAATATAATTAATAAAACTGTATGACGCCCTCACCAAGGGTATGAACTGCTTTTAAGCACAATTCCAGAAGAGGCGGTATACTTCCATCACTTTTTCTAAGGACAAGCCTTAAATCAAGAACTTGATGCACATCTGTTAAACAAATATTTTGAAACAATACCTTTACATATAACACAAAGAAGTCAGCATTTGAGTACCTTTGATGTTTTGCTGTCTGCAAAGATATTTGATTAGCTGTGCTAACTTAGCTATTGAAATCCAAGACAGTAAAGATAGACTAGGGCTAGGGCAGAAATGCCTCTAATAAATAAACATATAAGACAATAAATCACTTTATTCTTAGAGTGTAATGATATTTTAGCTATAAATTGAGAAACAAATACTGTAAACCGAACAGAAATCCTGTTAAAAAAAGATATGACTGAGTTGAGTTTGGGATCACTGGGCCCAAATCGCCAGGCCTGTATTACGAGCCTGGCACCCTAACTGCTACAGCAGGTAGCAATATCCCCTAACTTATAATAATCTATCATTTCAAGATTTCCCTCATCAGATAATTTCACTTACCACTGGGATCTTTCTGATGTACTTTTGGCAGCTTTTGAAAGGAACTATACAGGGTTGATACCAAAGAAAAGATATCAGAATAAATATAGCGATGTTTCTCGTTACGCCATCCCAATAAAATGTTCCGTTTCCCATCCCCCCGTCTCTTGTGATGGTGGGTCGGTCGGTCGGGCAAAAAAAAAAAAAAGAAAATGAACACTTGAAGGGGTCTGGGTTCCAGAGAAGGCCGGGCTGCTAAATAAGAAAGCCTGGTTACAAAGTCAACTCGAAAACGTGGTGTTTTCCTTCGTTAGTCATTATCTACAATGCCAGACAGTAATTCCTGTGCACTTCCTGATAATATTACGAAAAGAGAAGAGAGTTGTGGCCCTAACTCGACTATAGTTCGTTGACAAGAACTTGAAAGTTAATGTTAAATGAAAAAAGCTGTCTTGACGAAATGTTCTTTTCCAAGAAAACATTCAGTTATAATTGTGTTCCAGATTACTTTCAGCATATTAAATCCACCGTTTACTCTGTTAGATATATAATCAGATGGTAAAAGATGGATATTAGGACAATCAAAACAGCCTTTGAAAAACATACTATCGATGTTAATTAAAGAGAACGACATCACATCATACCAATTGTTGTTAATAAAACAAGATTGTGTGCTTGTAAATTAAAGTAATTGCTTCTTTGGCTAGTGAATCTTTTTTGAATTTTTTTTTTCTACTTTTCGAAAAAATGGGAGGGTCAGGCGATGGGAAATGAAACATTTTATTGGGATGGCCTTAATGTGCCAGCCAAATGTTTATTGGCTGTTGAAACAATGCATGCTATTGTTCAGTGGCTAGCAAGTTTGAATATCAAAAGAAATATGACGCCAATGTTTGTAAACAAGAAACATCGCTATTAAGTAATGAACAGTGAATGGTAATAGGCTAGGGTGTTGAATCAGGTATATTTTTGACTGTGTTTTTGGCCAATAAATTTCTTCATTGATTGCCATACAGTAAATGAAGGAGCTGAAAAATTAAACAAACACAAAATTAAGATAAAATGCTGTTCTTAACAGCTTGCAGTACTTCACAATTTGAATACAGGGATGATAAAGTGTAAAGTGAAACCTGGACTAAGTTGATACCCTTGGGACATTCACTAGTGTCTCCTTAGTATAGGGTGTCTGCTCTAAACAGGTTCTAATATATTGTGCAATAATAGTTAACTACCAATTAAGATCTTTGTATAAAACAGTACAGCGTAAGATCAAAGACTGCTCATAATGCAATGTCCAGTAAGTCAATGCATCAATCTGAAATAATCTACTTAAAGCTTTAAAACGACATCTTAGCTGATCTTTTAGAAGGAAAAAAAGCCCTTGATGTGTCCAATTATTGCAGATTTTACACAACAAAATGTCTTAACATTGGTGTCCACGTCTGCTTAACAGGTGTCTGCTAAATGCAGGTTTACTTATAAAATAATTGACAATAAATGTAGGAAGAAACTTTTGGGACTCAAGCTGGCAACCACTTGATATGGGGTCTGTTTAATACAGGTTTCACTGTATTACTTTCAGTGGTAGGGGAAAGGAGATACTCAAAATAAAAAAAATATATTACGAAAAATTGAAAAAACATAACAGCATGAAAATTAGATTTTCATAACAAAAACAAGAAAATTCCAAATTTGGAAAAACATGCCTGTGATAATGAGGTTGCCATGGAAACATCAAGTTCCATGTATGATCATATGCCATAGCAAGTTATTCAAAGTGCAACGGGCTTTACTTAGAGATTGAAAAAAGCTACTTAACAGCTGTTATAGTCAGCATGAGCACTTAATTTCCACCTTCCCTGTTATTCACACTTAAAGTGAATCAACACATTAATTTGAAGAATATGTACCAACTTAGCCCAATCATCTTTAAATTCTCCATTTTCAGAAGTGTTGCTGGTAACAGATCAAGTTCAATGTTGTTATCCAGAATTAATGATTCCAGTGAGATTAGTTGATTGAAATCTGTAATTAAAAGCAAAAATAACAGCAGTTGGTAAGAGAATGTTTATCATGTTTGAGGGCTGACATTAAGTAATTCACCTGTAGTGAACAGCATCAACTACAGGCAAGTTCACTCAGAACAACAAGGGCATTGAAATAATTTATACTCAGCCATAACAAGTGCTACGGGTTACGGCCCTTATTGACAGCACAGATGATTTGTAATTCATTGACTGCTATGAAACCAGAGTGAATTTCTCCCCTAGAAGGGTAGTAAAGAACAGCATACCATTTCCATAGATGTAACTGATTTAGAACAGAAATACATAAAAATTATGACATTACAAAAGGTCTCTCAGTATCACCGATCACACCTCTGGAAGTACTAATCAAGATAGTTAAAATTTTAAAATTTACCTTGAGGCAAGGTGGAAATATTGTTCCCACTTGCGTAAAGTTCCGTCAGTCCTTGATGCCTCATTAGCTGACGAGGAATCTTCTGAACTGCATTGCCGTCAAATGAAAGAATCTTGAGGGATGAGCATTTACACAGTTGCCATGGCAACCACTCAATCTTGTTATTCATGACATTAAGATCCCTTAAATTTGTGAGATTGCCAAGCTCTGAAGAAAACAAATGGACAAAATTGTATTAGAAGTTTACACCCAGGAGAGGGAGGGGGAAGAAGTGCTATCTTCAAAAGGACAGCAGTGCTTGTTGTACCTTTTAGATGTTACAAAGTGGCACTTCTTAAGGTGTTAAGCCTGAAAGGGTCTGCAGTTGTTGAACTTTTATGATAACTTTTAGGATATTGAGCTGAAAAAAATATGACTGGAGATCATGTGTTGTTTTAGAATAATATTATTGGTACCTCTTAGGGGGTGAAAAAAAATTCAAGCCCCACCCACAAAACAGGATCTTAAAGTGCCTATGAAGTAAAAAAATAATTGCTGCTTATTTGAAAGGCTTTTCAAAGTAAAGAAGAATGATGTTTTCCTTTTGGGAATATCTTTTTTTTCTTTTTAGAGATATTTACGTTTTTGTATTGTGCAAATGAAGAAAGTGATGACGTCATAGGTGGTTCCACTAAAACAGTACAACACTCAATCAAGAATATCTTCAGAAATATTGGAGCAGTGTTCTTCAAACTTGGCACCAGAATTGTACATCACAAAAGAAACAGAATGACACCTACTGCATTGTTTCCATGGTAACACTCTCCAGTCTCTTTCTGTGAAAAACCAAATATCCCCATTTGTAATCTTTTAAAGTGGGACAGAGGCTCTAGCTGGGCACACAAATGGTTCCCATATTGTCTTAACTATCCTGACTAGATTGTTGTGAGTGGATGATCCTTGTTTAGGATAAAATCTGGGAATTTTAGTCTTAATTAAAACATGACCAGCAGCCTAACTGTTGTCATGGCAACAGCATGACAGGTGTCATTTTGCTTCTTTTGTGATGTACAGTCCTGATGCCAAGTTTGAAGAACACCGCTTTTATATTTCTAGAGACATTCTTGATTGAGTGTTGTACTGTTTTAGCGAAACAACCTATGACGTCATCACTTTACTCACAAAAACGTAAATATCTCTAAAACGAAAAAGATATTCTAAAAAGAAAAACGCCATTCTTGTATACTTTGAAAGGCCTTTCAAATAAGTAGCAATTATTTTTTTACTTCAAAGGCACTTAAACACCTCTTAAGTGTTCTTTTCACATTTACAACAAGCACCTCAGTCCTTTATATGTAGAAGTCCCCCCTGCCCCTGCCCCTCCAGGGGTTTACAGCTGCCGTAAATGATTTAATAAGAAAAAAAACAATTGACATTGGTAACAAGTTCATTGTGCCTACCTTGGGGCAAAAATGATAACTGATTGTTTGCGAGATGAAGTGATGTCAGCAACTTCAGTTGACCAATGGCTGGAGGAAGATTTTTAAGGAAGTTATTGCAAACATTTAGCTTTTCAAGTGACAAAACCTTTCCAATTCCTAGAAAAAAAAATTGAGAAGTAAAACAAGTAAGGAAGATCAATGGCTTTAAGTTTTACTGCAGACTTCTCCTCTTTGAAAAATTAAGGCCCACTCTATTTCTTGACTTTGATGTTAATAGCATTTGAGAAGTTCATCCTTCCTTATACAATGGTCAAAGTTAAGAGACTTATGGGCTGTTCTTTTTTGGGTTATATTTTATGCAAATGAACACGATTTGGATCTGCAAGATTTGCATCTAGTATAGGAATCCGGGTTCCTGTTAACAGTTAAAAATATTAACAAATTTGTGCAACACAGCCTAGCCCAATACAACACCACATTATTTAGGCGTCTTCCCCATACATGTGCAGATGAACAAATCATTTGCATTTTGGCTGTAGGATATTGAAGAAAACAGTAGCTCACCCATCAAACAAACTGTACAGGTTTCTTTTAAGTCAATAGAGGAGAATGGTTATAAAGGCCAACAAAAAACTTTGTTACAAGTTTTCGTTCTTTTTTTTTTCTAATTGCACACCACAGTAGGTGTTTACTTCTGACAGAGGAACTAACCAACTACTCCTCACCAATGCAGCCCACAGTTTCTTTAGAAACTTACCCCCTTTATTTGATTAAAAAACACTTTGGTTATGTCGTTCATGCATAGTTTAATTATGATCACAAAAACAAGAGATCACACGTGGTTTCAGACCTGCCAACATAAATATTGGCATCTTTTTTTGCTTCTTTGAAGTTTGCTGGGTGCTACAACCATTCTCCTCTTTCTGGTAAGTTAAAGCTTATTTAGTGTTTGTACCGTCTGGTAGTTGATGAAGGTTATTCGAATGCAAGTAACTGCAAAAGAAAAAGAAAACATTGGAAGTCGTATTATTGCTACGTTAAGTCCACGTTTATGACAGAGATGAAAATCTGGGACCTCAGATCTGGAAACCATCATTTTTTCATTGCTTACTTACAGTTCTACTAGATTTTCAAGTTTCCAGATATCTGTAGGCTGCAATGTAAGAGTGCAAACAGTCATTACAATGTATCCACCAAAAAACTCCGAAAGCCTCTCAACTGACATGTGTTTCACTTCGTACCAGCTTTTTAAGAACATTTCTCTTCAAATAAAGCTTCTTTATCTGGGACAAAGTTAGAAGTTCTTCGGGCAACTCGCTCAGCTTACGATAATTCAAATACAGGTTAGTATGCCCCTTGATCTGAGCTTCTAAAATCTCTTCGTGAACGGATGCACACATCAGTAACAGAAAACAATTACCGGTGTGGACATTTGAGTATTAAACTGAACTGTTGGACCGTCTCAGCCGCCCCAATCGCCGCCATTTCGCCGTCATGTAGAAGGTTCGCAGGCTCAGAAGGTTGGTGTTGATTGGTGCAGAGATGGCGCGGCTTATCAGCAACGAACAGACATCGGAACACCATCGAGTTAAATATTATGAAATCATTGTTCGTAGAAGCGAAAGAAAAGTTATAAAATAAATACTTCAATAAGTATTAAGCCATATTTCCGTAAATGTGCATTGGTAAAGTTAGCAGCCGTAATCTAGAGCCAGTCCTTTAGAGCAAGAAGGCCAGCGGTATCACCTGTAGACTGACTCTGACTCTCTTTTACTCTCTTGAACATCAACAAATCGTCGAGTTTCGTACGGATTTAGCCTCGGTTTTACCTGGTCATGCTCATTTTTCAAGTAATCTTTTCAATTACCATGGCTTAACACAATATAACTCATTGATCGCAGATGACAGCGTTCCTTTGTGAATGGTATTCAACACAAGATACAACCACTTCCACTGTTGTGCACGTGTTTTTCGTATTTTAATATTTTGGCTGGCTTAGGCGTATTAAACGGCAGTCATCTGTTATCTACAGTTAACTCTTGAAGGATTATCGAGCCATGAGGAATCTTGAATTGCTAAGAAGTTTCCCTCTGCTTGAGTTGGATGGAACAGAGGAGCCATTTTGTTTAACTGTGGATTGTGATTGTGGGATTGTTTATACTGCTACTGCTGCTGGAATAATTGGCTTCCAACCTTCCAGCCAGGAGGTAAGTTGTTTATGTACACCTGATATGCAGATAGCCTCCGAGATATGTGCTGTGAGATTAAAGCTGAAAGAGAAAAAAATACATTTACGTACGGATGAGTCATATGTAACTGGTTATTTAGCCCCTAAGTTGATTACAGGGTTCGTACGGGTCCTGGAAAATCTGGAAAGTCCTGGAGTTTTATTTGGCATTTTCCAGGACTGGAAAGTCCTGGAAAAAGGCCACTGGTCCTGGAAAGTTCTGGAAATCTGTTTAACTCAACTAAAAAATATGAAGTGTATGGAAGGCAGTAAGGAAAATTAACATTGAGATCTTTGTAGGGGTTTACGTGAATTTTAGAGTCCTTGAAAAATCACTATGAGTCCTTGATAAGTCCTGGAAAAGTCCTGGAAATTTGTTTCTGAAAAAGGGTACGAACCCTGTGATTAGCGCCTAGCTGTCCTAGCTGATAAGCCTCCAACCAGAAGTCGATCAGTCCTGAAAGAGAAAAAAATACATGTACATAAGGATGAGTCTTAACTGGTTATTTAGCCCCTAAGTTGATTACAGGGTTGTTGATTACACTGTCTACTTCTTGGAAGGGAATAAAACAGGGGGAGGGGCAGGTAATCAACTTTAGGTTGAGGGCCAACCAGCAGGGTGCTAATCAATATGGGGACAAAATGACCAGTAACTGAGTCATCCATGTGGGGCCTCTTATTGGTTAAATTACTTATTCTGGGAAAAAAGGATCATATTTTTGGTATTGGACTGGAACTACTGGTAACTTCTAACAGAGGTTCATTTGGTGGAATGTCATAGGGAGAGAATAATAAGCACTTGATGACTGGCCCCAAGGGAAACAGTGAGTTTTGTTTCCCTGAGACTATGGCGAAAAATTGTTGCATGACTTGGAAGATTCATGAATATGCTAATTTCGTCTTGAATCTTCCTGCATATATTAACATCGCATCATCGTGATTCAGCAGTTCTTTTTAGTGGTTTATGTATGTTGCTGTAAATAGTTTAATATTGTAATGATACTTTATTTAGTAGTGCTGGAAAGTTCTAGAATCTTTTGCTGTAATGTATATAAGTAAATCAGTGTAGTTCTTAGATAGTATTTTCCCAAGAGTGTTAAGAGAATAATCTCGTGAGTCAGTAGTGGTTACGAAGTGTGATGAAGGTCACATATAAAGTTTCGACAGAGGTCGTGTTTGTTGAAGTGTAACAGAAAGGTTTACGTGGATATCTGGCAAGAGGCCCTGTTTATACAAGTGTGACAGAGGTCGAAGTTTAACTGGCAAGCCTAGCGTATGCTTGTTTTGAAGTTTTGTGAGGAATTACTGCATTCATCTGGAATAAAATTAATAACCTTGTTGCCATTTCGGCCAATCCTGCATTCTGTTTGGACTTCAAACTACCTACCGCTTAAAACATCAAACTCATAACAGCGACCCTCAATGTTTCCCAAGGTGAAGCCAAGGGAAACACTGAGGTTGAGGGGAGGCAAAACTCGCAAAACTCACTGTCTCCTCCGAACTCAAAACTAGAAAAAACTATGAAGAAATCATTTGCTTTACGCTGGCTGGCTCATAAATTTGCCGCGGTTTCAAGGAGCACGACCTGATCACCTGCAAGTCGAAAGTTCATGTTGTTGTTTCCCTAGGGAGTTAGTGAGTTTTGTTCTCCTTAGGGAGTTACTGAGTTTTGACAAATGGTCAGTTTTATCCAGTTGGCAGTGAGCTGTCCACAGCCGTGTATTTAATAATATAAACTTAATTACTGGTTGGTTTAGATTAGTTAGTGGGAGAGTAGGTAAGAATTAAGAATTACTTCAACATTCAGCCATTGCCATATAATTATGTGGCTATAAATCAACCAAATATAGAAACTTGTGTTAAATTCATCTAAATTTCAGGTTGTAAGTACAGTTTCACTAATTACTGATGGTTACTTGCCAGAAGATGGTAGTAGTCGTGTTATAGCAATACAGCATTTACCAGATTTGGACTCAATATGTGCAGCGACTGATAAAGGAGACGTAATTCTTTGGAATACATTAACTGATCAGGCAAGAGCTTTTTATACATAATAAATTGATTGTACTTTAAACATTTTAAACATGTCTCAAGGCTGATTAAAAACTTTTGAGTGAAAATTATTAGCAGTTAGTGTACTGCACTGAAGACTTCGGGTCTAACAGTCTCAATTTTAACAACAGCCCATGTCTTTCTGCCGAGTATGTGAAGGAATCTCTTCTCTGATTGTTCTCTCCAATCAGAGACTTTTGTACAGTAGTAGCATCTATTTATAATAAACGCAATTAAAGCTGCGGCAGAACTGACTTGGTCATGTACATGTACTAAGGGAACACTATGTTCTAAGGCAATACAACACTCTATGTACTAACTAAAGAAAACAACAGGTGGCTGTCAGCCTTTGTTTAGCATTAACATCTCTTAACACAAGAATCACTCGAAAGGGATGTTGCCATGCAAGAAGTGATCTTGTCTTACAGTAGGAAGGTAACTCGCTTTTAAAGGGGCTATGTCAGGGTTTGCCTTTTTATTTATCAAATAGCAAACTATTATTTTCTCACAAACCTACATGCATATATATCAAATTTAGTTTTGTCTTCTGTGGGCTGAGTGACAGTTATTCTTTGCTTATGTGTTAGATTGAATGTGTCGGCAGTGTGGACAGTGGATTGAGATGTATGGCATGGAGTCCAGACCAAGAACTTGTTGTTTTCATGACAGGTTTGGGCAGAATTCAAAATCAACTCTGAATACCCAGTGCTCAGAGAAAAATTCACAAGAATCCAGGAAATGTTATACATGTTATTCATTAATAAATGAATTAAACTCAACTTAAGGCTAAACCAGGGTATACACAAGAACTCCATGACAAAACATTTTTAAGCCTTCAACCGTGCTACATGTATATTTTTCAACATAGATAAATGAGAGTTTCCAAAGACCATGTTTAGACATCATCATTCTAGGAACCAGGGCTATTGTTGTGGCATCATGCATGCATGCTACATGAACTCCCTAAGAAAAACTATTATCAGTGGTGTTGCTTTGGTTTTGCGTTTTGATTGGTTTACTGATTGCCTGACTGTGTAATTTGTGATTGGCCATTCAGTGTAGGTGTGGACTGCTCCGTTTCTTTTTTCAGGAGAAGAAACGCTCATCATGATGACAAAGGATTTTGATCCCATTTCTGAGTTCCCTTGCCACTCTGAGGAGTTTGGTGAAGGTGTGTTAAATGCCTCTATGGTGCATGAAGTTTCTTTTTCAAACTTTGCCTTCCAAACTTTGTCTTCCTTGTTAATCATGCTATTTAAATCAATAAGGTTCAAGAACTCTTCAGATTATCCTGAATACACAATAGACCAAATTCGATGTATTAAAATTCAATCTAAAACAATAGACCTCAGTACGAGGCTCTGGGGAATAAACCCCACAAACTCTGTAGTTATTCCCCATAGCCTCGCACTAGGGTCTATTGTTTTAGCCTGAATTTTATTATATCGAAATTGGTCTATTACAAACTATAACAATTGGGCATCAGACAATGGTCGACTAAAACTTACCCATGTCTAGACATTACATGTATGTCTTTTTTATTATATGTATGTACAGCCTTTTTGTAATAGGTCATATTTGTTTTCTTGGTATTGAAATGAAACTAACTTGTAACTGAGGCTAATGTGAGGAGTCTTTTCAAATGCAAATGACATTAACCTCTTTCTAATGAGATACAATGTGTTTTTATTAGTGTTTCATTAATCTTTTAATGATATTCCCTGCATGAGGCCCCAGTGCAAGCTAGTACCAGCCCAATACAGAGAGTATAAATATGGGTTATTTTGCAGATAAGTCAAAAGTTGTTGATTAAATGTAAAGTACCCATATTATCATTGCTGTATTGATAGGGTATCATTACAGACAAAGTGATGTTGATAATGAAAGCTGATGAACTCAAACTCTGGATTGCTTCATTAACAACCTGGAAATTTATTACAGTACAGAGGAACCATTGAATGTTAATTATTAACAAACATTGTACAATTGTTATAAACCTTTATTAAGCAGACACTTGAGAACATCCACAGGGTGTCCTCTTAAGAGAGGTTTCTATGTAATTGTAGATTGGAGAAGCATACAATGATGGTTTTATCACGGGGTTGGATCGCAATGAGTTTTGAAAACAGACATAATTATGTTACACTGCTTCCACTTTAGCCTTGGCTAACCAGATGATTGTGGATTGGGGTTTGTAAAATGTGTCAATTGTTTTCTTGGCAGAGAAGCCAATTACAGTTGGCTGGGGAAAGAAAGAAACTCAGTTTCATGGCTCAGTAGGCAAACCGACAGCTGCTAATATGAGAGAAATCGTAAGTAGCTTAATGCATATAAATATACAGGTATCACTCCCTTCCCCTGGCATTTTATTAAATTTGCAAGATGTTGTGAGAAATTGGATTTAATGTAATTCTAGTTTTTTCCTTGTCAAGCTCATTTGGCTCCTTTGGGTATGGACAAAATAGAACTCTGAGTCTCCTACAAGTAATTTACATGGCATAGTTATTGGTCTGTATAGCAATTGGCCTGTATTGAAAGATTTGTACTTCTTGGGAACAAAATTATTCTTTTCATTGCTGACCAGCACATCACTAGAACAATTTATATGCCTGTAATTAACAGAAATCTGATTCTAAGCCTGGATGTTGGGTTACAATGTAGGAAATGGGGCTATAAATTATTCTGTATGAAGGTAAACAGTGAACCAAGGAATGGTTGCAGTTAAACTTGTGCCGTGTATCTTATCACAGATTGCAAGACCTGCTGCTAGCTGGGATGACAAGATGCCCAGGATAAGTTGGCGTGGTGATGGACAGTTTTTTGTTGTTAGTACAATTCATCCTCAAACTGGTATGTCAATATATTCACACCTCATTATAAATATTATTAATAACTGCTGTGAAAAACCTTGCGAGATCTTGAAAGGTCTTAAAAAAGGCATGCTTATCCAGATAAGATGCAGTACATACAGTTAATACATGTACATGTGTGTGTACTGTAAGACTGTTTATCAATGACGAGGATGGTACAAAGATCTCAGCAAAGATCTTGGTGTGTTCATCTGTGTCGACTAAGAATTGGAATAATACTCTGGCTGTTAACATGTTTTGTATTTACTCTTTCCTCTCTCTTGTTGCATTACAATATAAGCTTTCTTTAAATCCTATTAGACTAAATAAATGTGATTTAATAGTCAAGACCATTTCGTATTCTTCAGTTGATGTTGGACTACATACAATGGACTGGAACTACAATGAGTGACAAAAGTATTGAGCCATTGCAGTAAAAGTCAATTTCAGAGCATCTTGGAAACAATCCCAACCCCTTCCCCAGAAACAATCTTGATTTTTCTATTTCTTAGGCTGCACAGACCACAGTGCCCACTCAACATTGAATTGGGGGACGGGTTTATCAGAGAATTAGCGCGCTAGGTGCAAAGAAATAAATGGTCAAATATCAAAAAGCATCATTTTCTAAAGGTGTCTCAGCTACTTTTGTTGCCCATCATAGCTTGTAACTGAGGTTAATGCAGAGAGTCTTTTCAAATAAAAATGACATTTTAATGTAATTTCCTTTTAATGATATTCCCCCACACAAGCCCCCACTGCAAGCTAGGTCCAGTCCAGTACTAGTAGAATGCAAATAATGGCCTATTCAAGGACATGCAATAAGCTTACTAGGTATAATTTGCAAATTTCCATTTCTTCCTAGTGTAATTGTTTCAAATTATAAGCTGTAATTGTACATCATTTGGTGGAATATAAATCAAATAAAATAATAAATTAATTAAAATGTGTTTTTAGGTGCACGAACATTGCGAGTGTGGAGCAGAGAAGGGGTGCTCAGTTCTACCAGTGAAAATGTTGATGGTTTGGAGCAGGCTTTATTCTGGAAGTAAGGGCAAAGCTTCAGAGGTTATGTTCATTTCATATCAAATTCTTGTTGTACTCATGCACTGTACTTAAATTTCCCTTCCTTTTTCATATTTTTTAGACCATCTGGTAGCTTAATAGCTTCAACCCAACGCAAGCCCCACAGACATGAAGTGATTTTCTTTGAGAGGAATGGTCTAAGACATGGAGAGTTTATACTGCCCTTTGGCAAGATGGAAACAAAAGTAACTATCACCTGTTTTCAACACATAGCTTACAGAATATGCTAACTTTTATAGAAGCACCCTGGCATCATAAGAATTGCATCAAAAATTCCAAACCAGAAGACTTGTTTTAATTGACAGAAGTCTAACAGTAATGGTCTAGTGTTGCTAAAAAGTGTTGAAATTAAATAAAATATAAATGCATAAATGCAATGGTTAGGAGCTAAAAAGGGTGGGGAACATTGGCTGAGAGGGATACAGGAGGCAGGAGAGGAATGACAGGGAGCAGGAACCCCCCGAAAGATTTTATTAAAAATTAGATAAAATGCATGATTTATGATACTTTCCAAAACAAGAACCCAGGATTCTATAATTTAACTTGCATTAAAGAACTCATGCTTGGGCTAAAAAATCAAGCTTACTAGCTAGCATGTACATGTACATATACACTAGTACATAAACTATGTACCTCAGAATAAATTTGCTTACACGGCATACTGGCAGGTTTTTAAGTTGCACCTAGAACTTATTGCCTTCCAAATGTTAATCTTTGGGTATTCTTTATGTGCAGGTGGTTGAAGTGGCATGGAATAGCAATTCAGATGTGCTAGCTGTGTGGGCTGAAGAGTTACAAAGCCAAGAAGTACCACAGTCACAAGAATTTCTACCAAAGTCATATGGTATGTGTTGTCAATAAATTCATTAGACTTCACTCAAAACCATACCATATGTGCAACTTACCAGGTGTAATATACAGTTTAGGTCCAGCTCACGTCATCTTAATCAGACCTTATACACCTTAATAAATTATTTACATTTTATCAGTAATCACGGTAGTAGATTGGATGGGTGTAATTTAGGTGAAAATCAGACTTTTTTAAAGTGATTTCAAAATGAACCCGAACTTGGTACAATTTAAGAAAAATGGAGAATTGTATTTTAATTCCCAAAACAATTTCCCTGAATCACTGTATATTAGTGAGAAATATCATTGCTTAGCTGATTAAAATGTTTAAAATATTGACTTTATGTGTATTTTTGTATACAATCCCTGCATATTACCCTGAGAATGTCACAAGTATAAACATGCATGTCTGAGCTAACAAAAGTTTTAGGTTGTGCAATAGAATGGTAGTGCTTGGTTTAAGATGTACTTTGCGTGTGCTTGTCTGATTTTGTCGTAGTTCAGTTGTGGACTGTTAACAACTACCACTGGTATCTAAAGCAGCAGATTGAATTCCCAGCATCCCCGAAGAACAGAGTGGCATGGTTCATTTGGGATCCTGAAGTCCCCTTGAGGCTTCACATCATGACAAGAGGTGGATCAAGTGTCACAATTAATGTATTACAAACAGTATGTTAAGGTAGTTGCTTTCTGTACAAAAGACCCCCTGTGCCACAAGGAGCAGAGGACTAATAGCTTTGCATACAAACATTTTCTCTGTAAATCTTTTTTGCACTCCCCCTAGACACGTTTTCCAAATCAGAGGTGTCTCTCACTTGCTCTCAATATGTCTACACAGGAGACATCCTTGTGTATGTTAGACATTGTACATATGCTATCACCTAATTAAAATCCATTGTTTATACAACATGGTTTTTACAGGAGGTCATTACTTCTTCTATGAATGGTGTTGGAGCACAGTTCACAGTGAGGGGATCAGTGAGTCTAACATGTCTACAGTTGCAGTAATAGATGGAGGTATGTTTTTGCCATGTATTTTTATCATCTTTTTTGCAGCTTATCATCATCACGTACAGTACATGTAGGTGAGAGAATTTCTCCTTCCTGTAATTGATGGCACTTCATTGAGATCAGAAATTCTCTTTCTCTTTATATACCGTACCTTTAGGCCATTAGACCATTTAATTTTATGCATTTTTGGGAATTAACAGGTTTTCTGTGTGGGTGTATTGTCACTCAGGTGCAGTATACAGTACTGCTCAAAGTTGACAGTCATTTGTAGTGTACATCCTAGTTCTAAAGTCAGGAAACTCGATTCTCAATTCTTGAGAATGTTCAGAATCAAGTCTTAGCCTTGAGACCAAAGTTTTGAGTTTTGAATCATGAAATAATTATGAGCTTGTTGATTGATTGACCTGGATAATTTATAGATTAAAAATGTAATAAAATGCAGTGAATAACTACATTTAAGAAACAGAAAACATGTACTGTGTTGCTATCGAGGTATAGAAATATGAGTGTAAGTTTGGGAGAATGAGAAATGCTCTGGGAACACAAGCTGTAGGCGAGTGTTACCACAATTTTTTCATGTTCTCCCAAACTTTCATGAGTGCTTCTCTAACTCGACAGAAACATGGAGAACTTGTTTTCCATTTCTTTTAGAAAACATGGCAGCAAAAAATTGGAAACAACTTCTTTCTTTGATCATCAAAATGTAAATTCTCTTTGCTTGTGCCATCATTACATCAACGGCTAGTGCTAGTTTTGTTTCCATTGAGTCATAAAAACATGATCTTTAACCAGTCAGTGCACAATTTTTTTAGGGCTGTTTTCTAAAATGATTTATATATATGGTAGTAACCTCTCAAGTGAATTCAAATGATTGTGTTAAATTTTTCCCCTTTTTTCTAGCTAAGTTGCTGCTAACTCCAATGAAACATATGGTTGTGCCTCCACCAATGTCAGCACATTCTTTAGAGCTGCCGTCACCTGCCTGTTGTATCAGTTTTTCTCCTCCACCCTGCTGTGGTGACATAGCAGTTTTTCTCTCCAATGGAAGAATAGCAATGTTTAAATCACTGGCAGAGAATGGCATCAAAGAAGAATTCAAGCCACCTGGAAAGCCACCAAAACTTATTGGTATTTACAGGTGTAGTAAATTACAGATGCTTGTAAACTCAAAACACCATAGGCTATGTTTACCGGTACTCATAATTATTATTGCCTGAACATTGCGCGAGTACGATTATTGCTGGGCACCTTTTTTCCAAGGACTAAAATTCAGGCAGAGCGCTTGTGCCCAGATACAAGGTCTTGACCTTGTACTCAGGCACTTAATGGTACTCGGGTACTTGAACTATATCCAGTGTCAGAATCAAATGCAACATTATTTTGTGGCAGTACCCAGGCACCAAGTGTGAACACAGCATTAGATCATGGAAGATATTTAAAAACCTGCTTGTCACGATAACAATGTGCCTTTTCTGTTGGAAAGTGGCAAAATCAAAGAGGGAGTTGTTTATCCGAGAAAACTTTCTTGTCAACCTTGTACCTGTTACAAGTTTCCCAGTTACTACCTAACCAACAGAGAAGCAATACAGTACATGTCAATGCTGAATCCAGACCTCTTCGTAAGGTTGGGATTCACAAATTTTTGAACCCTTAAACAGGGTGCAAAGAAAACCATTTTTCAGGCTTGTCCGTTGAGCAAGCCGTAACTTGTACTTGTCCAAAAGTCATTCATACTAGCCCCAGATAATTCATATTTTCTCAAGAAATTCCACTTGCCCTTCAGGTAAGGATATAACCCACTTGCCTGACTGCAAAATCTGACATCAGCCCCAGGCTATCAGACACCACTTTTCTTTGCACGCTGCTTAAATTAAGGTGGGGGCTTCAAAAAATTTTTGACCCTCTCATTTAAGTCACTATACCAAAAGTGTTATCCTTTATAAAAACCTCTATCGTAGGCCACTTTACTTGCTGCAAAGAAAAAGCTGATCTTCCAGTTGATATTTAACAAAGTTAGAGTACTGAATAGTGTGCTCGCTCAAAATCTGTTTCTAAGTATCCTACTTTTGTCTCCACACTTAAAAAGTACAAAAATTTGGCAAGTGATGGATAAAATACACCAAACTACAAGTAACAGCCTGATCTTCTAGTCCTGCACCCTCTTGTTCAAATTATAGGCCAGATAATGCTATCTACCCTGGTATCCTGACTGGTGTATCTTTGGGTGAGAGAAAGGTGAGAAATTATTGTCTTACCTAAATGGTGAGTGCTCTCCAAATTCAGCTCTGGACGCCAAGGATAGCATTAGGAGACTTAAGATTTGAGTACAAGATCGAGTACAAGAACGACTTTTCAACTCTAGTTAGCAGGCTTCACATCAAAACACATACCCATCTTAACCCATGAGCCACCCTCTCTGCCTAAAACCAACGTGAAGAGCAAGGGTTCTGGAGACGTCACTGGTACGAACATCAAGGATCGTACCTCATTCTTGTAGTCTAATCTTAAGGTCCCTGTTATCCACTCTTTGAACAATCTTGGTCTGTTTTATCAGACTGGACTACATGTATATCTCCACACTTGGGCCTGTATGGTCCAACTCATTTTAATTGACATCAGTTTTGTCTTTTTTTATGTACCTAACAGCATAGACACCACAGATCATCCATCGGTCTGGACAGGCCCATTAAGTTGGCGTCAATTGATCTGGTGGAGGCAGAATACCCTTGTCGCTGTAGGATGGGACTCCATGACTCAGAGAGATATTGTTTGTGAACTCGAAGTTTTGACAGAAAATGATAACAGCCGAATTGTCATCAGGTTTGAGTTTCCATTTCTGTCTCCACTGATCTTTTCCAGACCACTAACTTCTTTTTACTCTTGATCGATTGAATGAAAGTTGGAAATCGAATTGGGAATGTCCCAGTTGATTATCAAAAGTTCTCTTTCTTAACTTCCATGTTACAGTGTATGTTGCCATTGTAAAAATTGTCAATTTCCATTCCTGCTGTCCTGTCAGGGACACAGCAGGGCGGTGAACAAATTAAAAATGTAACCAGGAACATGGCATGAAGCTCTCAACCTCTCTCGTGTTTCTCTCGCGTATTTGTATCTTTCTGTACTCACTTCATTTCCATAGTTCATTTGGAGAAAGCTTGGCACATAGAGCAGACTTCCCTAGTCAGTAGGACTCACTGCTCCTTTTCTTTTCAGACACAAAACGGAAACCGACCAGCCAGTGCTTCGCATGTGTCCCAGTCATCACTCTGAATCTGTAGTTGTGGAACTTATGAATGGAAACTTATTAAGATATGTCTCAGGTATCTGGTACAGCATATGAAGTGTGGATGTAGCAGCCTTTGAAATCTGTCTTTGCCTTTTTTGTTAAACAGGTTCTATCAAGTTTTAGTAGAATTCTATATGTATACCAATACAAATACTGCAATCTGATTGGCTGAGCTATCATACACTATCAGTGATTACTAGCCTTACTGTACAAAGGCTGGATCAGAGTTCGTCTACAAAATGGCGGGGTTTTCTTGTTTTCTTTTGAAGTTTTTTTGGAAGACTTAAAAAATGTCGCTGGGTAATTTACTTCCAGAGAAGACATGCCCTAGGCCGCATCAGCTATCACCTTTAAGTTAAAATCTGCTAGAGTTTTTTCAAAAATTGTCTTTTTTTATTATTGCGTAGGGTGCTCAATATCTAATCTGTTTTAGACAGCGAGTAGCCTACACTGTTGTAGATATAGTTGAACCACCCAAAATATCCAGAAATGTGATAATGCAACTTACATCTTATCCAGTTTCGTTCAGTTATCTGTCCACTGGTCGCTTACGGTAGGTTCAAAACAAAAAAAACTGAAAAATTCAAACTTTTAGCTCTAAAAGTGAACGCGGTCGATTACGAGAGGTGGGGCGCTTACAAAAGGTTCCAAATATAGTGATTTGACTTGGAAACTTTTGGTATTTTGGAAAATTGGTCGTTCAGAAGGGGTGGTCGCAGCCGCTGGTTAGACTGCAGTGATAAGTTTGCGGTTGTAAACAAAATGGTGGCCGCTTCTTAGCCTTTGTAAAGAGGATTTAGATTGGCTTTGAACAACTTCACGATTTTTATGTGTGCAAGAAGTAATCAAGATAAGAGAGTGAATATACTCAAGAAAATCCCTGTAACATATTTTTCGACGTACATGCATATAGTACCCAGTTCTTTCGAAGATGTTACTCGCGTGATGTGTGGACAGCCAAAGCGACTTTCTCAAAATTTGGTGAAAAGTCATTTTATATGATTTGATTTTCAAAAGATCTTTCGTAGCAGAGATTCAGCCGTCCTTTTGTTCAGCCGAACCTTCATTTAATTTGCGCTCATTTTTTGCGTTTATTCGGTTTTAGAAAGAAAAAATAAGCAATTTTTAAAATTTCTCTCGAATTTTGACGCTGTCTTACAGATTCTGTTTGGGATATTTCTCACAGTAATAGGCAAACTGGATAATACTAAATTCTCGCGAGATTCCTATTTTGAATATAAAATCCTGTATTAATCAACGTTTCCTTTGGTGTTGTTGCTGTTATTGTTTAAACTGCCTTTTGCTGCTTTGGGGGTGAGCGCCTGTTTTGCACTTTCGACCATCTGTCAGTCCGGTTACGTTGTGTTCGGGAGTTTGTTTGCTTTGGGCTGCTCAGTTCTCTGCCGTTCATTCAGTTGTTATTGTTTGCGCAGGGGGCATCTGTCTCTCATTTAAACTCCTTCTAAAATGTATTAAAACATAGTGACGGCTGGAGCTCCTTTCCTTGTAATTCAGATTAAAACATCAAAGAAGACATCCCAGACCGTTGGAGGTTTAATTTCCTTCGCTTTGAAACGAAACGAAAAAAAAAAAACGAATTCAGACTTTATCCCTCATAAAAACATGCACGCAGCGCGCGAGTAACATCCGCGGAAGAACTGGGTACCATGTTTAAAAACAACCTTGGGTATAAGACTTCTATGGGGAATTCACTCTCTTACCTTGATAATTTCTTGCTCATAATCTATTGTTAAATAGAACTCTCGAGCTCACATTTTAATGGTTTAATAGATAGAAGTGCGGCTTTTTAGCACGCTTTTTAACAAGGTTTTATCTACTCCTTCTAGATACAAACCAAGCTTCTCTCTCTGCATGGACATCTAGTCGTGGAGAAGAAGTTTCCCTCCCTCAGCCCTGTCAGTGTTTGAAGACAGCCTTAGTGGGAAATGAGGTTTGTACTCATTTCTGTTGATGGTATAAAACACTATGCCAGTTGCCCCTTTCCATGTGTTCACTACGTTACAGAATGGGAAAAGTGCCTCATTGCATTATCTTTTATTGATGCTCACACTGGGGTATAATTTCAATTACGGCTTGGCTACAGATTGCGTGTGTGGTGTGAAAAGGCCAAGATGAACGCGCTTTGGGCGATTTTGCAAATTGCATACAACATGTTTCCTGCAAATGTTGCCTTCTTTTTCAATAAATTCGCTCACACAGGTAACAGCTCATTGCACAAGTGCTGTGCTGCCGTTTTTCTACATCGAACACGACGTGTGTTGATCCTGAGACAAATGAGAAAACACATACAAATTCCACTGTTATTTTGTAATTTATTCCTTTCCTTGACTGGGGCTTGATACTGTTCCTGCTATTAGAATGGGGTTGAAAATGCTTTAAATTAAATTTGATTTTGTTTGGCTCCAGTTGGAGCTGTTACACTGTACGAAACTACATTTGAAAATCCTTTAACTTCTTTTGGTGTTGTACAGTAGAGTCACAGCCAAGTTGAAGGTTTGATTCACGTTACACAATTCTCATCGTAGAGTCGTCGCAAACTTATCACATTGAACGAAGTTGTCCTGCTTACATCAGCTATATAAACATCTATGATCATTCTCATGAAATCTACATTTACTGAAAGCGAAATGACTGATTTATTGCACTTGAAAGAGCCCCTTGAAACTTGACGGAACCAAGTGTTTTCGTGAGTAGTGTGACAACATTGATGAACATGACACGAGCGTGGGACAAAAAAAAATCTGAGTCTCCGACATGAATCGAACCAATGACCACCCGAACACCGGGTCATTTATCTGAATTCATATGTATCAAGCATCCTGCATACTGCTAGGAACAGCACTGTTGAAGTCACCGACATCACTTGACCGTGACGATCCCAACAAAGGCTGACTGCCCAGCAGTCGTCTAATCATCTCGGCCTCCTTTCTTGCACCAGGCAATGATACAAACTTTCTATTGACACGTCCCCTGTAAATCACCAGGATCACCCACTACCAGAGCCTTACCAGTCAGACTGTGATGGTTTGCAGTACTGTCCTGAATGAGCTCTAGAGTCGACACTGAAACTGAGAAGGAACAATGTGAATCCTCAAGGTCTCTGATAAATGCTTTTCACTTTCTTCAAGTAAATCTGGATTGGCCCGTCTAAACTAGCATAGCTAACCGCGGGCCGGTCCAAATGTAAAATGACCATTTTTCAAGAAATACAAATAATGATGAATGGAACACGGACTTTAGGAATAATGATGATCTCGGGCGTAACAAGTAAGTCTGTCACAGGAGCGATGATCATTTTGTAGATAAACATTAGACCTGGTTTTGGATAATCTTCATCCTTTGCTTGTCGCAAAACGGTGAGATTCTCTTCTTTGGACGAACCTGACTTCGGTTCAGTGCCAACATTTTCCTCTAGTAAAATACCAAAATCACGAAAGCTGTTGGTTTCGTGGGCAAAATACTCGTCCAAATTCGTAGCAAATTCAGCATCAAGTGTTTTTCTTTATTTACTCAGGTCAGTCTTCGGAAGTGAATGTCTTAACGCTTGCTTTAAGAATTCACAAAAATACACCCTGATCAAAATAAGAAATGTACAGACAGGTTTCTAGGTTCACAACATTCTCAGTGCCTATCCATGAATGCGGGCAGCTGAGATGTGACTTTCAACAGAGTACTGAGCTGCCATCAAGTCTGTTAGTGCCCTAGCTTGTCTAAACTCTTCAACATACAGATGTTTATTTGGATTTCCAGTGTCAAAAAACAATGTACTTAGTGTCTTGTAGGGAAACGGCTTGTGTGAAAATAGTTTTATTCTTGAGTTCGTCTTTGAGAAAGCCTTAACATTCTTCGCATATTTTGCACTTAAAAACGCATATACAGAAATGTTCCCTGCCTCTTTTCGTGCCCTATGTTTATCCTTGCGAGGCCCTGGTAGCACTTTAACAAATGTGTCAAGTCTTGAGATATCTTTCAGCCTTAACATTTTCACCGAGAGTTAAACTAGGCATCCTAGGTTTACATAACATGTTGCTTCTTCGTGTCTGGTGGGAAAAAACGCGGTCCGTAACTTTAAGTACGGCCCTCGAACTTGGTTCATAAGAGGTATATATATTCATTATTATTTTAGTCACGCAATCAATCTTGTCACGCAATCAATCCGTCGACACCTTGGCACGAGAAAAGGCTGGCCAATAAGGTGCCTGCAGCGTTTTATTCCCAATGGAAAAAATTTAAGAGAAATGTTGTTGTATTGTTTCTGTTATTTCCAGGAAGTTGTGATAGGCCTTACAGAGCACTCAAGATTATATGTTAATAACAAAGAGGTAGGGTTTTTTCAGTTTTTTAGTCATTGTAATACTTTTTGGACAATTCTGTCTAAGGGACAGTGTGTGTGTGTGGAAAAGTGTGGGGGTTCTTTAACATCCCCTGCTAATCAGGTGACATTGAAGATGCAGGAGACAGGGCTTACGGTTTGACTTGAACGTCTAACCCGCATTTGCAGATATAATTACAAAGGCAGCACATTCTCCTCAGCTATTTTAAGACCCTGAGTGTTGGTCCGGTCTGGGGCTCGAACCCTCAACCTCCCGCACAACAGACTGGTATGAAGTAACATTGGGCGTGTCTTAGGACTACCAAATAGCATAGCTTTTAACAGGGTTGCCACAAGTCTCGTAATTGTCAGGTAAAAAATTCCTTAAGGTCAGGAAAAAGTCAGCATATTAAATTTTGAATCAGGAGAAGTTGACATTTGGAAGAAATGTCCGGGAAAGTTATATAACACGGCTGATTTAATACCATTGAAGGTTGGAAGAAACATTTGGGGTCACCGTGATCTCAACGATTTTTTTTCTTAACTGAAGAGGTAATGTTTTTTAAAACTCAGTTATCAGTCTTAAAGAAACTACGTCACGGCTAAACGGTTTGAAAAGTTTAGCCTAAATTTTTTCAATTTGTTTGATTGTAATCCATGTCAATCTTCTCCACCTTAACCATCCTTGTTCCTTTATGGTTTATTATTGTCTCCTTGATGTTTTTTTTATATTTGTAAAGTATTATTTTCAAGTTTCCTTCAATTTAAAGGTAATTTTGTCGATGGTCAAAAAATACCGCCCCTTTAATGAAGGGGTACTAGAATAGACAGCTGTAAAAAGAAGTTAGAAGCCGTTATTCTTACATTTTGTTTTATGTGGTCAGGCAAATTATATTTTATCAAGGAAATGTGAGTATCTGTGGCAACAATGTTCCAACTAAATTCATGTGTTTTTTTTTCTTCCTTCTTTTGCTATTCAGGTATCTTCAAATTGTACTTCCTTCGCAGTACATGACGAATTCCTTCTTTTAACAACGCATGCGCACACGCTGCGTTGTATCAGCCTCTTACCAAGTACTCGAGGTAGGTCCCAGTCCCTCTGACATTATGAAACTCTTACTTTGGTGTAATTTTCATATCGATCCGATTAAGGGAAGAGTGTTAAGGTGCCTGAACGACCAAGTACCTAAGGAGAGACTGGGCGCTAGTAGGTTAATCGCGTTTTTCTCAAAATCTACCCGTATGACGCAACCTCAAAATTCACGAATACGAAATTGGCTCTGATTCAACATTCGCGCAAACTAAAATAAAAATCTAAATCGTAAACTAAGAAAATGTGAAATTAAAAATAGCTCCAAAAAAAATTGTGGCTCCAAACAACTGCTTACAAACATGATTCATCCCTACAAATCAACCGTAAAAATTTCGTCATGGGTTGTAAGGTCAGTTTTCGAACAAACCTCGATTGAAGACTGGCTTTTGCAACCTTGGACAAGAATTGAATTGCACATATCTTTATTTAAGCTTTTATTCTAGGCTTAAACGCATTTTTGAACGAAGTTTCAAACTATTGTTACATATACCGAAGTGATTTTAACCCACTGACTCCTGTGCCGCCCATAACCGTCCGTGACAAGGCTTGGCCTTTCTTCCACTTCTGACGTCATCTCTTTTGACCAAAATTGGCATCTATACTCAACTTCTGCCGCAGGAAAACATCTTTCCAATGATGCCTAGATCAGAGTGATCGGCCTGATGGAGCCTGAGATATGCCCAAAAATGCTCAAAAAGATGAGTGTAAAACTCCGAGCAAAATTTCCTGCCACTACACCTAGCTGCTCCATGGTAAAAATTGCCCGCCTCGATGACTCTTTCTTAGAAGTTTTTTTTAACCGCAAGCAAGCTTAGTAGAAGGTCAAGGTCACAATCACAAAAAGAAAAGAAAAGGAGAAAAAGCAAAGGGAAAAAAAATTCAAAAATCGAAAAGCCTAAAGACGTTGGTCATCTCAAAATTTTGATTTCTGCGCATGCCCGAGCCAAAATGCCGTAAAACGCGATTCTAGTGGCAAGGAGGGGCTAGCTGTCGTGTTGCAAATCCATTTTCGACCAGATTAAAGCTAATTTGGTCGAGATCTAGCCTCAAAACCACCAAAATGTCCAAAAAAGCATTTTTGGCAAAAGGTTCCAGGAGTCAATGGGTTAACGCCTTTTAAGTACTGAAATGGCTTTCATTTCTTCTTAGGGCTACTTGCGTCATTTTTGCACACCGCGCGATTAATACTGACGTCTGGCAGGCAATCATAGCACGCACTACCGAGTCTCAAAAAACTGTAGTAAGCCACCTGAAAATGCTTGATGTCGTACAGAAAAAAACAATTGTATCGAGACACCTTAACTACTTGGATAAAATGAAACAATATTAGTTAAGCATAGTTGTTCAGTGCATTTGATGTCACTTGCTTGACACATAATTCGTTTTTAGGCTTACCAGTTCTACTTGAGGATAAACCACACCCATTAGATGAAAATATAAGACGTGTCGAGAGAGGATCACGAATTGTTGTGGCTGTTACACAAGATACGAAAGTCGTACTTCAGGTAAATGATCTAAACTGATTCAGCACAATTGTGAGCATATTTAGAGCCCAAAACACTTAGTTTTGTTGATTGAAACCTTCAAATAAACATTGTTTTTTAAAAACTATTATGTAAGTGCATTGAAGCTATAAAATGGAGGCTAAATAAGTAAGGCATACTATTGGTTAGTTCAATCGGATTGAAAAAGTTTGAAATACCTGCCAAAAATAATTGCAATTTGCACTCCCGACAAGAATTCATGTTGAGGCTGTGCGAGTATTTTGTGCCATATCGAAGGTACGTAATTATAAAAGACCATTTTCAAGTTGTATTTTGTATCAGTGTCAAAACGAGTCTTCCCGTGAAATCATTCATATGTCTATATTTCATGCATATCAACTAATTTTCGTATGAAAGGTTTTTTCGCGGAGACTCGTTTTGAAACAGAGGCACAAAATAACTCGGAAAAGGAGTATTATAACACGGTTGTGATGTCAATCCTTGATACGCGATTGGGGCCTTTTTATGCCTGTTTCTGACATTTTTTGCCACTAACAGGAAACCATGCATTGTGAAGCAAGGTTGACCGACCGTTGCCATGACAATTTTGCTAAAATAAGTAATCGATGACATCCTGTGTTGTTATTGTTGACAGATGCCTCGTGGGAATCTAGAGACTATTCATCCTCGATCTCTGGTGTTGTCCCATTTGCAGAAATGTTTGGATGGGTGAGTTGACTTGGTTATAAAAATTGACTTCTGTTTCGAAGACAACCTCGACAAAACGGCTCAAAGCCAAGTAACAGTTGATTTTGATCTCACTCTGATTGGTTTCAAACAGCGCATGCCTAGCTGAATTACAAAACTAAAGAAAGGAGGTTAAAGGAGCTCACTGATCAAATTTGAGGGCCGTAGCGTCACTAGAAGTGCAGAAACGAAGGCCCCGTTAAAGGGAACATCAAGAGACATTTGTAATGAAAGTTAAAAAAGCAAGTCCTCGCCTCCCTTAGACCAAGAACGTTGTAATCTATTTATAGTTTCTATAATTTACTTCATCCTTTTCCCTGCTTGCAGTTCGCCAGTATTATTTTCCTTTGTGATTCTGTGATGTACTCTTATTAATTTCAGTTTAAATTATCGAGACGCTTTTTTAGCCATGCGACGGCATCGAATCAACCTTAATTTAATACATGACCATAACTCTAAGGTGAGCATTATTATAGATAATACACAGAACTGAACGTAAAAATACATTGGACAGCTCAGTAGTAAAGCCTTGAGTTATTTATTATTATTTTTTATAGAAGTAGAACTTCTACAAGAGTTGCTCGCTATTATTTCTATTTTCTTCCACAACGTGTTCAATCCGGGCCCAAATATGTTCGTTTGTTGGTTTGTTCGTTCATTTGCTCGTCTGTTCTTTTGTTCGTTTGTTCGTTTCACTTTGCTTGTTTGCTCGTGTGTTCGTATGTTTGTTTCTTTGTTCCCTCCTTTGTTCACTCCTTCCTTCTTTCCTGCGTTCCTTCGTTCATCGACGGGGCTCCCCGTTAATCTGGTCAGCAACAGACCACAAAAGTCTGGTCGTATTAAAGGGATTCTTAGATAAGAAAATGACTGACTAAACTTTAGTTCGGGCCAAAATAAACAACAACAACAACTTTATTTGTACCCAGGTATGAATTAACTAATGGAATAAACAGAAGTAAGTTAAAATAAAAAGAGCGCACGGCTGCTCGAAATAACCTTAATGAGCTATTTAGGCTGGGTAGCCATCTTTAGAATAGATTGACCTTAATAACGGCACTGCACTCTTAGGCAATTATCGTTCGTTTGGCTCGGCCGGTCATTCATTCCCTCGGTTCGGAGTTTCGGAGACCCACGTTCTTTCATTATTCCCTAGTTTGTATTTTGTCACTATTCTCATTTAACGTCTTTGTTTTCGTAGCTCTTCCTGGATAACCTGGAGTCATTTATAAACCAAGTGGAATCCGTAAACTTCATCAATCTCTTCCTGACAGATCTCAAGTATGTACTTTTGTCTCCTTTCTAGGCAAGGCCAAAACCTTTTTCAGTTGAAGTTTCCAGCCTGTTGTGATATTCTGGTGCTTGTTTGTTTTTTATTTGTTGTTGTTGTTTACAATTGCGAATGCAATGTTATGCCACTCAGCAGTGATGTTACAAACCGGAAAGTAGAGACTGTACTATGAAGTCATTTGAAGTGTGTTCGTTTGAGTGTTAGCCCTTGAGGGAAAATGGGGGACCACACGAGATAAAGGAATGAACTGTGACCTCGAACCCACGACCTCTGGACTAGATTACTACTACTCTACTGACTGAGTTACAAGGCCAGATGTGAGCTGGTGGTCAGTAATTATGGTGGTAGTTTTTGGCAAGGTAGATATTAAAGGGACAAAGTCAGCTGGCGCACATGCGCAATATATACAATTTTATAGCTAATTTGCATATCACAGAGACCCGCTCCATACTGTTTTTAACCAAATATGGTAAAAACTACTTTATAGGATAAGCAAAAGCACAGTCAAAACCAAGTTTTTCAGTAAACGATTGAAAATCAAACAAAACACTGTGAAGATTTGAAGTGGATTTCTAGTAGATGTACTTTGATTTAAGGTTGGAGTGAACTTTTTTCAAAGTGAGAAAACTAGTGCCCAGGTCAGCGCGGTCCCGAAGCTGACTGTGTCCCATTAAGGGTATAGTGTTACATTACTTTGTTTGTTTGTTTTTATTTTGAAGAGAGGAAGACGTGACTGTCACGATGTATGCTGATTATTACTCAGAACCAAGACAACCGTGAGTTATTTTTGTAATATTAAGTTAACCCCAAAAGGCAAGGACCCGCGCCGTCCACACTGCGCCGGAGAAATGTGAAAACACAGCTTTATTTCTATAGTTAGGCCTACCGTCCACACTAATCCGTCACAAAAACGGCGCTTTAGCGAAAACCCTCTTCAAAGTGGGCAAATTTGAAAATGTCAGCTTCGCGTTTCAATGTGGACGGAAAACACTTTGAAAAACGGAAATTTTCGACAACGATGACGCGATCATCCTGTGGTTTCCCTACCCGAGGTCTCCTCAAACACAAATCCAAAATAATTGGTGATTGTTTTCTTTTTAGATTCCTCTGCTGTAGTGTAGACGAAAAACATTTCTTGCGTTTTCCGACAGAGTGAAAACGTCGTTTTCAAATTTCTTCGGCTTTAATCCGTCGCTTAATCTTCGCCCGAGGGCGATCTTTGATCGACGCAAGTCGCGAAAAATCATTCTTACCAGCGGGGAGGCCGGGGAAGTATACATATGAAAACGTCTATACAAAAATATTGCGGGAACCCTTTAAGAAATCAATAGTTATATTCAGTATTCTCTATTAAGCATCTTACGAAGTCTGCTGCAATGTGTGTACTGTTTTTGTTCTTAAATGAGGTAGTCTTCCTTTCAACAGATCTGCGGTATCTGCCACAGACAGCAGTAAAGTTGATCGTGTCTGTGAAGCCTTGCGAACCGCGTTAGAAGCTGCTGGCCATAACAAGTAAGTTTAAGTTGCTAGACTTGAGCCCTTCTTTAGTGTCTGCACTTACCGAGAAAACAAATACTTTTACGAGTTAGCCACACCCACAGGGTAAACAAAACAGGTTCGTTTGGGAGTTTCTTATCTCGCAAATCTTATTAAAGTGCATGTCCTTAAACTTCTCATTTTTCTTAAACTTCTTTATGCCATGACTTCTTACCATGGCTGGAAATGAAGCCATACATAAGGATTTTAGTGTAGACCAGTGTATGGGGAACCTGGACAAGTTTATTTGCAAGTTCAGGAACTTTCATTAGAGACTTATCTGTTAGCTCACTACTATTGCTGGACAGATTTCGAAAACTAGTTGAGTGTTGAGTGGTTGGTTTTATAGATATCTTCTTTCCATCTTAACCACGTATGTGAAGAAGAACGACCCAGCCCTAGAGAAAGTTTTAACCATCATAAAGGATTTGAAAGGTGTGTACATTGTAGTGGAGCAGGGATGACTCAGTGGTAAGAGCAGTCGCCTCCCGCCAATGTGGCCTGGGTTCGATTCTTGGGTAAAGTGGGTAGAGTTTGTTGTTGGCTTTTTGCTGGTTTTTCTCCGTGCTCTCCGGTTTTTCTCCCTCCACAAAAACCAACGCTCCTATTCAGTTTAATTCAACCAGGATAGAGGACCCCCCCATAAAAACCTGCTAAGGCTGATGTTGCTTCGACTGACTGACTGACTCACTGACTGACTGACTCACTGACTCACTGACTCACTGACTCACTGACTCACTGACTCACTGACTAACTGACTCACTGACTGACTCACTCACTGACTGACTGACTGACTCACTGACTCACTGACTCACTGACTCACTGACTCACTGACTCACTGACTCACTCACTCACTGACTCACTCACTCACTCACTCACTCACTGACTCACTGACTCACTGACTCACTGACTCACTCACTGACTGACTCACTGACTCACTGACTCACTGACTCACTGACTCACTGACTGACTCACTGATTGACTGACTGACTGACTCACTTATTGACTGACGGACTGTCGAACTGACGGACTGACTGACGGACTGACTGACTGACTGACTGACTGACTGACTCACTGATTGACTGACGGACTGACGGACTGACTGACTCACTGACTGACTCACTGACTGACTCAGTCACTGACTGACTCACTCACTGACTGACTCACTGATCTATCATGCTAAGTCTGTGGATAAGTCCTCAGTGTTTGACTAACCATTCGAATGAAAGCTATTGAGCAGTACTTTCATGTGATACTGTTTATTCTGCTGTACAAGGCAGTTCTAACTTTTAAGTCTGTGGATTAAACCATACTGGAGCAGACATGCAACGGTCAACTTTCCATTTTCTCTAAATTTCAGCGAATCCTTTAAATGCAACAGAACCTGGATTCGTTACCTCAGAGGAAGCCCTTAAATACGTCCTCTTTTTGGTAGATGTCAATCAAATGTATGACGTCGCTCTAGGAATGTACGATTTTGAGTTGGTGCTGATGGTTGCTGAAAAATCACAAAAGGTAAAATGAAAATAGCTTTTGTCTATGGGTTTCTGTGCACCTTAGGCCTCGTCTACACTACGCTGGAGAAATTTGAAAGCAGCGTTTTTACTCTGAAAACGCATCAAATGTTTTTCGTCCTCGTTACGGCAGAAAAACTTGCCGGAGAACGTAACAAACATCGGATCTGTGTTTGAGAAGAAATCGGACACGGAAATCACATGATTACCGTATGATATCGTTTTTCGAAAACCTCCGTTTTCAAAATGTTTTCCGTCCACACTAAAATGCGAAGTCGGCGTTTTCAAATTCCTCCGGTTTGAAGAGTTTCTTTCGAGCTGCTCCGTTTTCGTGACGGATTAGTGTGGACGGTAGGCCTAACCGTAGAAATAAAGCTGCATTTTCAAATTCCTCCGGTTTCTAGAGAGTTTTCAAAAAGCTACGTTTTCGCGACAGATTAGTACTAGGGAGTTTAAAAAGCTTCTACGGCGACGCCGAAGACAACGTCGATTAAAAATGAATTTATACTTTACTAACGAATCTCGGGATACTCTTAAGTCATTTACTTTGTTTATCATTGTCAAACTTATCACGAAACTGAATCTGGGACACCGCGATAAATTTGAAATAGAATTTTAAAAAAAATAGCCATAGTAGTTCACGTTCTCCAGACGACGCAGAATTTAGTTATTTCACGTTGTTGTTTGCAGAGGACGGCAAAGAAATGTACAAAGATTTATAACGCACGTGCACATAGATCGTTCTGCTCATTAAACCTTTTGTTTACCGACGGACGTTCCCTTTGCTGTTGCCGTCGTGGAAATAAAGCTGCGTTTTCAAATTTCTATTGCGTAGTGTAAGCTTAAGCTGATTTACCGGATGTTGGAAAGCAACCTCTTAATTAACCTCCATATTTTTTTCAGGATCCAAAGGAATATCTGCCATTTCTAAACAACTTACGGAAAATGGAGACGAATTTCCAGCGATACTCTATTGACAAGCACCTGAAACGTTATAGCAAAGCTATTAAGCACCTGAGTTTATGCAGTAAGTTGAAGAAGCTTACGTGATTTATAATGAGAATGATGCGAACTGAGGAAATACAAACAAAATAAAAATGTGGTCATCGTATTTGTAATCGCAGTTTAAGCAATTGCAACTTAAGCCCGAAAAGGTTAATTATCTATAATGGCTTGCCCCCAACGTATGAACCTTCACAGCTCGGTTGATAGAGTACTGTTTTATTATGTCTGTAGCGCCAACGCAGAGGCCATTTGTTCGAATCCCGTTGAACCCCTGAAAATCTCTGTATTTATTTAATGATGTTAGGTTTCGGTTCTGAAGGATTAGTTAGGATTTATTTGGAAAGAAATTTGAAGTTTATGTTAACCTTAAAGCGTTGATATGTAAGTGAAAATCAGCTCCATCGTGGGAGTTGAAGATTTCATCAAAAAGCTATTATTTTACTTTGAAATAGCCAGTTCATGATATGAAGATCGTTTCTTTCAGGCCCTGAACATTTCCAGGAGCTTGTTTCAATTGTGAAGGGAAACTGTTTATTCAAGGAGGCGCTTGTACTCTTCCCAAAATCCAGTGAGCAGCACAGAGTATGTTAAACTTCAGCAGTTGACTATCTTGCTGTATAAATTATGATGCATTTACGACTGTCGTTGCAACTGTGTGACTGTCCACTGACTCAAGGGCAGTAGACTGCCAATGAAGGCTACCACAAACTGACTGACCAAATCCACACACACCCACTAACCAACAGTCCAAGTGGGCTAAACTTCACCCAACTACCTATCCAGCGGCTCGCAGACTGTCGACTGAGTGTAACTGACTGTAACTGTCTGTCTGTCTGTCTGTCTGTCTGTCTGTCTGTCCTCAGGAGCTGTCAATTTCCTATGGCGAGCACCTTCTTGCAAACAAGAGATACGAGGAAGCTGGTTTAGGTATTATGAACCAACGTAGGACTGTTTTATGTATTTAAGGATATCTTGACGCTTCTTAAATCTTTGTCCTCTTTCTGAAATTTAGATTTTTCCTTCTTCTTTTCAGTATTTACCCGTTGTGGAGCTCATGAACAAGCGTTGTCCTCATTCCAGAAGAGCGGAAACTGGAGACAAGTATTTTGTATGGCTTCTCTTCTGCATTACACAGATGAACAAGTGATTTCATTGGCTAGAACTGTGGCAGGTACGACGTCACTTTACACTCATACCGCCCCCCCCCCCCCCAAAAAAAAAAAACTCCTGAAATCCTCACTCCCTGACATTGCGAATAAGAAACGTTTAAAGTCAGGAAAGTGTCTTAGTCGTTACTAAATTGTAAATCTCACATTTGCAGCACAGTTTTTATTTTTCAACATGAAATGATTCCAAGAAATGATTCCAGTTTTCACGGCAACTGTTAGTTCTTTATGTTGTTTTTGTATCTGGTCTGTTATACATTTACAGTAGATTGTTTAAGTTACTTAATTTCTTGTTGTTTAATTTGTTTGTTCGCAAAAATGTAGGTTATTTGCAAGGACACAAGCGTCCTCTTGAGGCCTCTATAGTGTTTGAGGAATATACCAAGGTACGAAAACTAATGACGTTTGGTGTTGACAATTCCTTGATACATCGGATTGTTTGCTGGCCGTGAATCTGTTAGTGGAGAAAAGGGGGTCTCTTGTCGCACCATTAAATCATCCCCCCTTGCAGGAACTCTGCACCGTAAACTCATGCAACGTCTCTGATTGGGTGTTTTTCGTGCACGAAAATTCATAGCCAATCACTTTGAGCTTAAGATGATCTGTTGTTTTTTAGGACCCCGAGGAGGCCATAGCTGTTCTTATAGACGGAATTCAGTGGGAGGAAGCCTTAAGATTGGTGAGTGAAGCATCCGATGTCATTTGTCTGTCAGGATACACGCGTATTTGCACATGTGGGACATGCATGGGTTGCCTTTTTGCTGTCCCTTAAAAGCAGCAACGTGAATTGACCAAGTTTTATTACATACCTCTAATGTAGGACACAAGCCAGCCCTGTAAATTTTGCACATTTCTTCTTTGAGTTGACCATTATCTTAACAAACCAATACTTTTCTGGGTTTTTTTTGACAGATGTATAAACATGAGCGCACAGATATCATAGAGACACATCTGAGGGGCGCGTTAGAGGAAGGTTTGTAATTTAACGGATAAAAGATCTTACGACTGACGGTTTATAGTTAAATAAGACTGAAAAGCAAACGCATATCATCGTGTGATCATCATATTTAAGAAAGATTAGACGTTGGGTGCAATGCATTCCATTCTGATGACGTAGCGCACTACAGAGATTCGTGAAACGTCTCTGATTGGATGCTTCTTACGCAAGAAAGAGAGTTACAAAGCAACGTCCAATCAGATATCTCTGCATTGTCAGCGTGGTTTTGTGGTTCGAATCTCAGACGACATTTATGTGTGGTTGGATGAGTTGGAGTGGAAGCGGTGATGTGACTGGCAGTCATTCAGGCTTTTCGAGAAATGAACCTTGCGAAACTTTAATCATTGGAAGAAAGGGTAATATTTCTGTTTGGCAGAGCAAGCTATTGTCGAATCATCATAGAATCTAATAATTATTTTTCCTTCCAGTTCTAACCACTCTGTTTTTGCAAGGTTTTGCCGAACAGTACCTGTAAACTTGGGCATAAGTCAGCCATTGCTAGTAACAGGGAAACCAAGGCCTCGGTCATTTGTCTTTTGTTTGTTAGTTTTTATTGTTTATAGTCATTATAAAACACCCTAAATACCTAGGAGTAAAATTTTACCGTGGAAATAACCTCAGTCATAATTTTTTTATGGACGTTAAAAAAGTTCGTATACCAACCCAGGGGACTATCATCCGTAGCTTATCCCGGTTTCTCTCGCATTAAACGACCAGGAGTATATCTACTCCCCCCTGGATGGGATGTTAGTCCATCGCCGGGTTACCCCAGCATTAAATTCGCCGCTACACATTTGTACACCTAGGTGGAGAGAGGCACTGTGAGAGACAAATGTTTGGCCCAAGAACACAACACAATGTCCCTGAGACAAGCACAGTAACCAGAAGGCCAGCGTGCCCCCACAATTTGACATTGCCTCAGTTATAGTTTTTTTCTGAGCTCTTTAGGTGTGACGATAAATGGTCTTTCTTACAGCATTCAACAACAACATGAGCACGATAGAAGATCAGAAGGGGTTATATGATAAATATACCAAGCGGCTTCAAGTTGTCCGGGAAATAAAGGAGCGACAAAGTGTAGAGTTTCAAGGTATGCGATTTTGTCACTCGTCAAGAATATTTAATATTTGTTAGCAAATAAGTGTCTTCATTGCGATCCCCTTCTTAGAAAACGTAATAGCTACTTACATTTGAAAAGTAGCAAGGTTTTTATCAAACCAGAGTCAACTCTAGCCTTGCTGCTCTTCAATCGCTTGGTCACCAAGCATGCAAATGTAAATATGATTGCTAATTGTAATCCATCTAATATTTTCGCTGGCGGGCAATTGGTTTAAACGCGCCACCTGAATGACCATGCCTTCCCTAAAACTGATAAATATCGGAGTGATGTTCCCCAATTTTGAAAACTGCGCGTAGTGTGAAAAATGTTTTAAGGATA
>CM042748.1:4281923-4316923 GCA_022496165.2 Catalaphyllia jardinei
GATTATTAGTAATAGTAATTGGACCTCGTGTCGCACAATTCAGGGAGGTATCGCACGATTACTCCCTGAATTGTGCGACACGAGGTCCAATTACTAATTAATCACTAATTAATCTATAACAAGTTTTGTAATTAAAAATGTCTTTTGGGAAGTTCTTTTGAGCGAAAACATCTGTTGCGTTTTTCATAAATGTTGAAAACTGTGCGAAACATTGCGAAAAAAGCGTAATTGACGTGTAAATCACGTGGGTATCCAATTACAAAAAGTTCAAACTGGACACACAGCATGTAATTGGACACCCACGTGATCGCGCGCGGAGAACCAATCACGATCGAGAATTTTGCTACAGATACGATTAACTTTGAAAAGTTGGGGAGGGGAGAACTTGCTTCGTGTCCCAACTCTTTTGTCTGAGATCGTAGGTTCATATGGGATACGCGTCCTGGGTTAGTATCAGCAGTGTCGCTGACGCAGTGCACTGTTTTGTAAACGGTTTTTGCCATTTTCGCGACACTTAGAAATTGTTTAACTATCAACGAGCTTTTCTCTACTAAATTATAGAAAAAGAAAATTTGTAAGTAACCACCTGGTATCGAAACACTTTGAATCCACTTTTCAGGTGATGGGCCCAGGAGCGACTGTTAACAGCATCATTGCAGCTATGAGAAGCGACCAAAGTACTACATCAGATAAAACCAAAGGTGATGTTGATATTTCTTACTTCCAAGATGTGTTAAATCACGTTTCCTTTATGAAAGTCATCATCGTTTTGTCATAACGCTTCTAGCTAACGCTTCTGTTATATCTTTTGGAGTCTTGACAGTTCGTGCACCGCATCTGGCCAAAAGCAGACTCATATAATGTAACGCACCAATCAAACGCGAAGAAAAGGAACGCAACCGTTATCAAGCGCGGGAAAATTGAGCGAAAATCGCGAAAAGACGTGACAAAGCTAAGTCACGATTGGTTTTGTTCTGGCTTCTGACTCATGACACGTCTGCTTTGATAGGTGACAATATAATGCAAAGCAAGTTTTTGTAAACCCAATTTTTCTTTGTCATAATTTTTCTATATTTATTGCAGATGAACCAGAAAGGCCAAAGCCTCCAAATGTTCGGATATCGACGAACTGGAAACTGGAACAACTCCAATAACAATGAACAACTTTTCAAGCCACTTGGCGGCGACACAACCTGCTCAAACGAAAAGATTAACCCATCCAATTGTTATGGCTAGCGCAAATTGGCTTGCACAGGCTGACATACAATTGTTGAGACAACACTGGCTTCTTCAGTGAGTGGTGAAAAATAGCAAGAACTTGGGAGGCGTAAAAGCACCGGAGAGGAAAACAAGCTTCAAGCAGAGAAACTCGAGAGGATAAAAAATCCAGCGTGGAAACTTGGGCGTGCGGAAAAGCGCGGGATTGATTGAGACAAAAAAGAGCGGAAAACAAGACTGTCACGCAACAAAAATATTAATAAGTGTCACTTTATAGAGGGCCTTTCAAAGGCAGGCGTGTGTATTACGACAGATTTAGCACGTAAAGAATGGTGGACCCTACGTTGACGTTGAATGACCGACGTGTTGAAATTGGTTGGGAGTCGTGTAATAAACGTCATTAATTGAATAAATAGCTCAATATATGCAGACTTACCTTGATACATAGTTTTAAATTAGTAATTTGGAAACTTGTTTTCTCGAGTAACGCCATCAGCTTTGGATTGGTTTCCTGCCAAGTTCTTTAATCAACGGTTGATCTCCTGGAGACGAGATTGGAACACTTGAGTATTGACACGGTGCATGTAATTCTTGCACGCTACATGTCAATCACAGCCTTGTGAAGATTTGGAATGCACACAAACCTCATTATTCACCAGGCTGGCATGTACGAATTACATGTCGATCCCTTGTTGTGCTTGCTTCTTCCGACTGAGTCGATAGGCGATCCGATAGAGTTTGTTGTATAAGATGGTGCTGCTATTAAAGGGGCAGTGTCACCCTATTTGACAACTTTTTAACAAGCTAGAGTGTGTCTTCGCATCGTTTGAATTCTAAAAATAATGGTCTGGTTTTGTTATTAAAGACTATTTGAAGGTACTGAATATTTCTTACTAACCGGGTTCGAGGTCCGTACCGTAAGTTACGGACCGAGTTTTTTCCCCTTCGATTTATGGCCCAAGCACGAAGCGCGCGGACCATAAATCGTAGGGGAAAAACGAGGTTCCGTAACTTACAGTACGGACCGAGAAGACGAGGTTAGTAAGATATTTATTATACCTCTATTGTGTGTCTGACGAGTTCGGGAACGATTTTTATCCATGAGGAACGGCTTCAAATTTCTGAAGCAGGTCGAAAGCAAAACGAGTCAATTTGAAATCGTTTTTAGTCGTTATTACGCTTTAGCACACAATTTAGAGTAAAATAAAGTTTTAAACCTTTACTTGCTAAATAAGCTAAGAAATTTTGGCGATAAATTACGCAATACTTTGGCAACACGCACAAATTTAAATTTTAGCGGGCCGTGTGGGAGAGTACGGCCCGCTTAATTGACCAATCACAGCGCGCGTACTAACTTAGAGATACAATAAAACTGTTTCCTGTCGCCTGCCGCTACGGATGGCAAGGATGGAAATAAATTGAAACTTGAAAAAATTGGCCAATTTTTTCAGGATTTGATGCTACGTCTTCAAAAAATCCCCAAGAAATTTATTATGGTTAGCCCTCTCTGATAAAATTCTTTTGATATCTTCGTCGTAGCTTTAGAGAAGCATTTTGTTTATGAGGAAAGCCTCAAAGTAATGATTTTAGCACAGAACTGACCTAAAACTGCAAAATCCTCGTGACACTGCCCCTTTAAGCCATGACAAGGATAAAGCAATGTTCAAACACTGAAACCCTGGTCGAAATTCTGGCAGGTTTTATTGGCAATCTTTCAGATCTTAGCAGCGTTTGTAAACTTGTGTCTATGCCCTTTATAAACCAAGATACCTCATTGCAAAAAGCGAAAAAAACGCCGTTTAAATCAGCCAGGATGAACAAGGAGGCATTCAGCTAAAGGTATGCAGGTTGTGTCTTACAATATTTTGATCTTTAAACACCATTTGGACCCTTATTGTAATTCTAAGCTAACAGCTCTCACGCGGCCATGATGGCTAGCGAACTAGCTGAGAAAACGCAGTAAAATAGACCAGATGTTGACCAGGACAAAGAAACAGACAATGAAATTAAGACAAAACAATATTTATTTTGAAGTATTTGATAAATATTTTGCTTGTAACTTCACATACACATATTCGGCTCTGTATTTTATAAATTAACTTCACTAACAGTACGTCTGGGCTTCATGTGTATAAACTTGACCAGTTCGAACAAATTTCTGGAGGCTAACGCCAGCAATGACAATAATATTCATTTAACAAATTGACGTCAGTTTTTATGCGTTTTTATTGATGATAAATTGCGTCATAACAATTTCAAAGCGATGGCTGTGGAATCACGAGCTGTAGGAGACTCACAAGTGAGTGGTTCCGCAGTAAACTTACCATCAATAAGAAGACAGGCGCATAAAAAACTGACGTCAAATGCCGGGAATGAAATAAGGGGGAAAAGACGCCGTAAACAAAGTCCATAAAATTCCATTGTCTAAAAAGTTGACAGTTTGACAGCTGAAAGTTGAACTTGAAACCTTTTCCGTCTGTCCTCTTATTGATGACAAAAATGAGCCGTTCAGTGTAGTTACTGTAAAAAGGGTATTAAATGCGTTAGAAAATAAATTAAACTCGTTCAAAACAGATTTGCCTGTTTGATCAAATAAAATAAGTACTCTGAGGTAAGTAAAAAGCACACAAATATGCTTGATGTAAACAAAGGCGATCTCCTTTTGTTGTAAGAGTGGGGCGGGAAACAAAAGCTTTCTTTTCAAAAACAACTTAGTAGCCACCCCTTGAACATGAAACAAAGTACACGGCCTGGGGAGTGGGGATGAGTTGGCCTGCCGTCAGCTGTGCGAATTATTTGCTGCATTTTAACTACTTTTTTCAAGTTTCGGGTAAATTCTTCACCATCAATATTTCCTTCTATCTCCAGTGTCTCACTTAGGCCATATTTTAAGCTAGAAATTACCTCCCTGAACTCTGCACGACCAGACAGAGCGTGACTCACGGCAGAATAAGTCACGCAATATTTGACGATCGTAAGAAGAGTCTCTTTTATCGTTTCGTGAACACTCCTCAGTTGGCCTTCGCGGCTACGAATGAGAAAGATGTCTTTGAATCTGGGATTTTCGTACTTCATTGACAGCGCCATGCAAACTGCTACCAAACGTTTTTCGCATAAGAAACTCTGGTAAGTGAACACATGATTTATCAGTCAATTAAGCTTAATGAGATGCTCGGTTCGTAGCTATCGATCTATTAATTCTCGTCTTTATATTGTAAGCTTAAGCTAATATCCCTAACGAATCTCATCTCTGCATAAATAGCCAGGACAAGGGATTATATTATTTCGTTGGCTAAACTCCAGAACACACGGCCACTCATTAGCATCTCATTGAATAAGAATAGCAACAGTACCATTGTTATATTCCTTGTTCATCAAAGCACACCGACACATGTTAATAAAGTGGCGTGGTATTCTGAAGTTGCTATTGCAAGTCAATTATTATAAATAATTTAATATACAATAAAATAAAATTTATTATTCATTCAAAATATTTCCCCATTTCCGATTGGTTACCCAATTCACCAATAACCAGCTGCTGTTGACCTAATTTGTGGTTGTTGTCATATTGAACCAATGACATCAAAAGTGCAGCCTGCTGCAGGTTATTGAATTTTCATATCCTAGTAAAGCTGGATCCAACAATTGCTGATTATCATTCAATGCATTTTTTCCTTTCTTGCCATTGGCCAGGAGCCCACCACGTGACCTGCAAATAACTGCTTGCGAATAATGGTCAGCTCATGCATTAAGTAGTACCATCTAAATGTGTTTTGCTCACAAATAATATTCTGCTCATGGGTAATGTATAAGCATAACCTTAGGTGAAAAATGGTAGATCACTTCCCTGAGCTGTCAGAAAATGATATAAATATGATTAAAATGAACTTGGTGATCGTATGACAAAACATTTATTGAGTTCGGTTATTGTAAAATTTGTGATTTGACAATGTCTCTCAGATCTTATTTGCTCCAGCCTTTGGCAATGACAAATCACTATAATATACACCTTATTCCAAAATGGCCACAATTTTAGTATTCTTTTGTTTACTTGCAAATTAGCCCTTGTTGCATTGTTTAAGGTAAAATATTCTTTTGAATTTCTAGTTTAAGAACGAGGCAACAAGAGCTAATTTGCAAGAAAACAAAAGAATACTAAACTGGCGGCCATTTTGGAATAAGATGTATGCTCAACCTCATCTAATTATTGCCAAGTATTCTATTTGCTCAAAGGGATAAGGAAATTTAATTGATTCACTGACTGATTCATTCATTCATTCATTCATTCATTCATTGAATGAATGGTTTGATTGTCTGATTGCTTGATCTAGTGACAACTTAATGACATACTCAGTTGATGAATTTATTAATCAATCAATTTTTCTTTTCCTCTAGGAATGTTGTTCTTCATGTTCTGACATCCTGGCCAATGGCTTGGGCTGTTCTATGCATTGGCCGTAACTTTTTGCCATTCTCGCTCCAATATGTACTAATTCTTTTAAAGTGTCTCCTGTGCATTTTACAAGAGCCACCCATAGGGGTATGTATGTACTTATTTCTTTAGGCTTCTTGTGGACCAAAGGGTGTCATAGGGGTGTGTAAATAAACACTGCCTCCATTTAGTGTGAAAATATGCTCGGATATTTGTCCGCAGACATGATCTGTTCTGAGAACAGTCTTTCTGAAACAGTTTTTTGAGAGTGTAGCTCAAAAAAAACTATGGGCTTTGATAATGTCCGAGGAGAAATGTCCAAGATCATTTTCAAATTGAGGCAATCACGCATGAGCGAAAGTATTTGATGGATTGTAAGTACTAATATTAGGATTTCCCATTAGAATTCTCTTTACTCTACCTCTACAAAATATACAGTCAAAAGCTCAAAAGCTCTTTTTGAAATACAGACACCAAAGTGGCAGATCTGATTGTCCTACATAGCTGTCCAGGAGAGGTCTGGCTGTTTAATGGCTTTAGAAAGAAGAATTCAGTCCCAATTGACTGTATATAAACTCAGGTTTACATAAGCGGACATAAAACAATTACAAAACAGAGTGCAAGATATAATTAAATATTAATATTGTAAAATTCAGTGATAGGAAATTGTTAAAATTTACATGATTTCATTTTAGCACTCAAAAGTGGACTTAAAATTAATTTCCAGTGAGACAATGGATTATTTTTAACCCCTTCCCTACTAGAGCCGTGATGGATTTTTTAAGATCCAGGGATAGTAGGCTATTTTTTAGTTATCTTGTGCCTCTGTATCAAAATGAGTCCTCTTTGACACAGAGGCAGGTATTAAACTCAGGAATGGCCAATTGATTCAAGCCAGGCTCTCACAAATGTTCTTTGCTTGATGATGATTATACATTATGTAATATGTCCTTGCTGGTTGGGTGACACAACCTAGGGTGTATATATATTCGTCCTTGGTAGGCCTAGGAAAAGTTAATGATGAAATTATCTGACTAAAATCACACCACCAAAAATATTTAGTTTGGTTTTATCAGTCATTAAAATTAAGGGCTTCATTATGACTATATATAGTAATGGGCTATAATCAACCATTAATTTTCGTATGCAATTTGTCTCTCATAGAGCTATACTGTTTCATTGAATTATGTTTCAAGCTTCTGGTTTTACTTATAGCTTACAATATGCTCTACTTCTTTTCTTATCCCTCAGTTTGTCTACTCCATGGTATACAATTTTGTTGTATACTATGCTGTGTTTGTTCACACTGGCATCACCACTTTTCAAGGATGTGTCGTCATTAGCATATGCCTTGTCTTACAATTCTTGGGTCATGTCATCTTGGAAGGTACAACTCCACAGCGACTACCCACCAAAGAGGACAACATCTTATTCAAGGTTATGGATCTGGCAAATGAATTCTTCTTTGCACCTTTTCACTTCAGCTTGACATTAATGATCAGGTTTGATTTTCTGCCGATTTTAAAGTGGCGCTCAGATGCAGCTTTGCACAAACTTATTACGTCAACACAAGAACTCAAGTATGGTAAAAAGGGTCCATGAATAATGGTCAAGCAAAGAAAGATACAAGAAAAAGAAAAAAAAAGGTCTACACAAGCTAGGAAATAACTCATTTTTATGACAAAATAAGTAAATCCTGGCACACTTTCTAGTGTGGTCTTTCTGAAAATCACATTTGCAGTCATATCAATCATGACAAACTGCGTTTTACCACTACTTCAATAAATCCTTGACTTAAAGGATGTATTGAAGGAAAATCGCTACAGAGAAATTTTTTTACTTTTCAGAACCTAATTTAGAATCAAACAAGAAAATAAAAAACATCCTGTCACAGGCACTTTAATGCATTTTTAAGCTTGAATTTCAGTCATCTCAAGTGGCACTCACACCCTCACTTGGTAAAGTGTGCTGCAACTCAAGGGGATGTTGAAAAATTAGTGTAAGGAGATGTAGATGTTGTGCCATGACAAGAGAGCCTCAAAGTTATATATTTTAGAGGGGGAGGAATGCTTGTCAGAAATTTTTCACCCCTTAGAGGTCACTTTCGTAATTTTTGAGTGTTGAGAGATGATATTGCTTCAAATACTATCTACTTGCAAAGTTGATTGTCAAATATATCCTGTCTTTTTTTTTTTTGCCTCAATACCCTTAGAGCTCCTGCCGTGGACATTATGAGGTTCAACACCCTGTGACGTACCAAAACTGCTTTTATAACCCCTTAATGGTATGATGGGCACCCCATGCTTTTCATATCAGGGCTGTAGCTAGTAATGGGCAAACCGAGACAACCGCCTCAGTCATTTCTTTCTCGTTTTTGTTTATAGTCATCATTAAGTTTTTTCTGGCTACAGCTCTGCATATGGGAGTCCCCATTCCTGGATATTTCCATGGTAGAAAACCACCATTACTGGTAGTGATAAAGCAAGACATTAACAAGGTTGGCAAAGGTTGGGGCTTTTATCAAGGAACAAACTTAAAAATTCCGCTGGTAATATTTTGTCAGCACAGATGTACTCTGGATGTCCAAGTTCACCCTCAACTTGTGTCTATACGGCCAACAAGGCTTTTGTATTGTTGGTACAATGTATCTGTTACAATAAAAAAATGGATTTTAACGTCCTAAAATATAGTTTTAAAGTTCCTGCTTCAGCTACGCCCAATGAAGTTGACAGTGATCATGAGTTAGTGCAAACAAAGAGTGCTGTGTTTCTGAATGGGTCGTGATATCACGTCAGGAATTGCCAATCCTGCTAGTTCATGTTACTGTTGTTTTTGTTGTGGTCAGGAATTTCCATTAGCAAAGGAACAAAGAAACTGAATATGGTGAAGTAATGCAGTCATAAGGCAGGTAGAGTCAGAACATAAAGATGTGTGGCCGAAGCGGGAAGTTTAAAGCTCAACCTCGTTCCCAGGGTCTCTCATCTAACGAGGTTGTTTAAAGCTTGATTTTGTGGCACAAGCATCAGGTTTTATTTTGTTTGAATATATTTTTAGAAGGTTTAAGATAACAAAACCACAAAAACCCTGTTGGCTGGCCATATTTGTGGAATACATGTTGTGGAATTTCATGTCAGAGGAATAGGAAAGACAGAAATCAAGGCACAAGAAGGGCTTCCTCTTCAACAATCTACATACATGGTAACTTCTCAAAACGTAAGCTAGAATTTGGGCGGAGATTAAGTTAAGCCAGACAGTCCATCTCTACACGAAAACAAGCAGTTAAATTTAAGTCTCCTGCCTCAGTAGAAACCCACCTCACAACCACCCTGCTAATAAGGTCACCTTGTTTTCAGACTTTTTATTCTGGCCTGAAAAAGCTCAGTTGTTCATGCTATTATTCAAGTAATGATCCAGATAAGAACTAGCATTATCTGCCTGCGGCAATAATTATGCTTTCCCCATGTTGAAATTGCTGTATTTTCAGACACACAATTTATCAACTGATGGAGAGCAGGTTTATGAAATCAAATGTATTTTAACTGTTTTGAAAAGTATGATAGTTTCTTTTGTGTGAAAACATTTCAATTAATCACAACAGTCATAAACAAAGACAGTAAAAGCTTCCAGTGTTCCCCACATAGGATAACTGTGGTATTTAGACTTAAGAGAGATTTTGTTGAAAGGAAAATAGTTGATCAACTAAGGTTATAAATATTTAACAAACAGCAACCCAGTTTTGGTAGATTTTGCTGATTGAGCCAATCAAAGTATGCATTCCTTGTAGCATGTGCTATCCTTCTTACATGGACTGATAACCCTAATTTTTGTCTTCTGTTGCTCTCCCCACTTCCTCGAAAATACAACAGTTGAATGCCTGTTTTTGCTGTTAAAAATAAAGCATACGAGACTCAGAAAAAGTCAGTTTGAAATTCAACCAACTTTGTATTTTAGTACTGCCTAACTGTAAGATGTTTTGTCTGCTCAATCTGTATCTTTCGCACAGTAACCATAGCAAATGCTTTTCAATGAAAGAGAAAAAACCAGAAAGAAAATGACTTCTTGGGCTGTCACTTTAGTGATTCAAAGCGAGAAAGCAATGGTTCAAGATTCATTGTTTTATATTAAGTTTATTGCTGCTTCACACATCTACAAATAAGACGACAGTCAGGATTCACTTGTTTCGTTTTATCTTACACAACATTAACAGCTTAATCATGTTGGTAGTCCTTGTTGTCAACTGAATGTCTAAAGTTCCCTGACTAGTGATCATAATATTAAAGAAACCCGTAAAGTACATTTTCTTTTAAGCAAGTTACTGGTATCAAACTACTTAACCACTAATATAAGAGCAATTTTTTCCAGTACCAGTGCTTTACTTTTTGGATTTTCAGAACAAATGAGGAATTACCTCTTATTACAGTCCATCTCTGATTAAACAAATACTGCAGTTAAAAGAATTTTAGCATATAAAAATTATAATTCAAGCCTGTAAAATTAATCACCAACGTTAAAATGAATAATTATTGGTCCTTTCTAGACACATTTTGATTCAGAAGTATGATAACACGACATGGTTACTTTTAAGTTAAGAAAATGTGCAGTAATTTCACGATGTCTCTTTCTCGTTTTCGTTTCCTTCTGATTCTGTTGTGTCCACCTCGTCTACTGTGAGCTCCATGTTGCTCATGTCTTCGACAGAGACAATTTGGGGGATAATCCACTGAATGGGACGAGAGGAGAGGAGATAAGTGGTCATGACTTGTGGGGGGACAAAGACGTGGCCGACAAGTCTGTCTTTTGCATCGGAAATCGGTTGCACAGCCTTCATCATCACATTTGCAACGGCAGCAGGCATGTCCGTCACAGAGTGAGCCTAAAAACATCAAATTATTTTAATGTCAGTTGCACATACATGTAGGATAAAACTAAAATTTTATAGTTTGATGTAGGGTTCTATGTACAAATTCTGATCATTGTCCCCTTCAAGGTAATAAAGCTACATTTAGATCTGAATATTTCCAGGCTGTTGATGATCACAATGCTAAGTTCCACAGCCAATGAAAATCAGCTATTCCCAGGCTAAAATTTCACTACCAAAGCAGCTGAAAACACTGTGATAGGACCCCAGTTTTAAGTTTCCGTCACACTGCAGGCCCAAGTCCAAAGGACATCCCATGCATAACCATAAGATAACAAAAAAAAAAACAGCTCTACACATTAGTACACCGTTTCCAAGGTATCTTTGTGAGAGAAAAACCTGTTGTCAAGTTCACACTGAAAATACACATGGATCCCTGTGGACTGTCACAAAAAGTCTACTTTGTTCAAGTCCTTTTTTTATGGAAAAATATTGAAAACTGATATTCTAACGTCTTATTAATGTCACATAATTAATGTGCTTGTGATTGACTCCCAATGCAAGCAAGGACACATTAAAACATGTTGAGTTTTGTACACACACACAAAATAACTTTTGGGTTAACATGTAAAATGCACTATATTGTTTGCTTATCTCGAAGCAGTACTGCACAAGTAAAAAATTGATTTGGAGGAGCAGATGTCCTTTGAGCACATTTTAACAGTTATTCACAAACCAAGGTATACCAAACATCATAACGAAGATACAATGTAAGTCACCCTCAAAAAATATCTTGATTAAAACTTCAGGGCAAAATGAAAAAAATGAAAAATTTTTATGAAGCTTCCATATCTTTGTTCTGACCATCTTCAGTTATTCCTATGCATGTCAAATCTTGTTTTTCGAGGGTATCACACTTCACATTCACCACAGATTTGGAACCTTTGTACCTTGAGTAAAAATTTATGAAAATTTGCATTTGGAAAAATGTTACCAATTCTAGACACTAGTTCTCTGCACACTAGGAAAAACATATGTTTGAAGCATGACCACAAACTCAGTTCAAACTTTACCTCTGTAAGAGCAAAAACCAACTCCTTTGCCGAGACAATGACTTCTCCCGTGAGTCCAAGGGCCATGTTGGGTATGTACATCGATGCACTGTACACCTTTTTGCTGGCATCACTCGTCTTTCCAATCATAGCAGATACCTGTTCTTGAACACAGTTGACCTATTAAAAAAATTACATTCAGATTGATGTCTGTGAATAAAATCTGAGGCAGTGATCACTTTATTCCAATCAAAATCAATCAAATCATGGGTATTAAGAAACTGCATGTATTTCCAGACAGCAGAAGAGTATATACAATAAATCCTCAATTTTGAACCAGAGTACTCATTTCAAATTTAGAAGATGGAGAGAGCTTATTCAAGGGGAGTGCGTTATCAAAATGGCACCTATTTAAACATTCCCCAAATCAGAGCCTGACATGATTCCTTTTTAATACATCATCTCCTTGTGAACAACAACATAAGTTGTTTATCAACATAAAAAGCTGATCCTAAAGTTTTAATCCCTACACTGACTGTAAAAAAAACCGCTGGACATGAGTGATTAAACACGACAAAAACTATACATCCTTTGTTATAATTACTTGTCCACAAAATGAGGAGAGGGGAGGGGCACTGATTGTATTTAAAATTTTGCCTGATAGAAGGAGCACTTATTTGATTTGAAGGGGGCACTTATTCCTGGGTTCAAGGATTTAAGGAAGGTGAAAATCACACCCCCGATAGCGATACAAAGATTAAACATGTTCGTGTATCTATAGTTCAGAATGCATCACTGGAGCTTGATCAAGAGTGGCATTTATTATCTGTTCATACCGTAGCAACACTGAACTTGATTGGCCGGTAGGACATGAGTGTTGTCTTTCCTCTGTTATGGTAATGCTTCAGCTGCCTCCTTCCTCTGCGCATCACCCTTTTTTTCAGGTTTTGGACTCTAACTATTGCTCCTTTACCGGCATCTTCAAGAGCAGTTTCCACTTCTTTGATATCTTCATAATCGTTACCATCAGTTGGCAGCGCTACATCAGCGAAACCTTCAGTGATGTTTAACATTCCATCAGTAGTAGCAACCATTAACTTGACAACAGCACTGTTCTGTACTTTATTGTAGTACTCAGATGCTGTGTCTGAGACAGTCGTCTTGATCTAGAGAAACAATAAAAAGAAAACACATGGTCACTGGACAGTTCTGAATTGGAAAGATTCAAACAAGAAATCTGCAGCAATCCCCAATAATCTTGGTTTTCTAGTTTCTAGACTGCATCTTGCAGTCTTCAAAAGTGTTTTAACCTAAACTACTAGTTTACAGCTGACATATCCTTTAAGGCAATTCCTTTTCATTTTCTCTCTTGGTTCAGTAACAAAGAGACATCTTCAAACCCACACAGAACATTTCAGCCGGTTTTGAACAATTTTAAAATGCTCGAGAGAGATTTAACCAGAATACAGTTCCTCAGCAAAAACATGACACAGCCTACTTGTCACAGCCAATGAATCCCTCCAAAAAAAGTACGAAAGTAAGCCAAAACATCTCACCTCCGTGGGGGTCTTTGTGATGATGGGGCATTTCTCTTCAACCTTAGCCAGAGTCTCTGATGCAACACGGTCAATGGCTGCAGCTGTAATAAGATAAAGAATCATATACATGTATGTTTTTTTAGAAAGAATTGGCAAACACAAAATCCTTTTACTAACAACAGTGGGCTCCAAAAATATATTTCCAGCCACCTGGTGGAACGTAAATGAGTAACCTTGAAAGTTTCGGAGGTTCTAAAAATTAAGGGTACAAGTAAAACTGCCCAATATTTCTACCAGGGGAACTAAAATATTGCTTAAAATAACCTAGAGGTTCGAAAACTTGAGGATTCAAGATACAGGGATACCACTGTGATTAAAATGCAAAAATTGAAGGAAAATAAAACTTTGGTTTCATGTTTTTGATGCCGTTTCAGTTGACCAGGACGCATGTGATAGCAAACCAATTCCTGGTAGCACAATATATCCCGTTACACTGATATGAAGCCAAGACCGCCTCAAATCCAATGAAAAGGGATATTTTACATGTAGAAACACGAGGAAACTCTAAAGGCCTGATTACATGGAGAATTTCAGCCTGGTCTGGAATTTCACGCCGGCTAACCGGGCTGAAATTCCAGCCCGGCTTCTGAAAGAAATCCTCTTAAAATCAAATTGTCGATTCCGTGGGGAGGAATTCAGCCCGGGATGAAAAAATCTCATGTAATCGAAAAGAAACTTAAGCCCGGGCTGAAAAGCAGGAAATAACATGGCTGCCTGATTCTCCTTAGTCCCGGTTCGTTCAGACGCTGATCTTTTCATGAGCCGAACTTAATTCAAATTTGGGACCGACCCAAATTAACAAAAGTATGCGGTTGATTCAGACGTCGAACTTAATTCGCCGACATTAATTCAGTTTGAACCAAAACTGCTTGTATAAAATCGGAAAACCGAAACTGCTTGTAAAATACGTTTCATAATTTATGCATTAGTATCGGCTCATGAAAAGTTCGGCGTCTGAATCAAAGCAGTTCCAAAGGCGTTCCAAAGGCGAAATTCCCGGCCAAGCCAGGCGAAAAGAACGGCTGAGCCGTTCTAAATAATATTGAAATAGCCGTTCTTAATTGATTCAGATGCCGACCTTTTCATGTACTTAATTCAATCAATTAGGTTCGGCTCATGAAAAGATCGGCGTCTGAACCGGCCCTAAGACTCTTCGCGGGCAATTTCATATTTGGTGCCGAGATTAATATTTCAGCCCGGGCTGAAGTTTGTTATGTAATCGTAACAAAATTTCAGCCCGGTTAGCCGAGTTGAAATTTCAGCCCGGGCTGAAATTCGCCATGTAATCAGGGCCTAAGTCAAGGGCCTAAGTCAAGATTTAAACAATCAACTTTTTTATGAACAATTTCTTGCGATCAACGTGGCATACTATGGTCGAAAACGCAACTAATGGAACGATAAACAAAGGCATGCAAAGAGTAGAGTCGTGATCAAAGTTCAAGACCTTGTCGAGAGCGATATCTGATACCAACAAAACGTGCCTCATGAACAAGGGTATTTTTTACGAAAATTCACTGTAACATTTGTGAAAAACGACAAGCAAATTAGTGAATCTGTCCACTTAAGTTCGTCACGGTGATAACATTAACAATAGCCGAACATGATCATTACCACGAAACCAACGCGTGCTGAATTCTGAGGGCCTTTTTTAGAACGTGGAATATTCACTCACTTTTTCGCCTGCTTATTTGTGTTAGACTCATCATTAAGACGTAGGCGAATCGACTCTAGACGTAGGCGAACAGACAGTAGGCGAAACGACCGGTTTCCGCTGAATTGATCAAGCTTTTAGCTTATAAAATGTCGCAAGCTAAGGAATACGTGCTCGAAAGCTGAACAAATTTTCGCTGTTGACACTTACCAGCGCATTCAACTGTTCCAACGATGGGTTTAGAGATTGAATAAGAGGAAGCTGCTTCTATTATAGGTTTGGTGGCGGCATTCGCCATCTGAATCGTGCTTTCACCTGCATTACAAGCCATTCTGGTCACCGAATTTCGCTCTTTCACTACGTTGTAAAGTTCAGTGAGTTGACCAACGGCAGCCACTGCTACGGGCAGCTCCCAAAAACGAGTCGTAAAAGACTTGCCATCTGTTTCAGGAGTCATCTCGACTTCAGAGGCCATGTTTCTTAGTAAGTTTGAGACTTCTTCACAATCCAACAGCGTTTACCGCTTGATACAATAGATCACAAGACTTCGCGGCATCGGGACACAATTTTTATTGTGATGAGTGTCGGACTTTGGTCCGAGAAAGCCGATCAAGATTATCCAATCATAACAGTTGTAATATAAAGCATTTGTTTAGCATGTGCAATTAGACCAATCAGTAAGTCCGTAGTGTTTGTTCCAAATGATGTCATCACCAGTTCCAGAGTACTTGTCGGGCAAAGTTCGCCGACACCAGTCCCACGTGACTGGACACGGCCTCTGCACCTTTTCTTTCAGTAACCTCCTTTCGAAACCTCCAAATGTGTTCACAAATTCTTTCTTTATACTTTGGGTGATACCCTGCATCCAGTGGCAAGCTAAACTGGACTTTGTTTTGCAAAAGAGTGCGTAAAAATTGGCCAAACTGGAATATTTGTGTGACGACGTGACAAAACCCCGGAAAGGTAATTCAAGGTGAAATACCGGAAGTTGTTCTTTGCACTGGTTATGTCACATTCTAAAAACAAAGGTTCAAAGATCTCATAGCGAACACTCGCGGACCAAAATAATAGGATCTTGAAAAAAATTATGCAATTTTTTCTTAGAATATTCTAACTAACTGAACATTATCTGAACAGTTCGCTAAGGAGAAAGCCCAAAAATAGTGTTAATTTGTTTGTGTTCTGGTATTTGAAAGGTGTCACGTTTATCAACAGTGAACTCTTGTTATATAAGAGGACACCCTTGGGACCTTCACTTTCATGTGCAATAGACTGTTCACAGCCTAAAGGTTAACTGAAGCTATGAGTGAATATTCCCAAATTTCCTAAATACGGCAAATATTGATTATTTTCTAAATATCTCGGAAACTTCTAAATATCCCCCCCCAAAAAAAACAGCTGTTGTTTTTTCTTGTAAGAGAGTTTCTTCTGGCCTGTTGGTCAGCTTTGCCGACTAACTAGCTGGAACGAGTGGAAATTCGACTGAGAACGACTAAGAACGCGAGACACTTTGATCGCCCCAATCATTGTAAACAGCATATGACAGTCTGCGGCCTCTCCCTATATCAAGGAAGTACCATCGCCCAGAATGCTATTGGCTTTCGCGACATGCATTTGCAGTTTCGCAGTTTATCAACAAGCGGCATAATAATTTGCATGTCTAGAACTCGTCGGTTGTGATTGATCACCAGGTTTAGCTTTGGGAATACTTGAGTCAGCTGCTGTCAATCAAATGGTTGGATGCGTAAGTACGATAGAGTTAACAACAGCGCACTAATTAATGGTGGGCCGCACTCTATAGACAACTGACTAACTCCCGTTGGTCAAACGTTGTCTGCGGGAGTGAATTATCGAAATAGTTTCATGTAAAGAAGGCGATTTAGAAAGCTTAACCTGTGATCAGGCGGAAAGCTTCAAAACTCTAGAACAAGAATTTATTTTTCAAACCAGCGCTCTTAATCCTCACGGTATCAACGGACGCTTTTCATTCAACTAATTTATTCTGTTGTTTTCCACATTACCAGGCACCAACCGAGAGTATAGCTCCATCGTCTAAATCACACACAACCCACAATTCCTCAATCCGCTCCCGGGCGAAGGGCTAACGCTCGAAACATCAGCTTTCGAATCTCTTCACGGTGGCCAATTGACATTTGTATCACCCAACTAGTGGACTGATGCAAATCCTGCATTTTGATTGGCTTCGCCACTAGGGGACTATTAGCAATAGTCATCGAGTAGCAAAATTCGCCGGTTTTTCTTCCGTTTTCTTCCCCCAAATAAATATTTATTCAACTTGCATTTGCTAACTTTGTTATTGCCTTTTCTGTCCGACTAGTTGGGTGATACTAAAACAATTAGACCCGTCGCCCTCAAGGACCAAGGGCCAATATTGACTATTGACTCGTAGCTCTTTCGAGCTACGGGTGTAATTGTTAATTATCAACCCAGTTGATAAAACCAAGTTATCTAACTACAAGGTAGCTGTTTTCCTAGCGGTAAAATGTTGTAGCAGTATCACAATTCGGTGTAAAAACCTGTGAAGTTTTTCCTTGTTTTGTAGCTATTGCTAGGGTTAGGGTCTATTATGTTGACTTTTTTGTTTTCTTTCTTTTACGTCACTGGTAAGTGCCACAGGTTTTTACACCAAGGATAAGCCCACAATTCAATAGTCAAATCACGAGAAGACATCATTTAGAAAAGAGGGACTTCGAGACTTCCTTGCACCTGAAAAAAACGAGGACTTCCACACGTAAATAATGGACGAAAAAACGAGAAATTCGACTCAAATTTTCGAGACCCAGAGCTTTTGAAGGGCCATTTGCACTGTTACCCCTCCTATAGCGAAGATATCAGTGACATCACGAGCACTGTTACGTAATATTTATGGTTGGCAAAAAGCGATCAAAGCAAAATAAATGACTGAAAATCCGCGTACTTCAAACGACTGTGGCTCCACATATATCCAGATTTCATCCTGAAACCTGGAGGAAAGTTAGAATAGCAGAATAATGCTTCACTGTTTAAGTTTAAAGGAAACCCGAGTAGCGACACTTGCCGAAAATTTCGTTGGAAATTCGTCTGTGAGTGGAGGATTTGACCATCTCGAAAGAGCTTCTGCCAACCACACGCACCAGTAATTTTGCGCGCGTGAGCGAAAATGACGTCAATGTTTGTAAACAGATATCTTTGCTATAATATATTTGACAAAACAGTGCATAGAATAAAATAAACATTTTAATTTTACAGTGTAATTTCGCTCATTGTTACAGTCGGTCAATGCGTCCAAGTTACTCAAGATGTGCGCTCCGGGGGAGGTACTCCCAGAAGAATTAAATAGAGGTGTGCGCGCCACTTCCCAAAAAAAACCCTTACCCTATTTAGGACCAAAATCTATGATTTCGCCACCCTACTTAAGACCCGACCAAACATTTGATACCCTATTTAGAGACTGTGCAATAATTATCTGGAGGGGGGTTGGGAAATTAGAGGGGGGCATAGGAGAAAATGATAACAAGAGGCAGGGGGTGGTTGGATGTAAAATTTAATACATACAGGGGGCATTACTTTTTCATTCCTTTTTGCAACCTGGAAAAGTGGTGGAAGAGTTATTAGAGTTCAAATACACGCACGCGGGAACCTTAGTGCCAGGGATGGTGTAGAAGGTTGAGGAATCTACCAATTTATGCGAGGACGACACAAACTCCAGTGAGTCTGATGATTCAGAGTGCAGTGATTCTGATGACTCTTCAAGTGACCCTTCGAGATATGTCGAAGAGTCATTTGAAGTGATGTTTGTACTGGAAGAAGAGCTCAAACAAGTAAACTAGGTATGAGGGAATCAATGGGAAGAAACCTTTTTTCAAGGGAGAGGGGGTTAGCCTTAATATTATCACTATGTGAGGGGGTTGAAATTTTTTTTAAGGAGAGGGGGGATATGACTTAGCTTACCCATTTCCCAACCACCCCCCGACCCCCCCCCCCCCTCCTTCCAGGTAATTATTGCGTAATATTACGCTCTTATTGCATAAGTACTGAACTCGACACTCATGTATTGCGTTTTGTTTGTACAGTGACGTTTTTGATTGATTGATTGATTGACTAAGGGATTCTCGAATTTCCTGAAAATGCAATTAAGATAGCTGATTTTTTGCATTCAATGAAGACAATGAACGAATACCGAAGGAATTGGTCTACGTGGTTCTTTACAAACACCCTGTTCCAGACCTGCTTTATAATTAGTTACCTAGTTCAGAAAAGGCATTGTGAAGGGCTTTTGTTGATGGTCTTTTCGATGCTGATGAAAAAGTAGCTTCTTCTGAAAATCATACCCAATTTAAGACTGCAGTGCAAAAACCATATACTAATTGACATCGAAATCGATACCCCATATCTCCGACCAAGACGTCTAAAAAACACCGTACATTTTTAGACCGCGCATACCTTCAGTGAAAGTCTGTTCTATGTCATTTCTTTGTAGTTTCGGTCAGAGATGTAGCTTAGGGTGAGCACTTTGTCAAATAGCGGGATGTCCGCAACGCGAGAATGGACAAGGTGTCACAATTCTGGATTCACCCTATGTCGTAGGACTTCCGCCAATGGAAACATTCCACCAAGATACCCGGTAATAATCTGTTTCGCGCTTTCTATTTTTCGTAGCACGCTAAAAGGAACGCCTGATCGCGGGTTAGCGTTCCGTTAGCAGAGTGCAGGAGAAAAGCGATGAGAGAATAATAGGGAGGAGGTGTTGTGTATGCAAGAAGCGCTTTCTCGCGCTGCTCTCCTATCCTATTTTATTTTTTCTCGCTATTTCTTGTACTTTACGGCCTGGAATGAACGCAGGCTGGGCTGACATGAAGCATTTCCCTGTGGCACGCGTGGCAGGTGGGCATGGGTGAACAAATCTAGCTGGCTCCTATTGGACACTCTGTGAACACCAGCGGCTATAACATGTACGTACTGTCATCGATCACTGGTCAAGTGTTCCGATTAAGTTCCTCACTGCCCATACGCTTAGACTGTATTTCATAAACAGTTCGTATTTTCGACCGAATTCGCAATTTATTGTGCGTGGAGAAATCACCGCTTTACTCAGCCACGTATAATATTCGAGTTGTCTTAAGACGTGAGAGGTCCGTGTGGGCATGCCCATGTTTTGACAGCCACGGACTCCGAAAACAGCTTGGCTGGCACGTTCTCATTCACCCCTTAGGATCTGAACTTTGTACTTTCAGTTCCTGCGAAATGACTGCAGTTCGTGACGTTTCTAACTGCGGAATTTACAGGGAAAATCCCGAATGGATTCCACTGTAGATTAAGAAGATCTTTACACTTACCAGAGGACAATTTAAACTAAACAATCGTCCTTAGATCATAAGGCAAAATAACCACAAGGTTAATATTGTAACGCAAATTGCATTGGGAAGTCTCGATCATGGGCATATCAGTAGCACATCATCTTATTTCCTTTTTATAATCACAGCAGAAATTTTCGCTCGCTCATTGGCTAATTTTCGTGTTCAATAAGCGGAAAGATAAATGAATTTCTAATTTATGCAAAATTAAATGCGAAACGTCAAACTGTCAACTTTTCCGCCAGCTTTTAAGCCGCTCAAAAAGCGAGAAAAGATATTGACAATGTTCGCGTCATGTTGAATAAGATTCACTAATCTTTTTTTTTTCAGCGGCTTTTCCCCTCATTTGCTCTCGGCATTTTACCATTTTCGGGTCTTTCGGGTCAACGAGCCGCAGGGGATTGGTTCCACAGCCACTTTGACAATGTTATGACGCAATGTTAGGACGGACGCATAGAAAACTGACGACAATTTGTTAAAATAATTCCAAGAGTATTCTGCCCTCTGTAGGTCCTCAGAATGGAACTGAGGTAATTTCTTCGCTCAACCTCCTCAAATCCACCAAAATGTGGCAAATTTTCTACGCGCATTCAGGATCCCAGTCTGAAAATTGCGATTGTCATCGTCTCGCTCAGCGGTATTCATCACAGATTTTGGTCTCATCTACGATGTTCAAGAAGAAACTGGCGCCACTATTTTAGCCCTCAAGGTATCTTTTAGGGTTGCCCTAGCCTGCGAACAGGCTCCCGGTTGGGTTTGGGCCAGATAGCCGAGTGTAGCCTAGGGAGATCGGGACAAGCCGAGAGCGGTCTTGTGAGGAGGGAGTGCCGAGTCACGACGCTCGCGCTCCGACTCGCTCGCCGAATTTTTTTCCGACCTCGCTGGGAGCCTGTTTGCAGGCTAGGGTTGCCCAGGAAGAAATATGGATAAAACGCTGATTGTCCATTTTAAAATGGTATTTTTAGGTAAATAAAACTCGAGTCACCCTAAAAAAAAAAAATGTTTTACAGGGATCAATTTTTTTGGAAAAAAAAAATAAATAAATAAATTTTTAACTTTTTGAAACAATGGCAATTATTTCTAATATTTCTTTTAACCACAAGAAAACTCAATTAAATTTCTCAGAAGTAGTTTGGACGGAAAACATTCGGTGCCTGTCCAATGCCGGACAAGGCCTAAACAATGTTGTTTTGTCACCTGAATAAAAAAGAAATTGTTGCCGCATAACTTAGAGTAAAACATTCCGCGTGCATCGCATGGTCAATATGCAAATTGCTCAACTCACATAACGATTTTAAAGGTACCGAGCATTAAAGTTGTCCGGTTCAAGCCTTCTTGCTGAGGGAGCGGCCGTCATGGAAGGTGAAGAGAGCAAACATGTTCCTGAAAGCGAAATTATCAGGTCCCCTTTTCAAATGCCGAGGGTTTTTAACCGTCTGGTTGAATTACCGATTATCAAATCAACATATGGACGAGTATCGGGCATATACGACCTCGCCAAAGAAAACAGCAAAGTCGCCATGATCGGTTTGAGTGTAACTGAAGTGTCGTTGAAGGCGGTCAGGAGCGCTGTGAAGGTTACTTACACCGCTTTGCCTTCTTCTGGTTTGGTTGGGAGTTTGAAAGGCGGCCTTGAAAAGAAAGGTAAGCCCCGAAAGAATTCCGGCTGTAAGGTGTAGGCCATTTTTAAAACTCGTTCCCAGTGACAAGATACTAGTCTTTTAAAAGACGTCGTGGATACTTTTGAGACGAGTGAAATTTTAGATGCGTAAAGTAATTTAAGTGTCGAGGGCTATTGTCAGTATTCTCATTCACTGCAAGCAGCGTAATTTTTGTACTCTAGTTAGATATTATATTTACACCAGTAAATTGCCCATCTTGACACAGACTGCTAAAGCGTGGACTTGACGCGTGTACCTGCGCACGCGTAGTTAAAGATCCAAATCTGACTCTCGAGTAGCGTGCATATAATTAAGCAAGGCCGATAGAGGTTGAATTTCTTTGCCTCCTGTATGGTAGAACAACGGTAACTTTATTGTAAGCTGGATTGTAGGTTACGAAAAGACTTGGAGAAAAAGCAAGAGGCGAATAAGTGTCTTGCTTAGCCCCTGCATCACAACGAGGCTCGTGAGGTAAAACTGACAGTTCAAGGCCCGGTGCACATACGGACAGATGCAAGCATAGGCAAGAGGGACATGACAACATAGCTATAAGGGACAACGCAGGCTGCATGAAAAACGATAATTAACAGCTCGATTCCCTTAATTGAAGTGAACGTGTTTCCCAGCCTGGGGACTAGAAATACTAATGCTTGTGCTTATGCTTGAACTCTTGCGCCCGCGGAGATAACCCGCCCTCACATGAAAATGATATAAATCAGAAGATTCATTTTTTTTCATGGGGAAGGCCTTAATTAATAAGCTTCTTCTGTGAATCAGTCTTAGCTCGTTAGTAACATGTTCTACCATCCAACAGTTTCTCAAGTTGATAATATGGCTTGCAACGGACTTCAGTTCCTGGAGAACCAATGGCCAAAGGTAAAAGACCGCACAGGCAAGGTATGTAAGGATGTAAACCTCCTGGGAAAAATATCAAAAATTTGATCTAGCTGAGGACGACACAATAAAATAAATACGATAAATTGACCTTAATTTTGCTTGCTATTTCAGATTTGGTTTCATGTGATTGAGAAAGCGATTTCTTTTTCAATAGCTGATATTGAAGTCGAGTCTACGGTCAAATATTCAATTTCTTTTAAAAGCCATACTAACGAGGCAAAAGGGTCAATGCAAAGCGTTTGTTTGCATGTTAAAACCGCTGACAACAGCGATAACAGCTATTGACTGTCAATAGATCAAAACCATACTAACCACTCTGGCCAATACAAACGCACACAGACAATCCGATGAACCAATCAAAGCTCGAGAAGCTCGAAGAAAACACATGCGGAAGACTCAAAGCGCGGGAAAGCGCGTGCGAGCGAGTCACGATTAGTTTTGATTCTTCTTCTCATTGGATAACAAACTTGCACGAGCTTTTTAAACCAATCATATAGTCTTGTAATGTAAAACCATTGAAAGCCGCCCTGGCGCCCGTTTCTCGAAGCTCCCGGTGTCAGAACACACGCTACTTTCCTTGAGAATTCTTAAAATATGATTTCGGGCCCGTTAAGTTACCGGGTCTTTCGAGAAACAGGCCCCTGGTGCAATAAAAACAAAGACAAAGGATTTCAAGATGTTGTTTAAGTTACAAGTAGTTATTGGCGTGACTGGAATACCACGCGAAAACCAGACCTTGTTTACTTAGTTTTGGCCTGTGTTGTTTGTTTTCAAGATTATGGCGGCTGGAAGCGCAAAAATCGAGCAATCGGATGTTGTGGAGGTGCTCCTTACTGTCACTGAAGCAGCAGTTGATTACTTCAACCCATCCCAGCAAAAAGTCGAAGAGCTGGACAGGGAAGGCTCCCCTGTTGTTCAAACCAAAGTCGATCGAATCCGGGGCATCATTAATAGCTTCAGGGTTGGAGGAGGAAAGGTACGGACGAAAAAACGTTTAGAGAAACGGCTTTGCTTTTATATTCATTATATTTTCTTCTCTCTACGTACGCAGGAGCCCATCACTAGAAGCGTTTAACTACCCAATATTCCTGTCACGGCGTTTTCACAGACCGATCTATTTTTAGTTTGAATTTACCGCGAATATAATTCAGACCCCCACACTGAGGAACCTCAGTGAACAAGTGCGGACTTAATTTTTAAACTGATGTCTTTATTTCGCCGGACGATTAAAAAGAAAAATGACCTGAGGCCGCCATTTTCTTCCTTACCGATGCGCGCTCATTTAGACCGGAAGTGACCTATTTTCGGGGAAAAAAGTCTAAAAATAGATCGGTCTGTAAAAATGCCGCGACATAGACTTAGTATGGAAGTTACATGGACGCTCTTAGTAATGGGCGGCTGAGGTACGCTATTACGTTGTTGTCCATATTTATGCTATATCTGCTGGATCTCACATTCAATCTGTCCCTCCCTCCCCAGGTACTCTCTGCCGTTGCCTCGTTTCCACTGCAAGTCACGCTGGCTGGATTTAATGGCGCCAAAACAGTGGTACTATGGTCTTTAGATACCACAAAAAGCGTACTATACCGTTTACCGGTAAAAACCTGCCTCAACTTTTTTTTTATATAAATAGAGTGATCTGTGTGTAACAGTGCTTTGGGAATAAACCCTATATGGAGGATTAATTTTCCCTCATCATTTATCCTCCCTCAGTTCTAGTCTTTGCGGCTACAGAACGGTTTGTAGATTTTTTCAACAACAAATACTCTAGAGCTTGCAATTAGTTGAGTAGTTTTGGTTAAATTTTGCTTGGAATGTTGAGAATAACAATCAGTTTTAAGCTGATCAATTTTTCTTTGCGGCTTACTGGGCATCTGAAGAACAACTGGTTCTCAAGTTGAATATTCTAAAGAATGTGAGGACCCCAGTCGCCAAGCAATTAGTAATAAAAGCTTTTCAAAATTCTAGGTAGTGGACAAAATGTTAGCAGTTGTCTTCGGCCGTAGCGATAAAGATGAGGTTTTCTTCTCTCCTGCGGTCCTGGATGATGGAAGGGTATGTTGATAACAGCTCTTTCACGGTAACAATAAAAAAAATCACAAGAGCAGTAACAGAACTATTTATCGATGAAGACACAAACGCTTTTAAATCACGAGAAGTTTAGGGCGAGTGACTTCCGCTTTCGCTTTTGGGACTTTTACTGAAGACAATATCAAACAAAAATAACAAAATAAATGCTATGTCCTTAGGTTAAGTCTGAAGACGAGCCAAGTGGCCCATCAGGCTTCATTTTCTGCGAGTTTTCTTTCAGGCAGTAATATTCTTATGTGTTTACTTTCGACAGGAGGTCCTGAACCGGAAGCAAAGGCCGCGGAGGTCTACTCGCTACAAACCAAAAGGCGACTACCACCGAATAATTGAAGCTTCGGAGCCATTTCCGACTTCTCCCGAAAGGAAGCGGAAGTTCGATAAGGAAGACGACGAGGAAACATTGACAGTGGCGCTTATCAGCATACCCCAGGACTATGTTTCCGATGAAGATCCCGATTTCGTTCCGGACGAAGACGAACAGGAGGAGAGCTCGAGCGAAACGTTGGAAGATGACGACGAAGACAATACTGAATATGAGAACGAAGGTAGTGAACAGAACGGAAGTCAGGAGGGGACGGTTTCTGAAGAAGCCGACACCAAGGCAGGGTTAAATTCTTCCGGTAACGTGGTCCCTCTAAAAGAAGCCGGAGTAGTCAATGGAAAGGGAGAGGTTTCTGACAAAACTCAAACCAAAGGAAGCGAGTTACCTGTAAGCCAAGGTGTACAGAACATGGTGGAGAAGAGTGAAGTTAAAATGACTTCTGCGTCACAGAAAACCGAAAATGTTCCCACGAAGGAAGCTGCGAAAACAAGCGTGCTTGATGGAGAGGGAAAGCATTCCAACAAAGCCCAAACCAAAGTCAGTGAGCTAGGCCAAGGTATAAAGAACTTGACAGAGAAGATTAAAGTTAAGAGCTCTATTCCACAGAAAACCGAAAACGTTTCCGCGAAGGAGGAAGCAAAAACTGGCGTAGTCAATGGAGCGGGGAAGGTCTCCAACAAAACCCAAACCAAAGGCAGCGAGCAAAGCCAAGGTGTCCAGAGTAAAGGAGAGAAGATTGATGCAAAGAAACCTGCTTCACACAAAACCGAAAATGTCAGCGCGAAAGAGGATGTAAAAACAGGCGTAGTCATTTCAGAGGGAAAGGTTTCCAACAAAACTCACTCCAAAGGCAGCGAGCAAAGCCAAGTTGTCCAGAGTAAAGGAGAGAAGATCGATGTTAAGAAGGCTGTCTCACAGAAAACCGAGAGTTTTTCTCTAAAGAACGCGCTGCGAAAACAGGTGGAGCATGTACTGTTGATGGAAGAAAAGTAATAATTGATTGCCGTTAATCAGTCTTAGCTACCGCAGTTGTAAACCCTTTAGAAAAGACCAATATTAAGCAAAAATTATTAAAAGTTGCATTTAAAAAAATACAGGCCTGTGAGATTTAAGAAAATATTTTTTTGGGGTGGTCCTGCAGTCAACGAAGTGTTCGGATATTCTGCCTTAGACTATAACCATTTAGTTTTTCAATCGATAATCAGGGAGGAAGTACGGGACGAGGGCTGTTAGACGAGAACAGACTGAGACGAAACAAGGTCCATACCCCCTCGTCCTCATTGCCGCCTGTCAACCTAAGCCGGCGGGGCTTTAATTTTGGTGCAAAGAAAAAGAAGCCCTTGTGGGGAAATGAAGCGCAAGAAATTTCCAAATAACCCTGGATAAGCCTGAGGGATGATGAGGGATATTTGAATGCAGTGTGGCCACCGAGTTGTTCGTTAAAATCTGTTCAACAAAATTATTATGGCGATGGAATAGAACAAAATGTGTATGCACAGCAAACTAGCTACGGCTCGGTGAAATTTCAGAATCGCAATGTATAAGAATGTTCAGATTCAACGTTTTGGAGAGTTTAAAAGCTCAGGGCAATTTCGAACTTTCAAAAATTAATGTGGCTCTGAACCCTCCTTGGAGCATACTTAAACTTTGCAAAACGTTGATTGTACGTGACTATCACAAGTCGATAACAAATAACTGGTTTTATTAAGTGGTTTAGAAGCTATAGGAACTTGAAGCAAAAATTAAGGTTGTCATTAAAAGTTGTATCGTTGCTATGGTAACCTATTATACCGTGAAGTGTGATACCGGTACTATCTGGTATTGAAACGGCAGTTGATAAAGTGTCATAGTACTGACTACTGACCTCCTGTGAAAGTATAACTACTGGAAAGTGGAGGGCTCTTGGCTGGAACTGAGCAAAATGTTGTATAAATGGATATAAACGGCAGCTTTTCAGAGAAGTGGCCAGACTAGGTCGCTTTCATAACACTTGTGAATGTTAGTCCAGTATCCTTAGACGGTTGGTTACTGTGAAAAAAGGAAACGTTTGGAACACGAGTACGAACAAGGTGAAACGCAACCTTATTCCCAGGGCCTCTCATCTTCCCAACCTCTCCCCTCTCGCTCCAGAAGGGCGGGAAGATATGACACTGGGAACGAGGTTGAGTGAAATCGTCCAATTTCGCTAAATTAAAATTCAGCTTGATAGTGAGGCTTAGAGGACAGAAACAAAAGAAAGAAATAAACATGGCCATGAAATTTTCTTTGTTTTGTCCCCTAAGCCTCACTTCCGAGCTGAATTTTAATAAATGGGATTAAAATCTGTATAACCACAGCAGCAAACTGGATCAGGAGAAATTTTAGAATACAAAATATAGACAGCACACTGATCCCAACGGCGGATATGATCAAAATAAAATAAAACGGAATAAAGGACTATATTATTTTCAACAAAATATTTTAGCCCGTTTTTAAGTTTTATTTGATTTTCGTCATATCCGCCGTTGGGATCAGTGTGCCGTCTATATTTTGAATTTTAATATATCGAAAATGGTCTATTATTCAAAACATCAATTTACGTTTAGCTTAATAAACCAATATCTTTGATGCAATATTTTTAGGGTCTGACATGGTAAATTACATAACAAACAACAGTATAGAAAACAAACACATGTTCGCAGCCACACTGCATCTTCTGAAACTTTCGCTTCAGCGAACAACAACAAGCGCTGAAAAGAAATCAAAAGCCGAGCATAGTTGCAGTGAAATCGCCGGAAAATAAAAAAGAGCTGCAAAGTTTTTGTACTTTACCTGTGGAGGCGTCGGACCAAACGCAATAAAACCTGCATAGTAGTAACATATTTGGAAGCAAGCGAAGGTGAAATTAGCGCAAGGACGGGATGTCTGGTTAGATGATAGAAATTAATCCCACTTTTTTTGTGAAAGATTCGGATAGAGATTAAGATTACCAATGCAGACCGTTAACAAACAGTAGGCGATGAAATTGGCAGCAAACTGTATTGTGTAATAAATGCTTCCAAACGTCTTATTATAAATTCATTAAACTACTTGGTGATAGCAGATTCAAAAATAATGCTATGCAATGTGTTGAAGTTGTCATAAAAACCAACAGCATTAAGTCTATGTATGAAAAGAGCATGCACGGATTACCTCAAAATCATTTCAGCCTTTGTCGTAAATACTATGGAAACGCATGAAGAGGAGATAGTCAACGAGCTAAATTAAAAGGAATTGCTGAAAGCAATCAACGGACAACGGAGACACGTTTGCCCTACTGAAGTTGTGACGGGAGGATACGCACGGCTGTCTTTTGGAGAAAAACTCATCGGTGACTTAAAAGCGATGAAGCTCTGGCTGTTCTATTTGGAAAAAGCCGGATGTAAATGAGAGAGCTCTTATATAGTTTTGTGTCTAGAGGCAAAAGCAATTCTAATTCAGACTTACTTAAGAAAATCTGTACCGTTTCTTTATTGCTGAAAAGTGACAATAACACACCCCCCTTCCCCCAAACCTAAAGTAGTGCTATCTATATCCTTAACTTGCAATTCAACTTACAAAACGAACTCTTAGTTATTTTAGGCGCCATCGTGTCGTGTTGGAATAGTTACGGCTTTATCAAAATGAATTGAAACATTTATTACTACTTTTTTTTTACCTCCAGCCAATTGTATAAAACACGACCTGCAGGGGAGCGCTTTCCCAAGCCAAGAAAAAGGCCCTGGGAACGAGGTTGGAAAAGGCTGTAATGCTCTACTTATAACGAAGGAGAAATCTTATATACCAGAGTATTACGAGATGACAAAACAATAAGAACAATGAACAATTTCTGTTTCTTGAATCTTTTTACTTACATTGCTTTTAACTCCTCTTTTTCAGTTATACTTTGTATTTGTCTTTTCTAACTAGCCAAGTGTGTTTTGGTTTTTGCTCTCTTCCGAGAATCTTTGATGGAATACTGCGGGTGGCTTTATATAAAGGCCCAATTTCGGCTCATTTTGGAGATAGCGGCTGGTAATAGAGCAGGATTTCGCGGTAAATTAAGCAAAAAGCTTAACAATTTACTAACAGCGAGGGTAAGCGTATCAAATAACTTCCGGTCGCGGCATAAAAAAAACTGTCCTTCCACTCTCTACCGCTAGCGAAACGAAGTGACAATAGTCATTTTCTTCGCAGATAACGAAAAAAATAAAAGAAGAAAAATAAAGAAAATGCATGCTAAAGATGCTTTGGAATCTTCTTGCTAATACTAACTCGAGAATTTTGGGTTAATGCGCGTTCTTCAATCTCATATGGCTTTTAGCTCATTCATTGCGACATCGCGCAATGAATGAGTATCGTGGGCATCAAATGTGGACCTGGAATGTGTAGACAAAATAGAAGGTGTGTGGATGGAGTTGAACGAGGGATTCGAACGAGGCTGCTGCCGGAAGTAACTTTGCACGCTTACTCTCGATCCCCGTTAGTAAATTGAAAATTAACTTCAATAAAGCTGAATTACACATGTGCAAGATACAAATGTTTCTACAGTCTTACTAATAAAGAAATAACATCAAATCGCAATTTCGGGAACTTGGATCGAAAAAGCCGAACTACCCAGGGGAGCCCGGGAGCCCTTAAATCTAATCTTTCGACTCCCGCTTGTACTTCGAGCGCAGCCACCGCATGCAAGCTCTGGACCACGTGACCCAAACCGATTGAGAGCTGACTATCGAATCACTTGTTATGTTTTGGGGATTTGCGGCGTTAGTTGGACAAATTATTCTCAGCTTCATGCTTGATGTTCCTGTCGAGAGCTTTTAGGTACGTATACATGCATGGAAAGATATTTTCGATACTCAATGGAAATTGATTGAAATCGATTACTTATAAGAGGCTAATGGCGATGTGCCGCTGGATGGGGTCGCATTTTCTTGACTGGATTGACTATCATGGGGTAGCATTTTCAATAGAGTTACTAGGATGGGGTTGCACATTTTCTGATTTTTGAGGTAAGACAGTTCTTCATATTTACAGTTAGCAAACGTACAAGAATGTTTGTACTGTAGGTAAAAAGTAAAGTGTTCTTTATTCAATATAAGGTACATACATAGATATAAAGTGACTAAGTTGGGATCGATCAGTCGACTTTTTGTGATTATTGATTTTATCGATTTCGACAGGTTAATTGATTCGTTTTTCTGTTGTGTTTTGTCCATCATCACTCGCCTGAACTAATAAACAACGATTTGTAACTGATGTTAAACTCAGTAAACATCTCCATAACACTTTATTTGCTTTAATGATATCAATTTATGAATTAGTATGCCCAGGCATACTGGAAGACCTGAAACACGACCATAAGGCCCGGTACATACGTCGCATTTCTGCCGTGTCAAATTCAATTCAACGAATTAAATTTGACAGAAATTTGACATCTGAATCGGTTGCCGCATTTCTGTCGCACGTTCGACTGGCCTTGTCGCATTATTTGACAGAAATGCGACACCGATTCAAACATCAAATTTATGCCATGTCGAATCTAATTCATACATTATGTTAATGTATTGAGTATGCGTAGATTGAGGCTAGCTATCCAAGATGGCATCACGGAGGGAAAATTCAGGAAAAAGCTCCTTGTCTGACAATGAAATTTGGTCTCGCCGAATAAAAAGAGACGAGGCAGAAGAGCGCAGTGGTACATGTAAAATACACTCGTTGACGCGGTCCTCTTCAGCTGTGCCCAGGTCATTCTGATGGCCTCCACCTCTGTGTCAGTACTCCTGTGCCAAGTTGGTCTTTGCGTCATGTAGGGTTTGGATGTTCCAGGTCCCTATTCTGGTCTTGCTTTTGCCTGTCAGAAGAGTTGTCTGCGCACTGCATGGCTTCCTGAGGGCTTTCACCAGCTCGCATCACAGGCTCTACTGGAGAGGACTTTTCTGGAGCCAAGTTGTTTTCTGGATTTGTTGTTGCGGTTTCTGTAGCAGGTCTGTTTTTTTCTGGGACTGGGTTGTTAGCCCACTGCCCAACCCCCAAACCTGGAGGGCCAGTTGGTTTGTTGTCGGAGTTTTCCTTCTCGTGGATAGATTGCTGACCAAGGCTAACGAGCTCCATCCACCCGTGGTTTAGAATCAGAGTTTACCTTCTCCTAGATGGACTACCTACCAAGGCTATCGAGCTCCATCTACCCAGGAAAGAGTTAATATATGTTGTATTTTATTATTTACCTTATTTTGTTCGTTGTAAATGGTTCTCTTGTTTTAACTAAAAAAATGTCAGGTATCCACAACTGCTATGTTCTCCCAAAGACATCTTTTAAAGAGTTAATATATGTTGTATTTTATTATTTACCTTATTTTATACTTAACAAAATATCTTGTTTCTGATTGGCCAATGTCGAATGCATAAGTAGGTTATAGAGTGCAATCCAGGTTATAGAGTACAATGCGGAAGTTGCTATGGAAACATCAGGGAAGCGCCAAACACCACACCACAGCGCTCCAAGCCACACCACAGCGCTCCAAGCTGTGACCATTTTGGTTGCCATGGCGAGTGGAAAAAATATTTGGCGACCAACAGATTAAAAGAGAAACTTACTTGAAACATTATTAATAGTAGGACGAATTTAATCAATAGTACAAGTGGCAGCATCGCCTGTCTTTCTCCTTACCCCTCTCGTCGTTCAGAAACTCGACATGAATGCGTAAACTTACTGTAGGAGAGTAAAGTGATGAAAAAGTGACATTCGGCGCATTAGCCTCTTGTGTACTATGTCATGAAGTGTCTTCCCCTTTTTGGCTACGTGTAATACGTCATGAAGTGTCCACCTTTCACGTTTTCTTTTTTTTGGCGACTGAACTTTTTTTTATGGTGACCATTTTACAATTAAATGTCGCCAAAAGGCGACTTTTTGAAAAAGTGAGCTTGGAGTGCTGCACCAGTCGGTTTGCTTTGTCAAACCAAAACATTGTTGAGCAACTTAAAGAAAATGTGAAAAACAAAAACACGTCGAAAGCTACACAGACGGTTGAATGTCTGCCAAACGTGGGCGACTAAAAGAAAACTAAACCCAAAACTGGAATAATACAAGCACAAACAACTTGATAAAATGTTACAAATCTTGTACACAGAAATATGTACTAAAGACGGTTTTGAGTACGAACCTGAGAGTTTAAAATCCATACAGGCAGCCCTCAACCGCTATTTAACAGAGCATATCTACAAGTACTCTATTATACAAGACAGAGAGTTTCACCAGTCGAAGTTGGTACTTGAAGGGAAAGTGAAGTTTCTCCGTCAACAAGGTAGAGGCAAGAGACCTAACGCCTTGACAACCGAGGAGGAAGAAATGCTATGGAGTAAGTCTCGGCAACTGCAGTCCAAGAGTACTTTCCCAAACTATGTGGTTGATCTTGACTCAACATTTTGGCCTGATGGGAAGACAGGAACACCATTCAATGGAAGTGGAGGATTTCAGTTTTTGTGTGGATGACAGTGGCACTGAGTACGTCACATTTGAAGAAAATCCTACAAAGACGAGGCAGGGCGGACTGAACACAGAACATTGAAGTGTTCTGCCAAAAATGTTCGCTACCGGCAGTCAGAAATGTCCTGTTGACTTGCTGCAGCAGTACCTTAGCAGACGTCCTCAAGAGCTGCGAGACAAAGGTCCTTTTTACCTTGCCATGATTGAAAACCCTAAAACAAATGTCTGGTACAAAAAACAGCGGCTCGGTGTAAACAGCATCGATAATATGATGAAGGGGCTTATCAAGAACACACCTCTGGAAACAAGCAAGAAGAAATTGACTAACCACACCACAAGGAAGACAGTTGTGAAGAAACTCCAAGCAGCAAGCTTCGAGAGACAATCGATAATCCAAGTGACCGGCCATGCAAATGAAAAGTCTCTTAACGACTACGACGAAGGAAGCGAAAAGGAACAGCAACAGCTTTCAAACATCATGAGCATGACTCCACAGTCAGCAGCTTCCAGCAGTTCTCCTGATCTACCAATTTGGTCTTGTCCTCCAACGACTTCAATGTCTGAGCAAGTGAACACAAGCAGCCATGCTTTCACCATGAACAACTTTCACAACTGTTAAGTCACATCTGACGTGGTTAAGGGGCAATGCAACTCACCAAAATCTGTAAATCACCGAGGCCAATTGAGATTGAAGAATTGTAAACAGATTTGCGGACTTTTGCTGCCTTTAATAACTGAAAATTTAGCTTTCGAGATATTTTCTGAATTTTTTCAAAATCCTTCACAATTAAACTTCACGCTTGATTTGCCTGTCACAACCTTATATTTCTGATTGGTTCAAGTAAAACATGTGAGCATATTGGAAACCATTGAAGTGTTTTATGTAGTATGTAACCCGTGATCCATCTACCTGTGTGTCCCACGTCTCAGACGCATACATTGTAAATATTTCTAAAAACACACACAAATTTAGTTCTGCATGCGTCCATTTGGACACAAACAATAACGATTATGGCTTATATCTTTTCCTTTCTTAACAGGGCATACGGATCTGCAGAAAAGTAGTGCCGTATTAGTAATAAAAAAGTTTCCTTACAACCCCAAAAGAAAAATTTGGTTATAGATAGATTGGCCCCAAACCCAATTTATGGGCTCCAATCTTCAGTACTCATGACGATTTACTCTCTATTGAGAGCATTTACTCCTTGAAAAATAAATATAGGCTAGACCCGGATTAACTTTCTATTTTCACAGTAATATGGCTCAAGTTAAGAATTAATCCTGCAGAATATTTTTATACAACTCTCATGTGTACAGTGTTGTAAATTATTACAAAATTTAGAACATTTTCCATGTTTCTGAGCAGAAGTTTAAGAGAAGGAGACGTTCCCAGTAAGCTTTTTCAATCCCCCCAGACCTTTTCAACTGAAACGTGGAAGAAACACACAAAAATAAAGAAAATCGCTAGTTTATTTTGATTCTCAAAATAATTATTAATTTTCTTGAATGACATTGCACTATGCAAATAGCTTGAGCTAGTTCTGTGTAACTGTTTCCATGCCCTCTTACAGGTTGCTTTGGTCTGCGTCTTAACAGTGTATTTGTTATTTCCAGTGAGTCCATTCTGTGACATTTTCCTTTCATTCATTGTTTTTTTTTTTTGTTTTTTTTTTTTTGGGGGGGGGGGGGGGAAGTAGTCCAATCGATGCAATCGATGTAGGCTCATGTCACATTTGCAATCTACCGGTACATTGCATGACATCAACAATGGGAGCAAATTTGTATTCTCAAGATGATGATGTCTGATGAGGAGAAAAGATGGCTTGTGGTTGGGATTGCCATGAACAAAGTAGAATCCCCTGTACTTAGAGATTTCATCAAACAAGGAATGGACAGTCATTATGCAAACAACACATGCTACCATGGTCTGGCCCCACCCTGTATGGTAAACACACTGACTTATCATCACGTCAATGCTGATCGTAACCTTAGAAGATTAAAATTTCAGAACATAAACAACAATCTCAACAACCATGGCAATCGTAAAAATCTTTACAACTACAACATCAACAGTTCAGTAGACTTGGCAAAGTTGTTTCTGCCAGATTATCTTGCTGAGTTTTCAGACTTTAATGAGTCACTGGACATAAGTGCCATCCTTAGCCTGTTGGGATTTTCCACTCCCCTAATCCATCAATTTCTGTTCAGTTGTCAGCGGATGATGCCAGGGAAAATGTTAGGAACAAGTGGGGTCATTGTAATCTCACTGATTGGACTGAAGTCTTCTTCAATGATTGTTTCTCCAAGCTGGAAACCTTGGTGAGGAGCCTGGGACTGACTGTTGCCAGGGAGAAGACCACCTTAGAACAACTCTCCAATTGGC
>CM042748.1:4318663-4333849 GCA_022496165.2 Catalaphyllia jardinei
GACTAAACTGGGACAGAATTGTGTTTTCAGTTTTATTTCGTTCGATGGATATGAAGCCGTGGATGACTCAGCCGACTGTCGTGGTTCTTTTTCTACTTCGCGCTATGTATGCAGTGAAGACTCAGTATTAAACGAGTCACTTGAGTTTCTCAATTGTTTGCAGATGCCGCTAAGAATACATGAGAGGTCTGAAGTTCTCGCAATTGAAGACTTCATAAGAAAGTTCTGCAGACAGACATCACGGTCTGAACTCGACAGCTGTTATTTCAGTTCCATCCTTTGCTTTCATAAAGACCAGTTTCAGTTTTACATTACCGAATTGGTCTTGCGGTGTGATGACCATGCCAGACTATTTACGGAACCTGCTACGATTTCTGTTCCATCCGACCCCACAAGTTTGTGTTTAGAACGGTCATGTCTGAAATTCTTAAGTTCTCTGCGTTGTCATGGCCTACGCGGCCAAACATGTACAGTGAAAGCTCTTTGTGCTCTAATTGGAAAATGTAAGCATTTGAGTAGGATTGAAGTTTCACAATGCGATGACTCCATGTGCTATTTTTTGGGAAAATTGCAAAACCCCAGTAAGTGCTCTGTGACGATTGGCGCCTTTTATAGTTATGATGTCGGTGCTTGCCTTACTTCATCTGGAGCAGTTCACCTTGCCAGTTTGTTACCAAGATTTGACAACGTGACCAGTCTTGCGCTAGACTTGCGTGACTGCTGCGCTACAGCCTTGGACACATTGGCTGCTAGTATCGTGCTCACACACAAAACTCTCGAGAAACTGGTACTTCGTGGAATAATTCTTACTCCAGCAGCAGCTAAGGCGCTCGGTCAGTCAATTCCTGAAATGTCGTCCCTGCGAGAACTTGAGTTAACAAGTGTGGATGAAAGCGTTTTGCAAGCTGAAGACATGGAGGCGTTGTTTGGGGGACTTAACAAAACGCTTCCTTTGCTCAGGCTTAAATTCGACAATTTTAGCTCCAGGGGTTGTCTTGCTACGCTCTGCAAATGCTTTCACTTCTTCCCCACTTTGGTAAAGTTAGAGCTTGACAGGTTGGACACGAATGAACGTGACAAATGCAGTCTGCTGGAGGGCTTGAGATTTATTCGTAGTCCGAGAGAATTCCGTGTACATATTGACAATACCTGGACAAAAGGATTAACACTCAATTTTTTAAATCCTTATTTTGACAACACCATTCGACTGGATCAAATTTCGCCAGCAGTAGCCGCGGCACTTGGTCGGTTACTTCCTGAAATGTCGTCCCTACAAGTACTCGAGTTGTCTGGTGAGGATGGAAGCATTTTGCAAGCCGAGGATGTGGCGGCGCTGTTTGGAGGACTAAACAAAACAACGTCCTGGTGCCGTCTTACGTTCAAGGATTTAAAAGCGAGAGGTTGTCTTGCTGCACTCTTCAGGAGCTTTCGCTTCTTCCCAAATTTGGTACAGTTAGATCTTGTAAGGCTAGGCCTAGATGGACATGACTTGCGTGCTTTGCTGAAGAGCTTTCAGTTCATTCCTAATCTAGAAACACTTAATCTAATAGGCAATCACCTTGGTCACGCAGTAAGATCTATAGTGCCACATGTCACCAACTTGCGTAAGCTTCGGTATCTTTGGATTAACGAAACAAGTCACTCTGAGGAAGACCTGAATTATGTTCAAGACACCGTCCTGCAAGCACTACCTGGAGTCCTAGTCATCCGGTGACATTTGATATCATTTGACTTTTTTCTGTATTCCATGACCACAACCCCGGTATTCTAACTTTCAAAGCTGCTGTTTTAATTTTTTTTATCAAGACCTGTAGATTAAATGTATTTGAAAAAATTAAAATAAATAATATCTTAGGCGAGGCTTTTCCTGAACTCTTCCCAGCAGCAGATGTTCCAAACTTGTCAAACTGACTGCTATCATCCCGTTTTCACTTTTAAAAAACGTTTGTAATGATACACATTAAAAAATACTCGATTCTGATTGGCTTAGAGCTGTGCAGTTCAAATGTAACACGAGTGCAAAAAGTGTATCATCAGTGCAAATTAATTCTGCATTATGATTGGCGGGAAAACAATGAAATATTTTGTAAGCGAGTGATATGTAACACAATTACCAAAGCTTTGTACGAAAACATTAAAAAAAGTTTTCTCGAATGCGAAAAAATGGCTTCAAGAAAGATCTTCCAGCACTTCCTCCATGCGAATTTTAACATGTTTGTATTATTAATAAGTAATCAAACAATTTTTCTTGTTCAATTTCAAATTGATTTGCCCGTGTGAGTTTTTCAAAAAGCTGAAATTGCGGCACTCGCCGAAGCGGCTCATGCAATTTCAGCTTTTTGAAAAAAAATCACTCGTTCAAATTAATTCCAAATTAAACTCGAGCATTATACAAAACGTATGCTTTGATGCGTTTTTGCTTATCATCACACTATAACTTCCGAAAACGCTGATAAAGCTGGAGCGTTTTGAAAACGCATCGTTTTGAGGGTGCTCCGTTTCTAGAGTGGACTGGTGAAAACAGAAGATTTTGAAAATGGTGACGACAAAAGCGTCATTTACTGTCGGTTCCATCAGCGTTTTCGATAGTGTGGACAACAAGCGAAAGCGTATTAAAAAGTAGGCGTTCAGACGAAAAAAAGGGCATGCCTTTAGAAACATAAGAACTAGCAGGCCTACTCCAAATAGCTCGTTTTAAGGTTACAGTATACCTTCAGATCGGCAATTTTCTTCAAATTTCGATTTTTGGGGTTAAGTAATGCAAGATCCAAATGAAATCTCTAATGTAAAAAAGAAATCATTGAAAAAGATTAAATACTGGCAGAGAAATGGCGGTTTTAAGTTTTGGCTGGAAGTAAAAATCACCCGTCTGATTGACAAATTTAGCGTTGTTTTCTCGAATTAATTTTTTCACTTGAAGCGGACACTAAAGAGCTAAAACTCATAGGGAATTTGTCCGATTGCCCCCAAATTTTGACAGTGGGTAGATTAACGCAAACAAAATCTTGTCTGCGATTTTTTTCTTTCGAAATATTCTTTTCATTGAGAGCGATTTTTGTACAAACACTTCACATTTTTCTAATACTATTTCGAAAACGTTTCGAACTTTTCACTGCAACTGAGTATGGGAAAACGCAGTCGCGTTTTTTTTAGCGCTTTGGGTCCGGAAACTGAGGAACAAATTAACTTAGCGAAAGACAAAATTCGCTTTGACTTGTAGCTTTGAAGAGGTGATTCGGACGCTCGCATTTAAAAGTGGTGAAAAATTCGACAGTTCATTGTATTTCAAAATTATTGGTATAGTTGGATAGCCAGCTCTGTAAGCTTTAATTTGATATAGGGGTTTAGGTATCTACAGTTTAAATTGGACACGCTACATTGCTTGGACGCGAGACACCCCTGAAGGTATACTGTAACCTTAACCGGAAAAAACCGAAATCAGTTCAAAAAACAGACATCTTGTCCTTCAATCAGTACTGCATGTTGGGGAAAGCTCGCGCTCGTGGAGTTCACACGGGACCGAGCATGATCGAGGCCGCGCGAGGATCAACAAATCAGCGATCAAGCAACATGCAGCCCAAGGGAGGCCAGATCTTCGAACGCGGTGTGACGAACTACTGCCACAGGCTTTTCTTAGAGTCGTGGGATTCGGCTTTAATCGGAGAGCGCCGCCGTCAACGAGAGGAAACCGCTCCCTCACACTAACTTGCTGTTGATTCAGTCATTCAACGACAGAAAACGGGTTGTAGCGCGAGCCAAAACGAACGTTTAAGATTGCTGCTCTTGTGAAGCTGGACAGAAGCCACGGAAACATCGAAACACCAAATCAGGCTTCGAAAACCTTAAGAAATTTGGGTATTCTTAACCAGCATTAAATAGCATATATTATCTCGTTTATCGGGTGGTTGGGTGCTCACGTGACGAAGAGCTCATTTGCATATTGACAGATAAACATTGGTTGACTCTTGGTTGGATGTGAAGACTGTTGTCCTCCTTTACTCTTACTGAGTTTGACTTTTAAAAGAAAAATACCCTTCATTTGGCAATCTTTCGATAGTTGAATTTGATTGACAAAACGCTGCGTCTGTACAAACAACGACTTTTCAGACCATACTTTTAGATATAAATCGAACAGGGTGATTTTAGAGTAGCCAATTGCCACTATGATTAAATAACAGTAGTTCACTTAACGTTTTTTTTAGCGTTAGAACGGTACTTTGCAGAAACATCAGATCAGTTTTCATTAATTTTTTTCAGCTTGCCAACAGGTGATCAAACGTGATGCATATTTTTACCTCAACACTTTTAATTGTCAAACAGTTTCATTGACATTTTCCCAAAGACAGAGACAGTTGAACCAAACCATTGCCGTATCTTAACATCGAATTCTACGTGCGTGACTTTTGCAACACTGACTGGAGGTATTCCATTAGAGATTACGTAAATTTTAGCCAATCACGGCCAACTACGAAACTTAAAACGCGTGTGCCACCTGCACTAATAAAAAAGTATAAAGCGAAAAAAATTCAGCGCTAACTAGCACTCACTTGTGGATCTATAGATTGAAATGGCGTATAAAAAGATTTCAAGTCAAGAAACATACGACTACATGTTCAAAGTCTTATTGCTTGGAGATGCCGGTGTTGGAAAAACAAGCCTAATGTGGAGATTTTCGGATGATGTGTTCAATCATACATATATTTCCACCATTGGGATTGATTTCAAGTTGCGAACCATCGAAGTCCAAGGACAGAAAGTACGCCTGCAGGTTTGGGATACAGCTGGCCAAGAAAGATTTCACGCCATCAGTGTTTCTTATTACAGGACAGCTGCTGGTATCATGCTTGTTTACGACATCACGCGTCGGCGATCGTTCGAGAATATAGCTAAGTGGCTGAGGAAAATCGATGAACATGCTAAAGAAGACGTCATCAAACTGCTTATAGGAAACAAATGTGATATGGAACAGCCAAGAGCTGTCATGCGTGAGGAAGGAGAGAAGCTGGCCGATGAATACGACATGGCTTTCTTTGAAACTAGCGCCAAGGAAAACGAAAGCATCGATGAAGCATTTGAATGCATCGTTGAAGAAATTATGAAAAGATTCGTGCCGGGATGGGGTATAAAAGAGAACGACAAAACCACGAAAGACGCGGTAGTGGAGATTAAGAAGAAAAATCGCTTTGCAAAAAACAAGGAGAAAAAGTGCTGTTAAGAAAATCTTTCATATTGACTATATTACAGATAGAAACTATTTTCAAAAATTTCTTTATTACATTTGGCATGAAGACATGAAGTATTTCAGTTTCTTGCAGCGGCGAAAGATCATATATTTGTTATTATCTCACGCTGGTTTGTTTACATTTCCTTTCGAAACAGGTACTGCATTAATATTTTAGGTGTAGAAATGCAACAGTTCCTGCATAACCAAATTAAAGGATACTTAGGTTCAAGTGTGAATTAAATTCACTGAAAGCTGATATTTACACTGAAAGCCTAACCGATAATATTGCTCTCCAGCATCAGGAGCCCATTACTAGGAACCTGCAACTCCCATGATAAGCCAGTGCAACGGCATTCTTACAGACCAGCCTATTTTTAGATATTTTTCGTGCGAAATAGGCCAGTTCCAGTCTACATGAGCACGCTTCGATAACGATAAAGCAATGTCGGTGAACATGTCGACATCATGTTGACATGTCAACATTAATCCTTGCTTCTCCACGGAGGTTAGAAATGCAACTCTATTGTATACGTAGCACAACGCAAAAATGTCCAGAGATCGTACAAAGGATGTAAGACAACAGTTGGAACGGCTGGATGAAGTTATTTGTAATGATATTTTCGCCCCAGATATTAACCAAGTTCTACAAAATTATGGTAGTCTTAAATCCGAACTTCAGTCTTTATATGAAGATAAAGGGAAGCACGTTATGTTCAGGGCGAAATGTCGCTGGGTGGAGAACGGCGAACGCCCAACCAAGTATTTTTTCAACTTGGAAAAAAAAACTATAACATAAGACCACTAGTGAACTCCGACTTCAGGATGAATCTACGACGTGTAATGAAAAAGAGATCTTAAACCAAATAGAAGCTTACTTTAAGAACCTATACTCCTCCGAAAACACTTTCTACCAGGAGCAATATGAGGAATTTATCCATAGCCTAGAAATCCCTGGACTTTGGAATGAAGATCGTGATAGCTTAGAAGGCCCCCTTACGTATGAAGAATGTAAAAATTTACTGGACTCTTTCCAAAACGACAAGTCGCCAGGAATAGACGGATTTACTATGAAATTCTACAAATTCTTTTACGATCTACTGGGAAAAGACCTTTTGGCGTGTTTAAATGAGGCGTATGAAAAACAAGAACTTACCATCTCGCAACGAAGAGGCATAATTACTCTACTAACAAAAGAAGATGGCTCGTTACTAGATTACACAACTGGAGACCGATAACGCTGCTAAATGTTGATTCAAAGATAGCAGCGAAAGCAATTGCTAAACGACTAGAAACAGTTTTGCCAAATCTAATACATCCTGATCAAGCAGGCTTTATAAAGCTAAAAGGGTCGTTACATTGGGGAAAATATTAGACTCATTAGTGATGTACTAGACCTCACTAATAAGCAACAAATCCCTGGTATTTTAGTAGTCCTTGATTTTCGTAAAGCTTTTGATCTGAACTTGTTTAATTTCGGCACAGGCATAAAACAATGGATCAGTTCATATTATACCAACGCAGAGAGCGCAGTGATAAATAATGGATTCTCAACTAATTGGTTTCAACTGTCGGTAGGTGCGAAGCAAGGATGTCCTCTATCGCCGTATCTTTTCATTCTCTGTGCTGGAATTTTATCTATCAAAATTCGTGGGATCAATTTGTTTGGAAATGAACCGCTCAAACTTTCACAATTTGCAGACGATACAAATCTATTCTGCGCGGATTGCATTTCCGTGGAAAGATGGCTGGTCTACGGCTAAACGTGAAAAAGACAAAGCCGATTTGGCTTGGGAAGTGGGAAAATAAGAAAACTAATCCACTGGAAATAAAGTGGATGCGTAGTCCAATTAAGATCCTATGGATTCATTTCTCGTATGATGAAAAAAAATAATAATGATCTTAACTTCAATTTTAAATTAAGAAAGTTACAGACAAGACTAGATATCTGGAGGGCTAGAGATCTGATTCTGTTTGGAGGAGTCCTAATTATTAAATCCCTGGGGCTCTCAAAAATAATTCATTCTATCTCAAACATTGAAGTACTTGATGGTATCGCAGGCGTAGTGAGAAAGAAGTTGTGCAATTTCATATGGAAAAATAAGAAAGCTAGAATAAAACGAACCACCCTGAATCAGGACTTAGAAAAAGGAGGAATACCTTTGACGGACGTTGATCTTATGTTTAGATCTGTGAGACTTGCATGTATACCCCGCATGTAAATCAAACTTTCTCCAATATTACCAGGTCATCAGCGCCATTCCGAATCATTAACTATTGAAAGCGAAACAAGTAGACTCAGTCAATAAAGAATACTTTACAAGTAATGACCATTTTTTTTAACAACAATCTCGGAATCAAAATGGACAAAGCGCAATCACGGGACTTTTAAGCAAGGCCCTTTGCATGAGTCACTCTGGCCGAAGCCAGTGGAGAAAGGGAAAGCAGGGAGACGAAGGATTAGGGGAAATGAAAAGGGGAGGGTTGGAACGACTAAATAAACAACTTGCATAGAGCAAGCTACAAACGGCACACGTCAGCATGACAGCGGCGCGCGAAGGCAGATTCTGGCCGGCGAGCGAGGCTACGCCGGACCGAGGCTTAGACTGCGCTCCATACATTAACTTCTGTGGATAGATTGACAGAAGCAGAGTCTCTAGACATAAGTCAATGTATGGTATGCCAGGATCTGCCTTCGCGCGCCGCTGTCACGCTGACGTGTGCCGCTTGCTCCATGCAAGTTTTTTGTTTAGTCGTTCCACCCTCCCCTTTTCATTTCCCCCAGTCCTTGTCTCCATGCTTTCCCTTTACCCTTCTCCGCCAGGCTTCTGCCAGTGTGACTCATGCAAAGGCCCTCGCTTAGGCGTCGGTTTCCACAGCAACCGTCCAAGCATCGATCCCTCAGTCGGGTCCCCGCCGCTGTCCCTGCCATGACTTCGGTGCACCAATAAAATCACGTTTCTTTCCAACCTTATAAACCTTCCCTTTCCTCGTGCGCGTGCCAAGCCCTCGAGCTCTGCGGCTGAGGTGACGAGAAGAGAGGTTACTAGGTCAGCGGGTTCCTGCATCATTATAACAATTCAAAATGGCGGACGAAGTAGGACCGCCAACAAAGAGACCAAAGAGGCAGAAAAATGTTTTAATTGGAGTTACTGGAAGCGTAGCGAGTATAAAATTATCGAAACTCGTGGATGGGCTACTCCTCTTAGAACCAAAGGTACTGTGTAAACTTACAAAACCAAATGGCGATCTTTCTTCTTTCTCTTTGGCGTTCTGTCAAATTTCATAGCTAGTGTTTATTTACATATCTTAAATGCTCAATTCTGTATAAATTTTTTGATGTTGATGTTGATGTTATTCAGAATCTTGCTCCTACTACTTTAAAGAACGAAATAAATATATATCTACCCTCTATCCACTCGGACACTCTATTTTGTATCAGCTCAGCAAACCGCGGCCGGCCCTGCCACTGTTGATGAGGAAGTTAACAACTACCCCTATCAAACTAAAAGGCCAACATGATGTCCCCTTACAAATCACCCAATTTTTATTTACCTCTTCAAGAAAACGCCATGTCCTTCTAAGGCCAAACCCACTCAGAACCAAATCTCTTGGTGTCTTCTTAAACAAGGAGGGTGTATGTATATAGAATTTATTGGCCCTTGTGTGTCGACATTTTGCCATTATACAGATCAATAGTTGAGGGATTTTTATCCTAAACAGGGTCAGGCTGTCTTATAACAATGCCTCAGTGCCCCAGTGACATTCCAACCTACAATTTTCCATCAGGTATCCCCTGCAAGGGGCAGGGTGGGGGTAGTGGGGAGAGATAATGCAGCAAAATAAAGTGGTTTGTCAAGATGTTAGCTACTAAGAGTTTACATGTACATGTAGCATGTGTGCATAACAGACTTGATAAGATAATCTGGCGCATAAGAAGAAACAATAAACTATGTTATCACCATCATTGCCTATCCTCTTTGTGCCTTTGTGGCACATAGGGCCGTCACAGAGCTTTTCCACTCCTCTCGATTAGTTGCTGCGGTCCACACCTCCTCCCACAACCTCCAACCTGCCAAACTATGTTATCACAAACTAGTTAATTTTATCTTGTTATTGTTAACATATATTGATAACTGAAGTTTCCTTTTCTTGTTATTTCTAGCCAAATGTCCAGGTCATTGCTACAGAGAATTCTATGCATTTCTTTGATAAGGACAAAATTCCTGTAAAAGTGTTTAGGGACAGCGATGAATGGGAGGTAAGTAATCCCATTTAGACCAGGGGAAGTAGAGAATGCAGGATCTGCATGCACAGACTTTTATCATTTATAGTGCTTCCAATTTTTAAGTAAAAGTTCTGACTCCCCTTCAGTTGACTCTTGAGAGACTTGAGAGTTCCACTGAATTTGATGAAGGGAAGCACAGTCAACTTTAACTCTTGCCCTTTTGCTACACAAGAGGCAACTAGTGACAGGTTTTGACTCTGATTTTCTGAAGCTTTGGAAGGATTAAAGAATCAAGGTGGAAAATACAAGACGAAGGCTATTTGAAGGGGTATGTGGAGAAAGGCCATAGTGCCCCTGGGTTGGGGGGGGGGGGGGGTACTTAACAAAGTTTAATTTGGGGAGGCTCTGCCCTGAGGTTCAACCCCTTACACTTTTATATACCATTTTGGCAGAAAAGGTACCCCTTTTATGTACTTTTTATTGCAATTGGTACCCTTTTCACATACTTACTTTAGGAAGTCTTGTTCCCATTTTCATGTAGTGCTTAGTAAATGAACTGACACAGCCATAAGGGGCATCTATTCGAAATATTATAATTAAAGGCCCTTTTAAATACCTAAATGACCCATTTCCTTTTTCTTTTATATACCTCAACTTGTGAAATCCCTACCCTTTTATATACCTGAAGTGTGAAAAAGGTAACCCCTTTCGGGCAGAACCTCCCTGTATAGGTCTTTATAGGGAGTACCCCCCCCTCCCCTGAGCTAGTGACATCAGATAGACTGCAATGTCCTCCTTATAAATTGCTTTTTGCTTCCTCTTATAAAAAAGGAGAATTTAATCTGAGATCAAGAGGCACTTAGGGCTTTTTTCAAGTACCACTTCATCTGCATAAAATCATGACATGTTTATCACATGACATGATGTCATCATCTCGTGCTGCTTAATCCTCAAAGCAAACATTCTCATTTGTAGAATAAGTTTCATGCCTTTGCTTGAGCCTGGTATTTTACACCCAAAAAAATAAATACCTGGCATTAAAATTTCCTTCCCAAAAAAGATGAGACTTCAACTCTTCAATACTTATTTATTAAATCAAACAGACTCTTTTAATGCATGATTTAAAAATTTACATTGTTATTGTTTTCTTTATTATCAGCATTTTTTTGGAAACTCAGACATTGCTGAAAAAAGGTTGAATGAATAATAATTGTCTGATGCACTGATCGCAAACAGTTTGCTTGGAGATGTGTAAAGCCATAAAATATGCTTATTTTTTTTTAAGACCAAAAAGAATGTTTGACATTATCTCTTGATCCGAAAAATAGAGGGTGTAAATACGTCAGATCTCCCAGTCATTTACACTGAGAGTATCCTATCCAAGGGATCAGGTATCTGTTGGTTTTGTCTGGCAATGTTTGCTAATTTTATTCCATTGTTGATGTGCCTTTCTTGATATAGTTTTTGTAAAAAGCAATTTTTTTGGCTCATTAAAAAACTCTGGAAAAATTATGAAACAGATCTGTAATGTATACAGATCTGTTGTTGTTGTGGTTTGCAATTAAATTCACCATTAGTAAAATACCAATTTACATCATGACTTTGTATGTAACATGAAATTGCACAATCTCGAAAAAGATAGTAAGATAATTTAGAAAATGGATTGATATTAAAAGAGAAAATTTCTTGTTTAACTGCTAGGCATGGAGCACAATGCAAGATCCTGTTCTACATATTGAGGTAAAATGAATTTTTTCTTGTCCAAAATACTGATGATGCCTCTACAGACCATCTAATCAAAAGGATCAGTTGCTGCATGGCAGAGTAAACAGTTCAAAAGTTGTAAAAACTTAGAAATAGCTCAGTGTATCAAAGTCATTAAATCCACCTTTCGAATTTTGTATTAATTTTCAGTAGCTACGACGTTGGGCAGATCTCATGGTTATTGCACCACTAGATGCCAACACTATGGCCAAGATTGCTAATGGTTTATGTGACAACCTCTTGGTAAGTACATAGTAACAATAAAATCAAGTCAACATTTGAGCCTAGTAACCTTTACAGGAAGCATTTAACTCCAGTTCCTGTAGTATGTGTGGGAGGCATGGTGGCCTCATGGTTAGTGCGCTCGACTCTGGAGCGAGCAGTCCGGGTTCAAGGCCTGGCCGGGGACATTGTGTTGTGTTCTTGGACAAGACACTTTACTCTCACAGCGCCTCTCTCCACCCAGGTGTATATGTAAATGGGTACCAGCGAATTGTTGGGGAACAACCTGACAAATTGCAGGGGAGTGACCTTCGATGGACTAGCATCCCCTCCAGGGGAAGTAGAAATACTTCTAGCCACTTCATGCTACAGAAACCGGGATAAGCTCCGGCAGCTATGGGCCAGTTGGCTCCAAGGCTTCCTCTCTCTCTCCTGTAGAATGTAGCAGCAAGGAGTATTGCTACAGGTCCCTGAATGGGATGCTAGTCCATTGCTGGGTTAGGCTCAAGTCACACCAGAGGACAATTTCAGATTTGTTCTGGACAAATCTGACTCGGAATCGGCCAGTGACAAGAAATTTGTCCGGAAAGCTACAGTCGCACTTGAGAACAAATCTGTGAACAAAACATCACACCATGCTTTGCATTGAGTGCTGTGCGATTTCCAGCGAAGCCGTGATTTTCAGGCGACAGTTAACTAGAAGCTTTTCCTTGTCTTTTAATACTCCATCTGTCCGTAGCCTTTTTTTCTCGGCTAACGAATATGTATGGTGCAAAGAAGTTCAGGTTGATTCTGGCATTGAACTGTCTTCACTCAATGGAAGGGATTCCGGCAACAAGTCTCAGAAGTCGTGGTTGATGGAGATGGGCTGAGATTTCCTCGATCATTAAGCATGTATTAAAAGGGCTAGGCAGACCGGGATAGAGCCATCCTGGTGGATATTGTGGAAATCGTTGCGTTTCGTATGGAAAGTATTGGTCACCAGCACTGGGATTCATGTTGTTGTAAAATGGGAACGTGATTAATTTTACCGCAACGTTTATCGCATGTACACTGGTACATATCACCTGTCAAATCATTTCCGAAATAAAACACCCTTGCTATTGTTTTCTAAGATTTGTCTCAGTTTGGCCTGCTCCAGAGGTAGTCGACGGCATCTTTGAAGTTTGTCCATCTGCAACCAAATTTTGTCCTTTGGTGAACAAACCAGTCACACTGTCATTGTGATGACAGTTTTTTGACATAAGTAAACACTTTTGTCCTCTGGTGCGACTTGGCCCTTAGTTCTCCCAAACCTGGATGGAGAGAGGACTAATACAAATGTCCTCAACCAGTGCTCGAACATGGGCTGTTCAATTTGGAGTCCAGGGCATGGGCAAATCATTAGGCTACAACTGCCCCTCATTAAAAGCACAATACTGTTATGCATTTTGATGTCTTAGAAATTCTAATTTTTGAATGATAGTTATTTTAAGAGGCATGGAGGCCTCACGGTTAAAGTGTTAGGGTCAAGGTATCAGAATGCCCAGGAGGTACATGTATTTCTTTGGACTGTGGGCAGGGGGGTGTACCCTGCCAGTATGCACCACACACCTCACCATGTGAAAAGGTCTGCTCTACACCTCTTGGGTAGCAATAAACCACTAACTAGTAATTTCAAGAGATTTGATATTTTGCACTGAATGCACTGTGATGTAATGGTAACAATGATAAGTTTGGGTTAATTAACAGACCTGCACAGTTCGTGCCTGGGATATCAAGAAACCACTGCTATTCTGTCCAGCAATGAACACGCTTATGTGGGATCACCCCATCACCTCAGAGCATGTTGAACGGCTTATAAACCTGGGATACACACATGTTCCACCCATCAAAAAGACACTGGCCTGCAAAGATACAGGTGAGATACAGACAATAACAAGAGAGCAAATTTACTTTCTCTGAGATAAATAGCATTATGTTAAAAAGTGCACTTTTGTTAGCTGCCTACTTTGCAGTTCTGGCCTTCTGATCAGAAAATTAGTGAAACCCCTCAAATAAATATTAACTTACAGTGTTTAAAGTGTGCACACCTAACCCAAAAATATTATTTTTGCTTAAATAAATCGTTGCACCTGTTAGAGACACACTGTGCCTTTTTAAACTAAATCTTGACTTTTTTGCAGGCTGTAAAATTTAAAAAATCTGGCCATCATCTGTTGCATGACCGAGCTAGTAAGGGGCATGCGTCTATTCCTGGTTTGATGTCACAGAAGGATTTGCGTTGCAGTAAGTCTTTGTAAACATGCATGCAAAGAAGTTTGTGACGTCAAACCAGGAATAGTTACAGACCCATACCCCTTACTTGCTTGGTTGTGCAACAGATGATGGCCAGATTTTGTAACTTTTACAGCCTGTAGAAGGTCAAGATTAGGGTTAAAGAGGGGCAGAAAGGTGCAATGCATTTCAAACAGGTGCAAAGATTTATTGAAGCGAAAAAATATTTTGGGGTTAGGTCCACTTTTAAGATATGGAATTCTGTCTCTGAATAATTAAAAGAAGCAAATTGCACACTACAGAAAAGCATAAAAATAAAAATCATTTTTATTTCAAATTTTGTTTCCATCTGTTTACATGTGTCTAGGTGTTGGAGCTATGGCTGAAGTAACAAGTATTGTAAGTTTAATAAAGGATCACCTCAAAAAGATGGCATAAGGCTGCTTTGTTCCTGAATTAGACAAGTTCCTATTTTTACATTGTCCACTGAGTAAGAAGCAGAGAAAAGGGAGAGAGGAAAAATGGCCATGTGAACTCTGAACTAAAAAGAGGAAAATAATGATCTAGTTTCTATCGTGTTAGAGAAACTTGAGTGGAAGTGTGTGGCTCATGTTCCCACAAATTTTTGAAGTTTTCCCAAACTTTCACAAGTGTTTCTATAATGCAACAGGAATACAGAGAACATGTTTTCTATTTCTCTTAGAAAACACTGTGATGAGAAAAAGGAAAACAACTTAATAACTTTGATTATGAAAATGTAAATTCTCTTTGCTTGTGCCATCATTATGTCAACATCTCGTGCTACAGTGTAGTTCAGTGTGTCCATCGAGTCATAGAGACACTATTTTTAACCAATAAGCATACGTATTTTCTTAGGACTGATTTCATTATAATACACCATATCTGCTGAGTAGACTTGAGTGAAATGGAAGTCACTGTACAATGTTGGGTATAGCTTTTTATTGGTTGCTAGTGACTGTCTCTGTCATGTAAATAAATTATCATAGTTACCATGTTATAACACAGCTGTAAAACATACATGTATGTACAAGATTCAAAATAAATGTACAATTATTTTGTGTTACATTTTTTCATATGTTAGTTGATAGCCACATGTCTTGCATATCTTTGTCCACTCATCAGTTTCATCATTATAAACCTCACTTTCAGCAAATTCATGCTCGTGCCGACTGGTATCTTTCTTCCAAGTACTTGTTCTGACAGCACGGCGAAGCTCTGTTGTGTAGAAGAAAATATGTTACATCTAGCTGTAAATGTTGAAGATTCAATCTTGAGCATGCATCGTCATTGAATGAAAAGAAGAGCAGACAGACATAGATGGACAGGCAGACAGAACGAGAAAGACATACAGTGTACATGTTGCAGGTCAATTTGTTCCCTAGGTCAATTTGTTCCAACCTAGGTCAATTTGTTTCAACCTAGGTCAATTTGTTTCAACCTAGGTCAATTTGTTTTTTTTTTTTTTTTTTTTTTT
>CM042748.1:4338937-4371437 GCA_022496165.2 Catalaphyllia jardinei
AGGATACGAGCTACTTTCGTAGTTCTTCGACGTTCAAGATGATTTCTAGTCGTTTTGTCTTATAAATACAATATTTTAATAGTTAATAATTCAAAGAATTGAAACAATGGTGGTAAGTGATGGAGATTTTACGCAATTATTGGCCTAAAAGGAACTGAAACACTCAAGATGGCGGATCCTGTCAGTAGTGCTGATGCAAAACTTCTGAAGAACCTGGGTGTTGTGGGGCTGGTTATGACCATTGTTTTCACCATATCGGTAAGAACTACATCGATCGTTCATATATGCATCTGTTTAATTCAAAGAATTGCTTTTCCCAACCTTAAAAAATAAAAATGTCCAAAATTTAATAACAAATTGCAGATTGGTCTCCTCATTGCCATAATCGTGAAGCGGCAAATACGAAGAATGTCACTGCTGTCCAAAAGAGGACCACATTCTCCTGTCGGCAGTGATGCCCCAAAGGTAAGCTTCATAAAGGCCAAGTACACTCCACCCACCCCTTAGGAGTGGCTGAAGTAGGGGAGGGGCCCAGAGGGCCCAGAGAGCACCCCTTATTTTGGGAAGAAGGCGAAATCACAGAATGAAGAAAAGCCAGCAGGGCAAGCAAAACACCCCCCTTCCCCACCCCCTGCACCAAGAAATCTTGTTGTAGGAAGCTAGTGAAGTTTTGTCTGCGCAATCTGTTACTGTCACATTAAGGCCTGCAAATCATTGTTAGAACTTCAGCACAGTGTACACAGGGGTCCTTGTCACTTTTGCAAATGCTTTGTTGTTTGTCAGGCTTTCATGTATATTTTAATGTTTATCTGTACCTGTTTCTTGAAAGACTGAAACTTTTCAGGCCTGTTAAGCCACTTTTACGTTCATCTGTATCAAAAAATGGAGAAGTTATGCGCCTAAAACTTCTTCTATGAAGGGAACCTCTGTTCATATTAAGAATTCGTTAATGAAACAGCTCTGTAATTATAGGGTTTGAGAGTTTGCTATGGCTTTTCAGCTGCAAAAACTTTTTGGGACCTTCAAGAAACGGGCCCCCGTGGACATGAAGTATTTGAAAAGTCTACCATCACAAGTCTCAGCAGTATTGCCAACCCCTTAAAAACAAAGTCAGAAGAAGGGAGCTTTTAATTGATTTGGACAATGCTTCTCTACAGCAAGGAGCCTAAAAGTGTTATGTAATTACTTTTTCATTTATGATTTATTGTCTTTCCTTATTCTCATACTCTCCAATCAGAGGCCAGGAAAAACCATCTTCAGCTTATGGCTTCTAATTGGATAGTCTGCATGCAGGAAAAAATGTGAATAAAACATGGTTACAATTTTAGGCCCCTTGCAGTAAGTGCTAAAACTATGTAACTACATTTTAAAACTGAGTAACTGTAGTCAGGAGATGATGTCCACAGTCGATAAAAGTGTTGTTTTTTGTCACTGACTTGTATATCTTAGCTAAAATATACAAGTCAGTGACAAAAACACACTTTCATTGACTATGTAAATACATGCCCTTGAGTTTATATAATCAAGGGGCTTATATTTGGCAGATTTTTGCATCTACATGTAAGGTTAAACAGCTTATTAATCAAATTTATTTGAACTAGATAATGGATGTATTATAACTTTTTGACAAACTATCATTGTCCAGAGAATGTCATATAGGATTGTCACTATATGACAATAAATAATAATATCATCATTCCCATAATCAAAACTGTAATTCTTGTTTTCTTGGCAGAGTTTAGGAAGAGAGATTTCAGCTCAGTTATTAAGGATTTCACAGTTACGAATGGAACCTAGAATGTTGTCAGAACAATTTAACAAACCAGTAGATGGCACAACAAACTTTGATTCCCCATCAGGTATTATTCATAATAGTCCTTTTTTGTCAATTGAGTGTCATAACACCCAAACCCTTTAGCAATAACTCTCACCTGCAGTCACAAAGGGTGTCCAGAAACAACCCAATGAACCACTCAAAACACATTCAAGTAGCTTCTTGCCTCGAATCTTTGTTATAATTTGTTAATATTATTACTATTTTGATGTGAAGTATATATGAAATAGTTCATATTTGAGGTGCGGTTGTCGATGAAAGTGAAGAATGATCATCGCGATTAATTTTCCAATTTAAGCAATTGGAAAGAAGAGGCCTGAAAAATCAGGGCTGCAATGGGATTTGAACCTGTGACCTCCGTGATACCGGTGTGATGCTCTACCAAATATGAACTATTTCATATATACCGGTACTTCACACCATTTCACTCCTCACGGGAGACATGAACTCAATACATTGACCTCACTCTCAATGTGTGGCTTCATAGCTTAGTTGGTAGAGCATCGCACCGGTATCCTGATTTTTTCAGGATTCTTCTTTCCAGTCCCTTAAATTGGAAAATTAACTAAGATGATCATTCTTCACTTTCAATTTTTATTTTCTATCTCATTTGCTAATACACTTAATTAAGAAAACATGTACTGTGTTTCTATCGAGTGATAATTATAGAAACATGAGTGTAAGTTTTGGAGAATGAGAAATGCTGTGGGAACACGAGCTGCAGGCTACTGTTTCCACAGCTTTTTGGAGTTCTCCCAAATTTTCACAAGTGTTTTTATAACTCGATAGAAACACAGAGTACATGTTTTCTATTTTGTTTAGAAAACACTGCGACGAGAAAAAGGAAAACAACTTGTCAACACTGATTATCAAAATGTAAATTCTCTTTGCTCGCCCATCATTACATCAACAACTTTTGCTAGTTTCTGTGTCTCCATTGGGTTATACATGTTAAAACAATTTTTAACCAATCAGTGTGCATATTTTCTTAGAACTGTTTTCTAATTATGAGTACTTCAGTCTCATTGTGTTGTGGCCATTTTTTTCCAACAGATCAATATACCAGAAGCTACAAGTACCGGATGAAAGCCATGGATAAAATGACTGAGCTTGGTTTGTAAAATATGTCACTCTTCTTTGTACTATTTTGTAGTTAATTTTACGTAATAAGTAAGCTGATTTTAACCTGACTTGTGTCAATATCAACATAAATTTTATTATATTATTTTCCCTTGTTGACTGAGTGACTTATTCAAAATGTCCTTTTCTTTCAATGCCATCCACCATGCATCAGATGATCTTTTATGCACAATTGACTTTAAGTACAGCCGTAAAAACAAGCAGTCTGTCAGAGAACACCTCAAGTCTCTTCAGAAGCCGCCATACAATGTGATACGAGGAGGAGATGACACTATAAACGAGGTCGCGGATATGTATGAACATGGCAGGTTTGAAACTAAGGTACGTGTATGTGACTTTTTGATACTGTGACTTGTCTTTCTTTACAGAAACTGTTTTTTAACTGAATAACATGCGATGATTAGCAACTGTGTAAAGTGATGAAAACCTTAAATTGGATTTTTGATTTTCAGGCAGCAATTGCAGTCGTCATCCTCCGTTACCATTATCCCCAGGGAGTCTCTTGCCCAGGGGTAGTGCTGAGTGTGGGAGATACCTGGCATTTCAATTTAACTAATATCTTAAAGTGGTACTATGATCAAATTTTTACCCCTTGTTTTTTTTTAGTGTATCACATAGAATTCCACAAAAGAATGAAAATGCTGTTTGCGGTTTGCAAATATCTGCATTAGTTCCGGAGATATTTAAGTTTGAAAAATGGGGAAATATGCAAATGAGATGACTGATGACGTCATGCACTCAACCCAATATTATATTGAGTATATAAATAGTTATCTTGGCCAATTTGCGGTGCAAAACCTTGAAACTTTGCAGGCTAATAGATCTACAGGAAACACACCTACGACTATACAAATTCTGTTCCCATGGCAACTCACTCTTTTCCAGTCCCCACCCACTTGATTTCAATATGTTGGTGATTTTCAGCTTAAAAATGTTAAACAAGACCACAAAGACGAGCTAACATATTTATAGGCTTGCTGGATCATGCATATGAAGTGCTGTAAGCAAATATCAAAATGGAACGCCAAAGGTGGCCAGAAAAGCTTTTAAAATGGGGAGGTCTGGAACCCAGTATGTTGCCATGGTAACAGAACTGTTGAGCTCACATTGTGGGGCACAATTAGTAGAACCTTACTGCAAAGAATTAAGCATTTTTGATACAAACTGGCTGAGATATCTCTTTTCATCATACTCGTACAAATCTGGTTGAGTATGACGTCATCACTTGGCTAATTTGCATATTTTAAAAACTTGAATATCTCTGGAACTAAAAGAGATATTTAAAAAAAGTAAACAGCGTTTTACTTCTCATGCAGTCTTCTTGTTTATGTTTCGAAATGACTTCAATAGGAAAGGTGCGATTTTCGTCACAGTACCACTTTAAAGGCAGCAAACAAAACTGAGAAAGTGTGGAAATTATGTGATTTAATATACTAAGTTATAATAAAATTATGATAATTTATTTTGTCAGCTTTCTCTTTCTAGGAATTTGGTGCCTTGCAGTACAGAAAGTTTGCATATCTTGTTGAGCAGCTGAAAGACAGGTTTGGAATTTTTGGCTAAAAACTTGAGGAATCAAAAATTAATATGCATGTACATGATTATATTATGGTATTACGGTAGTCATTATTTGTAGAATTCAACTTTTACACTAAATAAATTGAAAATGCTACCATTGGACTGGCTGAACCAACATAGTAATACACTATCAGTCATTGTAGTTCACCTCTAAATTTTCCTTTGTCGTCATTGGTCAAAACTGATCACGTGGTACGATCTGGCGCAGGCACTATCTGTCAATAGAATGCCCTAGGGCGACTATCAGATGATATTGCCCGCTCAGCGGATGTGGCTTATCAAAGGCAGTTGTGAAATCATCTGAAGAGGATACAACGGAAAATATGAAACACCTAAGCACTCCATAGCGGTTGGAAATTTTGATAAATAAATTCTTGTCATTTAGTTTAGAGGCATGCTGCTATGGGGAAATTTAGTGGTGAACAATAAAGACAATAGAGTGTTTATATCTCGGAACTATTGGTCTGATAGTTGCCCCTTGGAAATTTGATGTTCTTAAAATTAGCATATTTGCCCTCGAAGCTTCACTTCTTGGGCAAATATTTGTTTTTAAGAAAATCAAATTTCGGCAGGGCAACTATCAGCCGATAGTTCCTTGACAGAAACACTCTATTGTTTAATTAGTGTGCAATGGCTCAGTGTGTTGTGTACAAAATGTCATTTTCCTTGATTTTCAAAGTTTTTGAAAATGTAAATTCCTGGGAAGGCTAAACTGTGGACATCCAGTTTCTTAACTTTGCAAACTCAAAACAGCGATGAAAAGTGTAGTCTGCAAGATTCTTCCAAGGTTGTACAACCATGTAGTTTCGTACTATGTGGAGAAATAATTATTATTAATATTTAAGGGAATCTCAGTCGGAATTGTACAAAAACAAGAATTTTCAGCTCCATGAAGGGTGTATCTCCCTAAAAAAAAGAAACAAGAACGTAATGTTGATTTTTGAATTTGAATAAGACTAGCTAATTTCTGCCGACTGATTCTGCATGGGCCAATTTTATGAATCCTACCTGTGTGTATTTGAGGCATTTAAGTACATGAAAAATAATTGCTGAGCACTTATTCGAAAGGCCATTAAAAATAAAGAAAAAGGACACTTTTCTTTTTGAAATATCTTTTTCTTTTTAGAGATATTTATATTTTTGTATTAGGCAAATTAGGAATTAAAGTGATGATATCATGAGGTTTGCAACTAAATTCATTATGGTAAAATACTGAATAGTGAATACCTCTGGAAGTACAGTGTATCAAAGCACTCTACTTCAAACTTGGCACCAGCAATGTTCAACGCAAAAGAAACCAAATGACACTTGATGTCATTTGGTTTCTTTTGTGATGTACCTTTCTAGTGCCAAGTTTGAGGACACTGCTTCAAAAATAACAAAATAATACAAAAACGTCAATATCTCTGAAACAAAAACATATATTCCAGAAAGAAACATGCCATTCTTCTGTGTTTGAAAGTGCCTTTCAAATAAGCAGCTATTATTTTTCTTTTTAAGGGCACTTTAAACAATAATATTTGCTTTATTGACAGTATCAAATTATTACATAATTGATATATTTAATTTGGATAGTTAGCAGATCAGAGTTTGTTTTCACTGGGATTTTAAGCTCTCTTTAAAACATTTATTTCAAGAAAATCTGCCTAAAAGTTTGTTGGTAAAACTGAATTAGTTATTATGAAGCTGATCTTTTAAACCTGTAATGAGACATCTTAATCATAAAGCTGTACAGAGTTCTGAGCTGTGTTCATTTTTCTGAACTGACTAGAAAATTATTTAACCTGTTAAACTTTCATAACAGTAAAGTTCTTCAATACACCTTATAAACTTACTAGCTGTTAGCTTCACAAAACCCGAAAAAATGATACTACAATATCAAAGTCAAGGCTTGTTAAATCTTTCTTGATTTTCTTGTGCCGTAGGGTGAAAGATCAGCATCCATGTGCAACTTTAGACACGATTGTTTCTCCTACCATTCCTCACTTAATCAAGAAAGGAAAACCTGCTCTTGTCTGATCTTGTGATTCCTCTTTTTTTGTTAGTATTCAGTGTTATTTTCTCCTTGCCAGTGCTATTTACTATTCTTAACAGTTGCTGGCTGCAGTTGGTTGTCAGTATCAAGCATTAATTTTTTGCCCACTAAAAAATCACAATTCCCATAGCACACCCTGCCTATAAACACTGGTTATTATCTTATTAAAATTAACCAAATAAACATCTGGAGTCTACCATCAATTCTGTCAGTTAGTTACTCATTACAATTTAATATTAAAAACTAAACAAATGTTTTAAACAACGTGTTTTAGTTGCCAGTCGCTTGTGCAATAATAATATCTTTTCTCTAACATTATAATGATAGTATAAAGCACTTGCTAAAATGTTTTACATGGTCGCCCTTGCACAATTTTTTAGCACTTTCTGCTGTACAGGAATATTTTGGGCGAAATTGGCCAACCCACTCCCCTCTCAAAAGAAAAATAATGGTTCATCTGTTACTATCACAAAAGTAAAATTAAGAAATGTAAAATAAAGGTAAAAACAAAATTCCATAAAATAATGTGCTTAATTTTTACAATCATAATTAAATTTTAATCTGTCTACCACAGCTCTCAACAACCTATACCTAATGGTTTACAAAATAATACTATATATAACATTTTGATAATATCAGCGAAAGACTTTTTGCTAAAACAGTATGCTATTTTATTATATTTGTATCTCACAAATTCACGAGCCATGAATGGTTTATACATTATTTAAGCAATAGACCACAAGTTTCTGTGGTTTATAAGCTGATAAACCATGTGGGATGTTTGTAGAACACAAGAAGAATTCGTAAATCACGAGCTGCAGATTTTCAAATTCTTGGAGTGTTCTTCCAACATCCCAAACTTGTGCTCTATTGCTTTTATATGATAATTCAGAGGATGCACAATTTTTCCATGAGGTTACCGGCATAATAAACCATAGCCGATTGACCAATCAGAGCATGTGCATTGATTTGGTTATAATATAAAAGTAAATACTTAATCTTTCTTTCAATCCTGTTTCAACTACTTTTTGTTTACACTGGATGATTCATAAAATTTACAGTTACTTAACATATGGTTTTCTAATGTTTTTCTCTCTCTTTTAGGGTGCGTCTTTATGTCAATGTTCCTGGAAGTCTTATAATAGCAGGGAACAGTAAAAAGCCAATAAGAAAACCACCATCAAGCAGTAAGGTGGAACAGCCAAGTATAGAAATTAAAACTGCACAAGATGCAGAAACTGAAGCTGGGAAAATGACTCAAAGTGGAGCCATGAGCATGTAAACATACTAACACTGAAAACCTAGTGGTGTGACATCAATCTAAGAAACATTTCACATTTAAACATCTGCAAACCTTGGCATGTCTCAGCTTTGTTTCTGTACAAAAAGAGAAAGGTATGCAAAGAAAAAAAAATGCAAAGGTTTCATCAGTACTGAAAATTCACATTGTAAAGTTGTGGATTTCATACCACTGACAGGCCAAACAACTATAATTAATTAAAATAATTCAGTTGAAAATCAAATGAAACTGTCAGTAATTACCAGAAATGTTTCGTAAATTATGAGACCCGCTTTCAGTGTTACCTGTATAGGCAACATCTTTGTTCATCTTTGGACATGCCGTCCTTTGACATGCTATTTAAAAATGGCTGAATGACCGTTTAAAACAGGAAGTTTTTTGGATTATTAGTGGAAAAGACAAGTTAATGATAAGTACTGACCTCACATGGCTAAAGAAGATTTTGAATATTGCATGTTTCCATATTTATGGGATAATTAAAGGATTTGTGAGTAGTCGATCAGCTCCCAATGGTGACTTCCAGTAGAATTAGGCCGCTAAAGTGTATAGTATTTGGAAGATGTAAACCTTCAAAACAGTCTATTTATCTCCACAGAATGACTTCTTGATACTCCTAACCTTAGTTTGATGTCAAATAAATTCATCTCTTATGACTAAAAGCCGAGTTCAACTGTAAAGGAGTCTGTTGTGTTAACATTTTGATGTAGGCCAGGTTACATACCATGTCAAAAATGGCACGTCGATAGATTTGCCTATGCACATAACACTGAAAGCGGGTGTAAGAAGACTTCATGTATTTCTGGAGGTACCCCTCATTTTCCATTTGTAATGAAAAGTTGGAAATTTTCTTAGTTTCATTTGAATATTTTGACCCTTGTTCCAGTTCCACATCAACTGAATAGAAACTACCTAACTATTATAATCATTATTTGGTTTCTATTTAAACCAAACCCTACCAGTATTTGGCATTCATTCCAATTTATTGGTTCCCTCTGACAATTGGTTTAATTAAGCACTTCTATGGCCAAAATCTACACAGGAACAAACTGGACTAGTCTGAGACCATTGCAATGATGTGAATGACCAATGTTACACGTATAATTATTGTTACAAAGTATGTGGGAGTGGTGGTTGTGCATCCACCTGATGCTGGTGTGTTAGGGAGCATGTCAGTCATACTGGATGCTTAACCTTTCTGCAACAATTGAGTTCCATATCTATAGGTCCATGTCAACAAACTTGAGATGATGGTGCTATAGAATTGGCTATGTTAAGCTACACCTATAGAATGGTCCTTGAAAAATGATGGGGCCCTGGCAAGAGGGAGTATCGAAATCTTGCTTATGCTATAAACATCGACATTCAGTCAGAAGTAACGCTAACAAACAACGCACTCAACCATATGCTTGTTTGCCTTTGGCAGTCAGCAGTCATGTGGATACGTCAGTGGATGAATTGAAATCGTCAAAGACATGCAATGTATTACTTAATAACATATAAATGCATATAAATTGTTCATCCGTTAAGGCTGTGCATTGAAATAATATTACATGTATCTACAGCCTGCTGTTCACACATGCAAAGGACTATAAGTTCATTACTCATAGCCTGTAATGCTAAGTCATATCATGGGCTCAGTGCTTTGAAATCACACCCAATAATATTGTTATTTTTTGTCATCCTCATCCTCGTCATCATCGTTATCATCACTGTCCATTTCAGTTTGTGTTGTGTTATTTTCTTCTTGCTGACTGTCGTCACTTAAATAACCTTCCTGAACTGTCTCACGATATCTTGTAAATAAGGTTAAAGAACTTTGATTGGTTCAAATAAATGGATCAGTTTTACATACACTGTAGAAAACCTGACAAATTATCTGAAATTCACTGAATTGTAGCAAAATTTGAAATTAACGTGAGGAACACCACAAATCAAATGGTCAGTTAATATAAATATAAGGAGTAATGTAATAAGATGTTTTAATGTATCTAACATCATTATCAAGAACAAAAAATTTTGAATGTCAAAGTTGTTACAGCGGTTATCAATCACACGCGACCTTCAGCGCAAAAAAGTCTAGACAAAACTTTAGTTTTGGTGGACGTCAATCATGACGCATGCATGAATGACCCTGAGAGCAAGCAAATCTACACGCAAACAAATTATTTCTGCGCGTATTCATTCTGGAATCACAGGCGGACTGAACAAGAGGTAAACATCTTGAAAACCTTATAATAAGGTAATAATTTTTAAGTTTTATAGAATTAAGTATTGTTCAGTCTGTAGCCCCAAGAAAAATACGTGCAGAAATAATTTATTTGCGTGTAGATTTGCTTGCTCTCAGGGTCATTCACGCATCCGAAGGGCCGTCGTTAAAACACGATGAACGCCTGTTTTCATTTATAGATTTCAAGGATGTACATGTAATTAGTGAGCTAGCCGGAGCTAGCCTTACATGGCGAAAGTAAAATGATTATTTTTACGAGTGGACCGCTGCAAGGTTTCACTTATTTTTTCAGGTAAATTTTGTATAGTAATGTATACAGCCGGCAAGGAGGCGGAGATGATTGACGTCCACCAAAACTTAAGTTTTGTCTAGAGTTTTTTTGTGCTGAAGGTCACGTGTGATTGATAACTGCTGTAAAAGAGTTGAGTTACTGTACGTTAACTTTGTATTCTTGATAATTGAAGTTACATCAAAATGTCTAGTAAATAAGTTACTCCTTCTATTTTTTATTAAACACCAGAAAAACAAGAAAATGATGGCACAATGACTGTCTAAAGTTAACAACATTGGCATTAAGTCAAAACGAATATGGTGTTTTGTTATTAGCTAGAATATTATAGTGGAAAGTTTTAATCAAGGAGAAGTAACCCATGATTAGTTAGAGAACAGGCAACATTAAAATAATCATTTTCCACCGGGATAGTTTGATTTAGCCATTGCCTCTTGACCATACATCAACCGATCAGAGTGTGCATTAGATTCACTTTAACTCTGACCAGCTATATAACAATTCTAGGAACTTTTTTCTAATATTATTATTAAAAAAGGATACTGAAGGTGATTCAACCCTTGGACTGTTGCGTAGTCTGTTTGATCAAAGATGCTTTGTTCCTTTAACTTTTGGGTTGCAAGTTGAGATTGAAGATCCTGCAAAAGAGGAACTTGTCTGAGAAAAAAAACTTAAAATTCCAAATATAAAATGTTTAAGGCTGTGGCCTGAATTAAAACTTCCATTAATTTAAAAGCTGCTTTGTCTTTATTCCAATGGGCCCTATGGTCAGACTTATAATTTTAGGAAAATTGAAATCTACTTGTCATGAACACTTCATTATTACAGGAAGTTTTTTTCTGGTCCCTGCTTGCTGAATGTCCATGTTTTTTTAATTTAATTTGTCATGATTACGCTTTCTGTAATCAATGTGGTGTCCACATCAGTATGTAACACTTGTTATGGCTGAGTATGCTAATGGACCCCATATGTTATGGGAGAATGGGTCTAGACTAAGTGTCAAAGCACAAACCTATTGAGAAGTCTTGGAAATTGGAATTTTTGAATTTAGAATTTGTGTTGGGAGAGGTGTCTTTTCCCAGCTTACCCAAAACCAGTCATTCAGTCAAAATTATAACTTCTAGTAATGCACTTTGTACCATTTTTATAGGCCATTATACTAATTTTGTATTCTTGAGATTGGAGTGGAACTGGGTTACAATGGAGGCTCGTGTGGGGAAATATCGTTAAAAAGATATTAATGTCATTTGCATTTGAAAAAATTCCACATATTAGCCTCAGTTGGAAGCTAGTCCAGTCTAATAGTTGCATATGTTCCCACCTTTTGTCTTTTTTCTTGATCTTGTAAGAGTTTAAAGGATTCTTCCAATGAAAGAGGCTTTGCTTTCTGCAAAAAAGGCAACTGAATTGTAAACATTTTGCAAATACAGGAGACACTATATGACCTTGAGGTAAAACCATTTAAAGTGCACCTAACCGCAAAATATTTTTTTACTTAAATAAATCTTTGCACCTGTTTGAAACGCACTGCACCTTTTTTAAAAACTAAATCTTGACTTTTTTATAGGCTGTAAAATTTAGAAATCTAGCCATCACCTCATTCACCTGCACGACCGAGCTAGTAAGGGGCATGGGTCTATTCCTGAGTTGATGTCACGATTTGCATTGTATTAAGTCTTTGTAAACATGCATGCAAAGAAGTTTGTGACATCAAACCAGGAATAGGCCCATACCCCTTACTTGCTCGGTCGTGGAACAGATGATGGCCAGATTTCTTAACTTTTACAGCCTGTAAAAAGTCAAGATTAGGGCTAAAAAGGGGCAAAAAGGTGCAATGCATTTCAAACAAGTGCAAAGAGTTATTTACGCGAAAAAAATATTTTGGGGTTAGGTGCACTTTGACATACAGGCCTGTATATCCTTTCATGAGCAGTTTAGGACTTTGGATAATCTTTGAACACCCTTGAAGATCCAGAAAGGTTTTTACCAGCGTTAGGAAAGGTACTTCACTTGCATTGTTTCCTTTGCTGTGTCATAAATTTAGCTTGTAAGTTTAAGCTTAGTCTCTGCTAAATGCTGAATTGGTCTTATTCTCCCAGATCATAATTATACCAATCTCATAACAATGGCTGATATTGGGAAGGGATCTGGATCGCTGATGATGATGAAACCTTTATTTTATTGTCATTGCTGTCCAATAAAACTTGTAGGTCAAAGGAAGTGGTGGTGAATAATATCAAGAAGTTGAGGATCTTGGAAATTTGAACCAATCCCAAAATTTCTGAATCCTTCACCGTGAGTCAAGACATCTTGCTTTATTGTGTTTCATCTCTTTCTAGATCTAAAATCATCCAAGACTTGGACACGGATTTAGAAACACAACCCCAGAAGAGTTACCTTGATCCCATTTTTTCTGTTATTTTTAGTTTACCGCACCAAGATGGAGGTGTCTAAATAGGACAGCATTTAAACACTACTAATTACCTCTAACTTATAGGTTGGAGGTGTTGCTGATGACTCATAATCCCATGTCCTGCCTGGGGAGTTGTTAACACCTGACATATCCCTGTGCTCCTTGCTGGTCATTTCTTTGTGCTGCTCACTTGAAGCTGAGTCTTCTTGGCATGACTGAGTGAGCATTTTGTCATCTTCATCATTATCACTGTCATCACTGTCCAAGGCATCAAGTTGTGTTCTCTGGACAAGCTGTGACACTGTTAACCTCTCAAACTGTGCAACAGTGTCTTCTAACCTTTCTTTTTGTGCAATTAGCTTCTTGAGTCGTTCCACTGTCTCGGATACCTTTCTACCTTTGTCTGGGAGGCTTTGCAAGAACTTCCTATTAAAAGAGATGAAGTGACCATAAATCATGGAAAATTAAGGGTGCAAAAAAGACTGATATATTATCAGAGGATAACCTTGCCTCATAATATTTATTAATCTCATGACAAAACTTCAAGCAGCCAAGCAAAGAGAAGATTCCAGTTGAGAACTATTGTAGGTAAGATATTTACTTCAATTTCTTTCATTTAAACAGACTGAGCAAAAATGGGTTGGTCCACACTGCAAGAATCGGGTAGGATCATCTGTGGTAAAGCAGCTATCAATGTTATGCCCAAGGGGGGACCACAGGATAGGGTGGGGGACTTGATCAGAAACAAAAATTTGGAGTCAAACTTTCGAACCTTTGGGCTAAGATTTCAATTCAAAGTTCCCTACCTTGGGAAAAGGTTTTGAGTTCAAAGTTACCCACCAGACTGAGAATTTCAAGCCATCCAAAGTAAAGAGTATGTGCATTTGGCAAGACATTGATCATGCTGCTCCAGTGAAAGGCAGTAGGGAGGCTCTGCTTTCTTTATATAAAAATTATTACTAAAGCCTCGGAAGTGATGATAAAAATGTTTGACAGACCTAATTGTCAAGATAGGAAAAAATTGACCTTCAGAGCTTTGCTCTATTAAAATCTAGCTGTTTCCGTGTAAGTCTGTAGACTGTATTGCACCTTGTATCTGCCACTGTTTGGCTTGGTTCAGGCAAGACCATGGTTTTGATCCTCCATCAGTTGACGGTATTTCTAGAATGCTCTGTATGTCTATAGTCACTAGCACTACTCGTACATGTACATAATTACGTGAAATGTAAGAGATTCTTCAGTTCTTGTGGTGTGTACCCTCATGAAGGATCGAAAATGTCTGGTTGCTATTTGCTATAACAGCCAATGGTGTAATGTACTTTTTGATTCTTATTTGTTTGAAGCTTGACCTCAATATTTTGTGTTTCTTTGACTAGGTTTCTAGGCATTTAGTTGCTAATCTGCAGTGCCGTGCTATTTTGATATAAACATACATGTTCTTTTTGCAATTCCCCGCTCAAAATGGGATTGATACTACATGTATATATTGAGTTCATTTTTGATTTTACCCCTTGACATTAGTTGAGTACTAGTGCTGGTATCTCTCACATGATGCAGAACACGACCTGTCAATAAAAATCATGTCAGTATAAAATGGGGTTTACAGGCTTACACGACTCCTTCAAATTAACTGCTGTACTTGATTAACCGAGCATCACAAAAAGACAAAAGAATAGCATGAATATGCAATTACACCAAAAAAATTGGAGAGACCAACGAAAACATTAAGTATTTGTTTACCAGTACATTAACAAAAAGAACCAGTGGTTTGTTAATTAAAAGCAATGATTCATCTTACCATTTGTTCCTCCAATTAATTGCAACTGGAAAGCATGTTCGAATTTCTGGGAATTCTGAGTACTTTCATGATGGCAGAACACTTGTATCCAAGCTTCCCGCATTCAAAACAATGGTCGCTTTTGTTGTTTTAAAATTTTTCAACTAGAGCCAACATTTATGTTCAAAGTTTACTAAAATTCCCTACATGAAGGTGTCATGGACATTCAAAGTCCCCACCTCATCCCCTGGTCCCCCCACCCCCCATCCTGGGCAAAAACATTGATAGCTGCAAAAAGCATATGCAGTGGAGTGTCAATTGATACCCTCAACTGACCTGCGATTGACACTTGACTGACATCTTGATCGATACTTGGTGGACTTCCTGATCAACACTCGGTAAACTCTTAATCAACATCTTGATTACCACTTGATCAACACTCCATCAACAGTCAGTAGATAGTTGGGCTAGTGTTAACCGACTCATATGCAGATCTGTTGAAAATTTGTTGACTGTCAACTGACTGTCGACAGAGATGTTGATGGTCAGGAGTGTCTATTGAGGGTTAACCGAGGGGTTGATGGAGTATTGATTGACGGTATCGATCAACACTAGACCGCGGACCTAGATAAGATAAGATTATCTTAATTTAAACACGATCAATTCATCAGCCTATAAAAATACACATTGTATACACTAAAATATTTAAAATTTCGAGGGGGGGGGGTACTTGGGTCAATCTTTGCTGGGTATGTGCCGCTGGTCTCTCAGAAACCCTACCCCATTATAGTCTATTCTGTGGCCAATAATATTATAGACCCCATCTTAGTCACTTTTGGGCAAATGTAATTTTTGCGATCCCAACTTAGTCATGTTCTGTTTATGCCTCTACCTTATAGAGCCTTTTAAGTAGGCCATCCTAAAATGAATTGACACAAGTTTGTTTAATTGAATGTAGAAAACTTTACATTTCACCTACAGTACAAACATTCTGGTACATTATTTGCTAATCGTAAGTATTTACAAATGCACTGTCATAAATAGTTGAAATGCAAACATTCTTCATGTTGAAAGCTAACCCAAGTGAAAGAGATCACACACTTGCTAATCCAAAAGAAGATCCAAGTTGAGTTAACTTCGATAGACGATAACAACGTAGAATAGCCGGAAAATAAATACCATAGCACAGATGATTTGTTGGACTTTGTTCTGGACTCAGGGGTTCTGCACTATTGTGCATCTCATTAATGTTGAAGTGGTGCTTTCATGACCGCACTTCAATGCGAGCCCACTGTTAAATATTAAAACAACAGCACGAACCATTTTTTTTAACCATGAATCTTCCTATTTTTAAATCTCTGCTTACCTGAATTTTCTTATCCAAGAATTCCTGAAAATGTGTGACCCCATTCTAGTAACTCTACTAAAAATGTAACCCCATTATATCATATTATAGTCAATCCAAGTGTGAAAATGCGACCTCATCCAGCGGCACATCCTCATTAGCCTCTTATAAGAAAGTACCCCCCCCCCCCTCTGGGATATACTGTAACACTAAAAGCTGTTTTCCGTAAATGGCGTACGTTTGACTTAAAAGAATGTCATTGATTTTGCATTCGAATACCCCCAAAGACTCTGTGTTTCTTATATCACATGGTAGACTGTTCCATAATGTGGCGCCATTATAGCTAAAGCTTTTTCAGTTATAATTGGTGTGTGGTAATGGAACATTGAGCTTATTTTCAGAGTCTCTGAGGTCATTAGCTGAGTGGAGCAACTTCAGAATACCCGTCCACTCCATTTACAAGTGTCGGTGTGCTTTAAAGAACGAGGAATATAACAATAGCTGCTATTCTTATTCAATGAGATGCTAATAAGTGGCCGGGTATTCTGAAGTTTAGCCGTGGCTTTATATGTGAATTTCCTGCTGGCATGCAAGATTTTTCCACCCTAAAAACTCAGATAGCTCAGTTGCATCAACATCATAGACAATGTCAACACACGGTCTGCTCTGTTTTGCAATTTCTGTAGTTTGTCTCGTAGCGTTTATGCCACAGTTACCCCAGACAATGTCACAGTAATCAAAGTGAGGTTTTGCTAAAGTTTGGTTTTACTGATGCCTTTAGTCTGCTTTAGTACAAACTATTCGAATGATAAATAACAACTGGTGCATGTACGATGTCCAAACGAACTACAGAATACTGGCCTAGACAAGTAATTCACAAGTATTAGTTGATACCAAAAGCTTACTTATTGGCCAGCAACTTCTCTTGTCTTCGTAGCATTTCAAGCAGCTCCTTTTTCGATAACTTGGTCCAGTCATTTTTCTCTGCCATATGAAAACTCCCAGCAAGATCTTGTCAACGTCATCCGCCTTTTAGTGCAGCAAATACAGACCTTTCGGCTTAGCTAGTACTTTCGTAATAGCTTGAAAGTTCTCCTTTATATTAATCTAGGTTCTTAGGAAATTTACCAAACGTGCACAAAGTTTGAAAGAGGTCCGTAAAATGAAAAATCCGATTCGTCCACCATATTGCTTGGGAACCGCTCGTTTTCTTGGTACTTTAGTCCAGTCTCCGCGCCACTGATGCCTTGCAGACTTACAGAGAAAGCAGAACAGCTGGGCGGAAATTTTCCCCACAAATGAACCTGTTTATTAGAGACTGGAATGCGCAAACAGTCTTTTCCTGTTCTATTTCTTTCTTGGCATTAATTTCGTCGGCAAGAGGAACAGTAATTGAAGATGTGAAAGGTAGAGAAAACTGGTGAAATCCAGGAGATTTTCAGAGCTGTGAAAAGCTCTTCTGAAAATCAAAATGCCAGTAACGAGCTTTAAACTTTGCCACGTTGTCACCCTGTTTGAATTTTTTCTTACCTTGTATGATAAAAAATTGTAAGATTTCTCTCCCCATCCTTCGTTTTAGTTGTTATTGATATTTTTTTGAAGCGTAAACTTATACGTCATTTTGATTTTGCTGACGTATTATCTGTTTTATTTTTGACAGGGGTCGCCGTTCAAAACATCGAGCATTACGAGGCCGTAAACTACAATGTTACTAATGTTCACAAACAACATCTAGACACGATGAATTTGCAGAAAAGTTCTGTCGTCACCATCAATTTTAGCGCCTTTCAGAGGTATTTTAAAAATTTATTTTTTTTAACTCGAGGTACTTAGCTTTATAAATAGAACGAACACAACATGTGACTAATATCCTTCGTCTTGTTACAATTACAAAAAGATTTATGAAAAATAATGGCAAGAAAGGTTATAAACGGTTTCAGAAAACTCTTTCTTTGGAGGTAGTGGAGGGGGTTAAGATGAAATTATTGTTGGATAAATTTGATATAGCATAGCAAAGCATTTTTGATTTTTGATTAGTATTTTTACCACAGTTGCTGCAAATCTTGCAATCTGATTGGCTAATTTCCTGTCGTTAATAAGAGTCCATACCAGGCTGCTCAGATCAATGTGTCATGCAATGCCTTTTTCAGCTCACGCTCTGAAAAAAAGCATTTTCTTTGACATTGATATTGTGGTGAAAAACAAATCGAAATGTGGTTTATCCTGGTCTGTATTCTTATCGACAACGAGTACGCATCGTTCTTTTCCCCAAACCTTTTTTTTGTATTGGTTCTGCAAACGTTTTTGAAAAGGAAGTCTGACGCTTACAAGCAGCTCATTTGCATAATGCAGTGCGTGCACTTTAAGTCCGATTCGCTGTTTTCAATTGTCAAGACAAAGATTTATTTCATTATTTTTGATATTGTGGTAAAAACAAATCAGATGTGGTTTAGCATGGTCTGTACTCTTATCGACAACGATACGCATCATCACAGTGGTCAAAATTTGTTGCGGACTCACTCGGCTGCGCCTTGTGAGTCCATAACATTATGACCATTGTGATGACATGTATTGTTGTCGATAAGAGTACAGACCACGCTAAACCGCATTCGATTTGTTAATTTCCAATAAGTATATGTATTTTTTGAACAAGAGGAAAATACAAATTGTATTTTTTTCTTCTTTTTTAATTTCCCCCCCCCCCCCCCCTTTGATCTTATTTTCCAACACTACTATTACTGTGTTTTTAGAATTTAAATTTGTGGTTCATAGATGGAAACTTTATACACATAGTAAAATTGTTATATCGTCTGGATATGAGCCCTCATTTCCAGTTGGTAAAAGGAAATGATGATGGTAGAACGAGGGTTTGGGAGCTAGAGATATGAAGCTAATTCGGAGAACCAGTTTTAAGTTTGTTGCAGACAATGGAAACTGAGTTTTCTAACCTTACAAATCTTGACAAGCAATTAACGTCAGATCAGACATTTTTTAGACGCGTCTGGCTCAAGATAAAAAAAAACTTTTTATTAAAAAATCAATAAGGAAGTAACTAGTGTGGAAATTTAAGAAATTCAATGACTGATTTTATATTTTTTAAAGGAATTTCTGCCTGTTACTGGAACAGCATAAGAAGTTGTTCTCAAATGATACCAAGTTTCAAACACTGATTTCTAATGCTGAGGAAAAAACTAGTTATGATACAAGGACTGCTTACACAGGAACCATAAGAGGTAAATAGTATTCTTAATACAAAGTGTCGTGTTTTCTTATACTTTTGAGCTGAGTCACCAGACCCCAGTTGGGGTACTCCCAGGTATATTATATAGATATAGGGTGTGGTTATCAGCTGTTTGGTCATACCTAAATAGGGTATCGATTTTGGCGATTTTGCATCTCAAATAGGGTATGGTTTTTGTACCCTGTAGTCTTCTCTTTCACAATCTTCTTAATGGAGAAGGTCACTGCAGAAAGCATATTTTATTTGTCATCACCAATAAAAAGTTAATATTGAGTTAAGTTACTCACCAAAGTTTCAGCTTCTAAAGTGCATTCTATCCCGAGAAATTTGTCTTAAAAGAAGCCTAAAATTTGGCATTGACAGCCACCATTTTGAAGCAAATGCTCAGCGGCCAGGTCGGGCTAGGCCACTAAGCGTGACGTCATGATTGCCATTTGTCTTGGCAAGCGTATTTGTTTACTCGGGGTCGTGGCCGATCTTCAACCTTACGTTTTGAGTCAGAACGTGTTCCTAATCCTGAGATCTTAGAAATTTAGTAAGATTTTATAAGGCTTCCAATCTTAACACAACTGTCTATATGTACTTGCTCTGAACAAACAAATAAAACTGACTTGTGTTGATTTATGTCAATTAAACCTTTCTTGTGGTGTACACTAAAATATAAAAATCAAACTAGTAAAAAAAACTTACTACGGTACATGCCAAAGTGTATATTTGTCAAACCATCAACAACTATTCATAGAAATCATTATTAATACAGGGACCGCACAGAGGGTGGGGTTGGGGGCTTTACCTCCCCCCCCTCCCCCACTTTTTTGAAAGAATAAAAATAAATGAAACAAAAAATAATTTAACAAAAGTAAAGGAGTGAAAAATAGCAAAAAATCGTTAATTCGAAAGTGACCAGAGTTGCTGGCAAAGACAAACGCGCAGACAGAATGAAGCAATAGTCGTTACAATTGTAAAATATTTTTTCGCTTCTGACCTAGCAGCGGTAAATGTCTTTTAAATGGGTTCTTTTTCCTGAGGACCTCTCAGGAAAACATGTTGTTTCGTCATTGGTCAATTTCGATCCAAAGTAATAACTGGGTTTAGTTTATAAGGTGATTCTCAAACAAATTGTTTAATATTAGTTTCAACCTTGATTTTTAGAAGTTATTGTTTCTCTTGTTATTGTGCGTCCTGATTTTAGCTTGATCAGCACAAAGTCCGTCTTTTGATGACTCAGGCTTCATGGCTCATCAAGCATTCCAATTGCAAGTTTTGTTGAACGCGGTCCGTTTATAAAAACATTTTGTTATCGAAAGTACTTAAACCATTGAATTGTGTTTAGCCCTGGTCATCAAGGAGCATTCAATCTGGCAGTTATTACGAACAAAGAAGTGCACACGATACACGGCAACATAAATGCGTTTGACAATTAGACTTCACATACCACTAGTATAATGCAAAGAAGAGATCTCTTAAAATTTCTGATTACTTTTCCAAAAAAAAAGGAAAACCTTTTTTATCTGGCGAGTAAATCCTGCATAATTTTTGCTACTTTTTTCTGAATCTGTTCTGTAATTGAATTATTTCCATTCACTTTTTCATGTGACATAGTCTTTAAAATATTGGTCTAATAATGTTTCATTTACATTCTTTAAAAGAGCCTCCGACCAAAAGAATGTGCAAAACAACCAACTTCACTAGTGAAGTAGAAGCCACAATAATTATTAATCCAGTCAAGAGTCGCAGCCTCCTCCAATCCAACAGCAAGTTGATCAGTCTACAGCCAGCGAAGCTGTAGAGATCAATATAATGGAACCATTCAAACCTGTGGATTTCCAAAAAAGCATTGTGGCAAACAGAATCGCGCATTTCAATCCAAGTGGTTTTCGGAATTTCCCTAGCTACACTATAATGAGCAAAGCGATTCTGTGTTGTGTTTCATCTGCATGCAACAAAATGCAAAATCAAATCTTCGAGCTGCCAGAAGTAAGGAAGTCTGCTGTTGTTTCTAAAGGGTTTTCAAACTGGAAAAAGGCGTTGGCACGATTCAAGGATTGGATTTATGGCTTTAATTGCCCCCGCAGGGTTTTGGCCCAGAGGCCAAAACCCGAGGAGGCATTAATAGTCTCCCGCGTATATGTATAAAGAATGTGTGAAATATTGGTGTAGTATGCGAATCAATCCCGATTTGAAGAAACTAGGCGCGCATGGCAGTCTCGGGTAATAGGTCGGGTTTCGCCATCTTCAAGCGGCATTTCAAGGTCAAAAAAATACAAATTAATTCCCTTCGAAAGATGGTGATCTAAAACAAATTGAAAACGCTTTCAAAGACCCTGAAGATTGATTTTGGGAAAAAAACAGCTCAGAGGGTATCGTAGGAAATTTTGAAGATTACCATGATAGAAATTTGAGGCCAGTATGTTTCAGTTGCAACTTCGTCAGTTTTACCTTTGGCATCTCGTTTATTTGGATCGCTTATTTTTACTGAGTAACCTTCAATGGCGTAGACCCATGAGACAGCTAGGTGACTAGCAGGGATCCAAATGTAAATGTTTTGCGGGGTTTTTATTGAGGACAAAGAGCTTGACTCTTATTTGCATATATGGTGACTGTAACGATACTTCCGTTTACATCTCTCTGCTTTCGAGATACGTTTGCTGGTATATCAAGACATAGTTAATTAATAGAGGGGAATGTTTATGAAACTTGTTGAAGTTCTTTGTTGTATGTTATTGTTCTGTTTTTTTGGCCTTGACCCTGCACAAAACACAATAGCTGAAAAATCTGTCACATATGAACTCAGTAAATTGACCTTGCTCTCCACGAGTTCTCATAGCTCAGTGGATAGAGTGCCCGCCTGGTGTTCGGGAGGTCATGGGTTCGATACCTGTCGTGTCATTTTCAATATTTCATATTTCGCATTTAATTACTGAGCTCAAAATTCACCATCTTCATTTACTTATCAACACAATAGCTGTTTACTCTGAACTGAGGAACTAAAAAATAGAAATGTGTTGGTTTAACATAACTCATGCATAGTGTATGAGCGTAAAACAAAAGATTGTGCTGGGTGGCGGACTTTCCAACATAAATCTTGGCATCTTTGTTTGTCCCTTTGCTGTTTGCCGGGCTTCCTAATCAGTCGTCTCTGTTAACTTATGATCAAGACAAATTGTTCAGTGTTTCAGTATCAAACTAGAACAACAGAGGTTTGATATTTTTTTCCAGAATGTGCTTTGTCAGAGCATTAAGTAAAGAATATCATGCGATAGAATGAGTTAAACATAATGTGTTGGTTTAGTTCACTTAGTTAATTCTTTGGATCATATTTATGGTAAGATGTCTAAGTTACTTGAAGAGTATGAGTGATATAGGTTACAAAAAAATACAAAATTTTAGTTCATACTATAACATTCAATATTATTGTTTTCAATCAGCAGAAATAAAAAAAGCGGGGGCACCTTTAGTGATAAATAAATATTACTAGTTTATGGTAATTAAAGGTTGATATCAGTAGTATAACATAACAATATATGATATTTCAATTAAGTGATGGTGAATTTTCAGACCTGATAGCAACATCACTGAAGATGTGGAAAAAAATCAATAGTTTTATCGTTATAATAGCATTCTCTGTCACTTTAGAGAAATTGAATAGAAATCCACAAACATGCCCCAGCCCCCCCCCAAAAAATTCCGTCACGCATTCTTGAGAACCCCCCCCCCCCCCCCACTTGAAAACTTGCTGCGTGGTCCCTATAATAAACTCAACTTTGTTTCTCATACATGTATCTGTTCTCTTTTCACAGGTGACCCTAATTCCTTCGTTATGGGACACATATTGGAGGGAAAATTTGACGGAAGTTTCTTTGCACTTGGTGAAACATTCCATCTAGAGCCTGCTGAGCGATACCTTTACTTCATTACACCCTTCCATTCAATAGTTTTTACTGCCTCAAGCGTTCAATTTAATTCCTCAGGAATTCAGAGGAAAATTGCCCGAGTTAAAGATCTGCAACCTGTGGTGGTTCAGGTACAGAAATCTATTGATATCGATGTAGTTCTACACTAGTTTGAAGTTAAGAGAGGAATTTTGGAATGGGTCAATTACAAGAAATGAAGAATGACATACTGAGCAAGTCATGCATAACATGCAACCAATGTCAAGCACGGTGAATACATGCATGGTTGTCCAGGCTTTTCATGGGCTACATGCATAAGCTTTCTCAGTCCTAATCCTTTGAGTCCTGGTATTGTCTGGTTTACTCCTGACGCATGCCTGGGGTGATGATCACTCTGTAAATATCTTTATTTCAAAGCATTTAGAGAATTCATAATTTGGAACAAGAACATGACCAAGAAACCAGTCTTTTAGGTTCTTGCTGCATTGAATAATTATGTAGAAAAAAATGTCAGAAAAACTGGGACTCAATTTATTTTTGCAAAACAAAGAAAACATTTTTTAGCCCATTTTTTTAAAGCCCACAGAAGAAAAAGCGTTGATTATAATTCTATACCGTCTCCCTATCTACTCAGGGATGCTAATTGCTTTTTCTCATGTAATAATTACAATTATTGTATTGCTACAGACTACCAGTGAACGAATCCGCCGTGACAACCCTAGCAACTCAAGCCTCAACACATGCGCTTTACATATTGCTGCTGATCACTCATTTTTCAAGCATGTGGGCTCAGGTTCTGAGAGCGCCACTGTAGCAGAGATGGTGTATCACGTGGCAATGACAGACAAAGTATTTAGGGCAACAGACTTCAACCAGGATGGAGGTCCTGGGGATGATATTGGCTTTGTCATAACAGCAGCTACTGTGTTTAAGGATGCAGAAGCAGAAGGTACCGCTGAGATTTTTGTTGTGCTCCAAATTCATCGCATTACATATAGGCCAGTGAAATATGTATAGCGATTCTTCAATGCAAATTCTCTTTCATTAACAACTAAAAACATAATTCATTAGATCTGGCTATTGACCCATTAGGCAAGGTCAAGATGGCAGGATGTTAACCAAGTTGTGGGTATTCATAGACCGAGACACAGTGGAGGCAGCCTGAAAGAGTGGTTAGAGTGCCGGATTTGAAATCCGTAGGTCGTGGGTTCAAATCCCATTCTGACTGCTAGCTGATGTTGTTCATAGTAGCCCCGAATTCAACTTCTCTTCTACCCTTGTAAATAGCCAACTGGTCTGCCTCCCGCCAGTTGGGATTTTTAACCTAGTTATGTTTATTTGAATATTTATTTATCATTGTCTGTTCACATTGGTCCTGAAAAGCCCCAATGGAAAGTGGTAAATTATGTATACATACATACATACATACACATATAGTCCTTGGGGGGGTGGTGGGGGGGAACCCTGTTGTGATGGGCTGGCATCCCATCCAGAAAGGAGAAGAAATACTCCTAGTCAATGCTGACGTTGTGTTAGTCATGTCACCCAAGACACCATGAGGACACTGGCATCTTGGTCGAATTGTCGAAGTTTATCCAGGCAAAGACGGTCACGTAAGGGTCGCCAAAGTTCAAGTAGGAAAAGAAGAATTCCTTAGACCTATTACCAAGTTATGTCAGCTCAATTGAACTGTCATGAGCGTGCTCATGTGAGAGATGATGATGATGATGAAGATGGAGACTAACAGAGATCTCTGGAGAGTTTAGCAGTGTTTCTACTTTCACTTATAAGGACAGTCCCCCTTTATTACCGGCATTATCATTGTATTGACATGATAGGAGAGCACATCAACGAGGGGGAGAATGAACAGGAGACAATTGTGTTCATTAGTGTTTTTGAATAGAATTTTCTGGCTCTTTCTGTACTACGCAATCCTTTTGTATTAGGCTTGCAGTAATTTTCGAGCTCTTTCTGTGTTACGTATAATCCTTTTGTATTAGACTTGCAATAATTTTCTAGCCCTTTCTGCGTTATGAGGCACTTCTAAACTTCAGTCAGCTAATCCTGAAGATGAGGTACCACTGACGGCAAATCATTTCCTCTTTGGTCTTCTTTCAAGGTTCCTTAGAAAGTCCACAAGACATCAGTAGCTTGGATTATTTGGTTAAATGGACTGAGCTAGATCACAGTGCCTACTGCCTGTCTCTGCTGTTTACTTACCGAGATTTCTCTAGTGGAGTTTTGGGAATAGCCTGGATGGCACAGCCCGAGTTTGAAGAACCTGGAGGAATATGTTCTGAGAGAGTCCTTGTGGAAGGGAAAAGCCAACGTATGAGCTTCAACACAGTAGTGGTGACATTTTTGAATTTTAACGGCAGGGTTCCCAGAAAGGTTTCAACGATAACAGTTATACACGAGTTTGGTCACAGCTTTGGGTCCCAGGTAAGCTTACAACCTGTAGTTCAGTGGTTCTGTTGCGTTAAGCCGTCTCCATTTTTCCCCTTTAACTGTGGTCATAACCCCCTCCTTGATCTGCAGAATTCTTCATAATTATCCTACTCAGCCTCATTCAATAATTGCTAATTATTCATTTCCCCATTCTGCTCATCAAAAATAACACAATCTCATCCCCAGGTTTTTCCGGTTAACGGTTCAATATTCTGTAGCGGGCTGTATTTTGACGTCATCTTTGACATCATCAGTTCTGTAATCAGGCTGCACTGTTGACATCATTGATTCAGTATGACAAAGATTCTTGTCAAATTTGTCAAAAGCAGCTGGTTGTGGTGAATTATGCATGTGGTTTAAACCAATCTGAAAATGGGAAATATTTTGAATAAATAATAATAACAATTACTGTATGAGTTTTGGGCGAATATTGTGATTTTGTCACTGGAGAGCAGATCAAATATTTGCTGAAGACCTGAGGTATGGTAAGGCTGAGGTAAATAATGATGTGTGAGAAACTGACAAAATCACACTATTTTTCTTTTTTAAGTTCCATAATTGTTCTTTTATTATTCAATCAACAAGTTTGTTTTATACTTTCCAATAAATACCCTTACACATTTCGCTCGTTTCTGGCTGTTGCCTAACAAACATTTCAGGTGATAAGAATTGAGACGAGTTTAAATCCTTTTTTTATTTCAGGGCTTAGGGGTCTGAGTTTTCGGGATCTAGGATTTCGTTTTCTTTATTTTGAAAATTACTGGTCGGTCGCGCTAAACTTTTCTTATGGTTTACAACCTGACTGAAATTTCGGGAATTTTTAGGAGAATGTTAAACAACCCACGCTTCCCATTCAGATGTAATGATCAAAAAGAACTAAGGTCCCTCTCTCCAGTAAGCGCCCTCCCTTGAGTTACAAAATGTTGATTAATGGCACGAGTGCTGAGTAGTATCATGATATTTAACACATAATCAGTGCTGGCTAATATACGCTCTTTTCATCTTAAGCATGACCCAGACACATGTAAATGTTCACCAGGCGGAAGTGATGGCAACTTTGTCATGTATTCACGAGCAAGCGACGGGCATGAACCAAACAACATCCTGTTCTCTCCATGCAGCAAACGGGAAATTTCACCTATAATCTCTTCAAGAGGACCACAGTGTTTCGTTGGTCAGTTTGCCCATATCACTAGTCTCCTTCGCAGCTGTTATTTGGGTCGTCATGCAACGCTTCAGGGAAGAAGTATTGCGTGACAACTTATAACGGCTGCGAAGATCATGGCTAACATATCACGTCCTTGTCTCGATACTTAATGTGATAAACTGCGCCCTTTGACAAATCGAGTAGCATAAAAACTCCTTGCAGGGTAAGTTAAAAAATATCCGAACCAAAGCGAAAGCAGAATATAGTGACCCAATTGTAATCAAGCTTAAAAGAAGAGAGTGAAAACGTGTGCGAGTGAGTCACAACTGGCATTGGTAATTGGCTGAAAAAGTGACGACAGTTTAAAAGCAATCAAGTAACTGATGCTACACAAAAATACTTGAGCTACATATGAATTACTTTTGACACTCAAGTGAGTTTATTACTAAATGAAATGGTTCACGCAAGTCTTCCCTCAGTGTTACTCAAAGGTGTTGCTCTAGATCTGAGACATCTGATAACAAGTAACGCAATTCTAGTAGCGTAAAAAACACTAAAACACCTTGTCATTTTCCCAATCAAACCTGCTTTTATGTTCCCTTTGAAAGCTCACAACAATGGTTCGTACTGCGGAAACAGGATCGTGGAGGAAGGTGAGGACTGTGATTGTGGAAGGCCCGAGGAATGCCTGGAGGTAGACGAGTGCTGTGTGGCGAGAGATGATGCCTTGAACATACCCGGATGTACGGTCAGGCAGGGAAAACAATGCAGGTGTGTGCTACCCCGTATGTATGACGTTATAACGAGCAGCTTGCAAATCATCATTATCATTATCATCATCATCATCATAGCTTTGTTCACCGTTATTACTATCTATTGATGGGTCTGCGCAGCTCTTCATCAAATCCCGGGTAGCATCTAACGTTGAGCCCGAAATACCAGACCTTAAAGCAGTTTAACCAAATACTTACCTGATATGTTGCTTTGCATATGGGTTCTGCACCTGCAGTACGAATGGCAGTCAAAAGTGAGCTGCTCTTTCGAAATGGCATGATAATAAAGGGGGTAAGTTTCTAAAGAAACTGCATGTGGTGCTGCATCGATGGAGAGTATTACAAGATAATTTGGTTTTATTTACTGGCTTAATAATGTGGATTGGTCTCCGTGAAGAGATTTGGAAGCTGACGTTTCAGGCGTTAGCCCTTCGTCGGAGCGAAGCGAGAAATTGTGGGTTGTCCGTGGTTTATATACAGAAATATGGAGCTACGTTATTGGTTGGTGCCTGGTAACATGAAAAACAACAAAATAAATTAGTTGAATGAAAAGCGTTCGTTGATACCGTGAGGATTAAGAGTGGCGATTTGAAAAATAAATTTTTGTTCTAGAGTTTTTTGGCTTCCCGTGCTCCCTTGATGTATGGAGAAGCCGCAGACTGCCATATGATGATTGGCGTGATTAATGCGTATCACGACCGGTTTAGATTCGTTTTTTGTCGTCTTTCTCTGCGTCAGATAGTTCTAGGAATCGGTCGCCAAGTTGTCTCCCAGTTTCGCTAATGTTAAGCTTTTTGCAAACAGTGCAAGCTATGCAGTACATGTCATTGGCTGAGGTACAGTGTCATCTACTGGGTTAGGGTTTAGGGTTAGGGAGCACTCTTGGGAAAAAGCCCTGTAAACGGAGGGGGACAGATCTAGGGGGGAGGGGGTATATCAAAAGGTTTTACATAAATGTTTCATTGAATACCCGAATACACATAAGTCATAAAAATGTTAACAAAGTATACGAGGCGCACAAGATGGTAGACGAAATTATGTTAAGGACCGAGATGAAAAGTTCTCATAATTGAATCCATTTTGCTAAGCGCATTTAATATACTGGACTGTAAACAATCGTTGCTATGTTGAAGTAATATATCAAACGCGAGAGAGTGTTTCATCGGGATATCCAAACACCGAGAAGAGAATTGAAAATACGACTCGTAACTGAGTATTTTTGACGAAATTCGAGTGTTTAATATATCTTCTCGATCGCAACAAAAACTAAGGTTTAAATGGAGAAGTAAAATCATCAAAATCTATGCTAATTAAGACCAGGTATCCAAACCACCTTTATGGTTGTGATTTCCTTGGTTATAACTTGATGAATTATTATGACTTTGAGAAATATAGGTACCAGTGTGAAGGTTAAGGAGTAATTAGAGCAAAATCGTTTCAAAATGCGTTTTGCAAATGGTCAGAGATGTAGAATCTTCATGTTTCGAATAAATAGTCTTTGGGAGAAAAAAATTATATCTGAGGATATATGACCCTCTTAATCCTGATTGGTCAATTCAAATTTTAGTTGCACCGGCCATTTGCAAGGATGGATAGAACTGCTCTATGAAGCTTTGCTTCTTACTGACCTATCAGATGAATGAATAAATAAATAAATAAATAATTAAATAAATAAATAATTAAATAAATAAATAAATAATTAAATAAATACATAAATAAATGATTTTTTTAGTTAAGTGTCAAATGTATATTTAAGCACTGTTGTGCTAATTAATTGAGGATGTCATTGTAAATAAATGGACAAATATTTTAAATGGAATTGTTTTTCAGTTCAGTTGCCGGGGAGTGTTGTACTGAAGATTGTATCCCAGAATCCAAAGGGCGAGTGTGTCAAGCAGAAACAGAATGCAGCCTGGAAACTACTTGTAAATATCCTTTGATAAGATTGCGAAGAGAAAGTTCAATAATTGAGAAAGTAAGCCGAATTTGATGCTGAAAAACTGTTGGCAAAAAGCCTATTTAGGCAATTTTGAACATGACTGGAATCGTTGCTATGAAAATATAAAATTAAATTTAGCGCTGACACTAATTGTGAGTTAAGCTTGTTTGACAACTATTTGCACCTCAGGTGGCGGGGTCTCGGGTGCGAGCCACCATGCCTAGTGGTTTAAGCACTTGATTCTGGATCGAGAAAGTGAGGTGGCCTCATGGTTAATGCGCCCAACTCTGGAGCAAGCGATCGTGGTTGGAGTCCTGGCCGGGGACATGGTGTTGTGTTCTTGGCCAGACACTTAACTGTCACATTGCCTCTCTCCACCCAGGTGTACAAATACGAACCGGCGAATTTAATGCTTGGGATAACCCTTCGATGGACTGTCATCCCATCCAGGGAGGAGTAGAAATCTCTCAGTCACTTCTGAGCTGGAGAAGAGAGGGGTTTCCTGCGATGGACTAGCATTCAATGGCAGGGTGGGATGGGGTGGGGGAGAGGAGGAGGAAGGGCAAAGCTGCTAGCAGTGAGGCCACTGCACCTCCCACCTGACAGAATGCTGTAGAGTTACCTGCAAAGGACTAGCAGTCCATCCGGGGGAGTAGCTAAACTCCTAGCAGTATCATGCTAAGCGTCGGGATTTATAGACCTTTCTGGCCGAGTGATGTCATTTTCTTTAATGTATCAAACTGGCAACAGTGGACGTTGTCCTCAAGCGGAGTCGAAACCAAGCAATATGACATGCAATGGAGGATCAAACACATGTCTACATGGCAGCTGTACTGGTTCGATATGTGCACTGTACGAGACCACTGAGTGTGAATGCCACCAGAACACAGACCAAACGTGTCATGTTTGTTGCAACAACACTCAGGTGAGTAACAAGGATTGTAGTATTTCAAATTGATATAGCCTGAAGATATATTTTCATGACAGAGTTTCTATACTTTTAGCTATTATCAGCTGTTGACTTAAGCTGACTCTCATTTTGTGTAATTTCAAACTAATATAGCTAACCAGAGTTGATAAACACCTTTCCAGAGACTATCAATCATAGCGCATCCAATTTGTTTTTCCTAGATTGTAGAAATTACGTTAACGCAAAGTGTTAGGCACTTTCCAGGAGACGACTGTACAAGGAACATTTTAGAAGAAAAGTAAACAACGCACCAGGCGTTAATTTGCTCCGAAAAATTGCCTTCGTACCTATCCTCTCCCTCTCCCCTAGAGTAACATCTTTGTTGGTACTCGAGCACTAAACCTGAGCCCACGACATGGTCATATGACACTGGTCAGTAGGTTGCTTGTTTCGACAGCTGTCAATTGACTATAGCCTGGATGCCAATGCAATATCGAAGATTTTCTCATGGTTATGGTGCTACTCCACTTTAGCTTTCAAGGTATGGGGCTCGGCTCGGCACGCGCATTGCAATTGTCGCACAGACATACAGGATATCACATAAAAACCAATTTTTTCTGGTCGGGTTTTCTTGAGTATGGGGCTCCGCCCCTACACCTTCGGACGCAAGAGCTCCGCTAAAAACTGCCTCTTGACGCATTTGGAATCTCACCTTCAAAAACTCTTGGGAGAGGCTTCTCGTAGTCTTTGAGTATTCACAAGAAAATACGAGGATATTGCAGTACAACAGTTTTTCATTTTCATTTTCATTTGTAATGCAATGTAATGTACCGGTCAATTCCAAAACCGCCCATGTCCCCCCCCCCCCCCTCGGGCAAACCCCGGGGCATTTGACTTTCTTGAAAATAATTGGTCAAATTCCCCGCTATGTTGCCAGTTTAGACGGTGAAATGCCCACCCGTTAGAGCTTCAAGAGGGTCAAATCCCCCACCCTCCAGGCATGTTAAAGCAACTGTGGAAACAAGCTCTGCAAAAATTTCAGCCAATATGAATTTCTTGTTCAGCTTGTCTTCGCTCCACACTTTAAACAAAGTCATATTCCACGATATAACTATATAACTATATAAAACGACGACAACAGAAAAATCCGCGTGGAATCGACAAGAGCAGTGACCAGTGAACGCGAAATCCTTTTGCTTCCGACCGCTGACAGATGTTTTGACACGAAAGTCAAATGCCCCACCGGGCGGGCCTTATTTTGGGTCAAATTCCCAACTGCACGGAGCTTAACGCGAGTCAAATGCCCGGGGATTGCCCGGGGGGGGGGGTGGTTTTGGAATTGACTGGTACATAATTAGGGAGTTTCAGCATGTAATTCCAGCGGCGACGCCAAGGACGACAACTTGTATAAATTTTTTATAATTTGCTTTCTAATGTCGCAACCCTAGATCTGTTCAGTACGCCTATTGGTCTAAAATCTTGCCCAGGCTAAATATGTAATGTCCGGCAGCGTTCAGGAAGGAAGACGCGAAAAATTAGCCACTGCGCTATACGATCTGCAAAATGCGTACGACTTTGTCATTTCACCGCGTTGTTGTTTTGCAGAGGACTAAAAACGCTTGTGCAGAACCACTATTCTCAGTGCTTTCTGTTCATTAAAACTCTTGTTTGGTTAAAGTTCTCGTTGGCATCGCCATCGTGGTTTGCTAAAACTCCCTTTGAATACTTTGTCGCGAACCGTTTTCTTGTTCTCAGGGCGCTTGCGTATCAGCTCAGGATTTCCTGGGTCGAGTCGTTCTCAAGCCTCCCGGCAGCACTTGCAAGTCTCACCAGGGTTACTGTAACTCGTATGGTAAATGTGTCACTGTGGACGGTGAAAATGAACTTAACAAACTCAGGGACACTTTCAGGGGATTCTTCGCTACGGAGGCCATGAGTGAAGTACTAAGCTGGTTGAACAGACTCTGGTAAGTCTTGTGCCATCTGGTTTTGTTGGATTATACTGCGGTAAAACTTTGGGAAAGACAAAGATAAGTAAAACTTTCCAAAAATCCTCTTTAACAAATTGACGTCAGTTTTCTTGCGTCTGTCCTGTTATTGATCTTGAATTTCATCATAACATTGCCAAAGTAGCTGTGGATCCACGAGGCAATAGCCAAGTGGATTCGCAGACTACCTTGACAATGTTATAACGAAATTCATTGTCTATAA